>CATORF010000043.1:1200000-1653000 GCA_951804975.1 Anthophora plumipes
AATAGCTCGAAAAGAGCGATCTAGATGATTCAGCATACTTCTAACAGAAGTCTCACGAAGATTTTCGCAGAAAATGCATATCTCTGCTTGAAACCCCATGAAAACCAAGATATCTACAGTTCTGCATATCCAACGAACTGTGGAGTGGTGAAAACCCCAGAAAACGTGTTTCTCGCATTAAATAGCTCGAAAAGAGCGCTCTCGATGTTTCTGCATACTTCGGACAGATGTTTCACCAAGATTATCGCAGAAAATGCATATCTCAGCTTGAAACCCCACGAAAACCAAGATATCGCGGGTTCTGCATATCAACCCAACTGTGGAGTGGTGAAAACTCCAGATAACGTGTTTCTCGCATTAACCAGCTCGAAAAGAGCGTTCTCGACGATTCAGCATACTTCGGACAGAAGTCTCTCCAAGTTTATCGCAGAAAATGCATATCTCAGCTTGAAACCCCTCGAAAACCAAGATATCACCTGTTCTGCATATCCAACGAACTGTGGTGTGGTGAAAACCCCCGAAAACGTGTTTCTCGCATTAAATAGCTCGAAGAGAGCGATCTCGATGATTCGGCACACTTCGGACAGAAGTCTCTCCAAGATTATCGCAGACAATGCATATCTGAGCTTGAAACCCCACGAAAACCAATATATCGTCGGTTCTGCATATCATACGCACTGTGGAGTGGTGAAAACACCAGATAACGTGTTTCCCGCATTAAATAGCACGAAACGAGCGATCTCGATGATTAAGCATACTTCGGACAGAAGTCTCACCAAGATTATCGCAGAAATTGCATACCTCAGTTTGAATCCCCAAGAAAACCAAGATATCGTTGTTTCTGCATATCAATCGCACTGTGGAGTGCTGAAAACACCAGATAACGTGTTTCGCGCATTAAATAGCTCGAATAGAGCGATCTCGATGATTAAGCATACTTCGGACAGAAGTCTCACCAAGATTATCGCAGAAAATACATATTTCAGCTGGAAACCCCACGAAAACCAAGATATCGCCGGTTCTGCATATCCAACGCACTGTGGAGTGGTGAAAACACCAGATAACGTGTTTCTCGCATTAAATAGCTCGAAACGAGCGATCTCGATGATTCTGCATACTTCGGACAGAAGCTTCACCAAGATTATCGTAAAAAATGCATATCTCAGCTTTAAACCCCACGAAAACCAAGATATCGCTCGTACTGCATATCAAACGCACTGTGGAATGGTGAAAAAACCAGATAACGTGTTTCTCGCATTAAATAGCTCGAAAAGAGCGATCTAGATGATTCAGCATACTTCGGACAGAAGTCTCACCAATATTATCGCAGAAAATGCATATCTCAGCTTGAAACCCCACGAAAACAAAGATATCGCTGGTTCTGCATATCAAACGCACTGTGGAGTGGTGAAAACAACCAGGGAACGTGTTTCTCGCATTAAATAGCTCGAATAGAGCGATCACGATGATTCTGCATACTTCGGACAGTAGTCTCACCAAGATTATCGCAGGAAATGCATATCTCAGCTTGAAACCACACGAAAACCAAGATATCTCCGGTTCTACATATCCAACGATCTGTGGAGTGGTGAAAGCCCCAGAAAATGAGTTTCTCGCATTAAATAGCTCGAAAAGAGCGCTCTCGATGTTTCTGCATACTTCGGACAGATGTTTCACCAAGATTATCGTAGAAAATGCATATCTCTGCTTGAAACCCCATGAAAACCAAGATATCTACTGTTCTGCATATCCAACGAACTGTGGAGTGGTGAAAACCCCAGAAAACGTGTTTCTCGCACTAAATAGCTCGAAAAGAGCGCTCTCGATGTTTCTGCATACTTCGGACAGATGTTTCACCAAGATTATCGTAGAAAATGCATATCTCAGCTTGACACCCGACGAACACCAAAATATCGCCGGTTCTGCATATCAAACCCACTGTGGAGTGGTGAAAACACCAGGTAACGTGCTTCTCGCATTAAATAGCTCGAAAAGGGCGATCTCGATGATTCAGCATACTTCTAACAGAAGTCTCACGAAGATTATCGCAGAAAATGCATATCTCTGCTTGAAACCCCATGAAAACCAAGATATCTACAGTTCTGCATATCCAACGAACTGTGGAGTGGTGAAAACCCCAGAAAACGTGTTTCTCGCATTAAATAGCTCGAAAAGAGCGCTCTCGATGTTTCTGCATACTTCGGACTGATGTTTCACCAAGCTTATCGTAGAAAATGCATATCTCAGCTTGAAACCCGACGAAAACCAAAATATCGCCGGTTCTGCATATCCAACGCACTGTGGAGTGGTGAAAACACCAGATAACGTGTTTCTCGCATTAAGTAGCTCGAAACGAGCGATCTCAATGATTCTAAATACTTCGGATAGAAGTCTCAACACGATTATCGCAGAAAATGCATATCTCATCTTGAAATTCCACGAAAACCAAGATATCGCTTGTTCTGCATATCAAACGCACTGTGGAGTGGTGAAAACACCAGATAACGTGTTTCTCGCATTAAATAGCTCGAAAAGAGCGATCTAGATGATTCAGCATACTTCGGACAGAAGTCTCACCAAGATTATCGCAGAAAATGCATATCTCAGCTTGAAACCCCACGAAAACCAAGATATCGCCGGTTTTGCATATCAAACGCACTGTGGAGTGGTGAAAACACCAGATAACGTGTTTCTCGCATTAAATAGCTGGAAAAGAGCGTTCTCGAAGATCCTGCATACTTCTGACAGAAGTCTCACCAAGATTATCGTAGAAAATGCATATCTCAGCTTGAAACCCGACGAAAACCGAGTCATCTCCGGTTCTGCACATCAAACGTACCGTGGAGTGGTGAAGACACCAGAAAACGTGTTTCGCGCATTAAGTAGCTCGAAAAGAGCGGTCTCGAAGATTCTGCATACTTCTGACAGAAGTCTCACCAGGATTATCGTAGAAAATGCATATCTCAGCTTGAAACCCCACGAAAACAAAGATATCTACTGTTCTGCATATCCGACGAACTGTGGAGTGGTGAAAACCTCAGAAAACGTGTTTCTCGCATTAAATAGCTCGAAAAGAGCGCTCTCGATGTTTCTGCATACTTTGGACAGATGTTTCACCAAGATTATCGTAGAAAATGCATATCTCAGCATGAAACCCGACCGAAACCAAGATATCTCCGGTTCTGCATGTCAAACGTACTGTGGAGTGGTGAAAACAGCAGAAAACGTGTTTCGTGCATTAAGTAGCTCGAAAAGAGCGATCTAGATGATTCTGCATACTTCTGACAGAAGTCGCACCAGGATTATCGTAGAAAATGCATATCTCAGCTTGAAACCCCACGAAAACAAAGATATCTACTGTTCTGCATATCCGACGAACTGTGGAGTGGTGAAAACCTCAGAAAACGTGTTTCTCGCATTAAATAGCTCGAAAAGAGCGCTCTCGATGTTTCTGCATACTTTGGACAGATGTTTCACCAAGCTTATCGTAGAAAATGCATATCTCAGCTTGAAACCCGACGAAAACCAAAATATCACCGGTTCTGCATATCCAACGCACTGTGGAGTGGTGAAAACACCAGATAACGTGTTTCTCGCATTAAGTAGCTCGAAACGAGCGATCTCGATGATTCTGCATACTTCGGACAGAAGTCTCAACAAGATTATCGCAGAAAATGCATATCTCAGCTTGAAACCCCACGAAAACCAAGATATCGCCGGTTTTGCATATCAAACGCACTGTGGAGTGGTGAAAACACCAGATAACGTGTTTCTCGCATTAAATAGCTGGAAAAGAGCGTTCTCGAAGATCCTGCATACTTCTGACAGAAGTCTCACCAGGATTATCGTAGAAAATGCATATCTCAGCTTGAAACCCCACGAAAACAAAGATATCTACTGTTCTGCATATCCGACGAACTGTGGAGTGGTGAAAACCCCAGAAAACGAGTTTCTCGCACTAACTAGCTCGAAAAGAGCGATCTCGGTGATTCAGCATACTTCTGACTGATGTCTCACCAATATTATCGCAGAAAATGCATATCTCAGCTTGAAACCCCACGAAAACCAAGATATCGCTGGTTCTGCATATCAAACCAACTGTGGAGTGGTGAAAACACCAGATAACGAGTTTCACGCATTAAATAGCTCGAAAAGAGCGATCTCGATGATTCAGCATACTTCGGACAGAAGTCTCAACAAGATTATCGCAGAAAATGCATATCTCAGCTTGAAACCCCACGAAAACAAAGATATCTACTGTTCTGCATATCCGACGAACTGTGGAGTGATGAAAACCTCAGAAAACGTGCTTCTCGCATTAAATAGCTCGAAAAGAGCGCTGTCGATGTTTCTGCATACTTTGGACAGATGTTTCACCAAGCTTATCGTAGAAAATGCATATCTCAGCTTGAAACCCGACGAAAACCAAAATATCACCGGTTCTGCATATCCAACGCACTGTGGAGTGGTGAAAACACCAGATAACGTGTTTCTCGCATTAAGTAGCTCGAAACGAGCGATCTCGATGATTCTGCATACTTCGGACAGAAGTCTCAACAAGATTATCGCAGAAAATGCATATCTCAGCTTGAAACCCCACGAAAACCAAGATATCGCCGGTTTTGCATATCAAACGCACTGTGGAGTGGTGAAAACACCAGATAACGTGTTTCTCGCATTAAATAGCTGGAAAAGAGCGTTCTCGAAGATCCTGCATACTTCTGACAGAAGTCTCACCAAGATTATCGTAGAAAATGCATATCTCAGCTTGAAACCCGACGAAAACCGAGTCATC
The DNA here is from genome assembly GCA_951804975.1 of Anthophora plumipes. Classification (NCBI taxonomy): domain Eukaryota; kingdom Metazoa; phylum Arthropoda; class Insecta; order Hymenoptera; family Apidae; genus Anthophora; species Anthophora plumipes. The sequence continues at coordinate 1,204,796 of CATORF010000043.1, forward strand.
TCCGGTTCTGCACATCAAACGTACCGTGGAGTGGTGAAAACACCAGAAAACGTGTTTCGCGCATTAAGTAGCTCGAAAAGAGCGGTCTCGAAGATTCTGCATACTTCTGACAGAAGTCTCACCAGGATTATCGTAGAAAATGCATATCTCAGCTTGAAACCCCAAGAAAACAAAGATATCTACTGTTCTGCATATCCGACGAACTGTGGAGTGGTGAAAACCTCAGAAAACGTGTTTCTCGCATTAAATAGCTCGAAAAGAGCGCTCTCGATGTTTCTGCATACTTTGGACAGATGTTTCACCAAGATTATCGTAGAAAATGCATATCTCAGCATGAAACCCGACCGAAACCAAGATATCTCCGGTTCTGCATGTCAAACGTACTGTGGAGTGGTGAAAACAGCAGAAAACGTGTTTCGTGCATTAAGTAGCTCGAAAAGAGCGATCTAGATGATTCTGCATACTTCTGACAGAAGTCTCACCAGGATTATCGTAGAAAATGCATATCTCAGCTTGAAACCCCACGAAAACAAAGATATCTACTGTTCTGCATATTCGACGAACTGTGGAGTGGTGAAAACCTCAGAAAACGTGTTTCTCGCATTAAATAGCTCGAAAAGAGCGCTCTCGATGTTTCTGCATACTTTGGACAGATGTTTCACCAAGCTTATCGTAGAAAATGCATATCTCAGCTTGAAACCCGACGAAAACCAAAATATCACCGGTTCTGCATATCCAACGCACTGTGGAGTGGTGAAAACACCAGATAACGTGTTTCTCGCATTAAGTAGCTCGAAACGAGCGATCTCGATGATTCTGCATACTTCGGACAGAAGTCTCAACAAGATTATCGCAGAAAATGCATATCTCAGCTTGAAACCCCACGAAAACCAAGATATCGCCGGTTTTGCATATCAAACGCACTGTGGAGTGGTGAAAACACCAGATAACGTGTTTCTCGCATTAAATAGCTGGAAAAGAGCGTTCTCGAAGATCCTGCATACTTCTGACAGAAGTCTCACCAAGATTATCGTAGAAAATGCATATCTCAGCTTGAAACCCGACGAAAACCGAGTCATCTCCGGTTCTGCACATCAAACGTACCGTGGAGTGGTGAAAACACCAGAAAACGTGTTTCGCGCATTAAGTAGCTCGAAAAGAGCGGTCTCGAAGATTCTGCATACTTCTGACAGAAGTCTCACCAGGATTATCGTAGAAAATGCATATCTCAGCTTGAAACCCCACGAAAACAAAGATATCTACTGTTCTGCATATCCGACGAACTGTGGAGTGGTGAAAACCTCAGAAAACGTGTTTCTCGCATTAAATAGCTCGAAAAGAGCGCTCTCGATGTTTCTGCATACTTTGGACAGATGTTTCACCAAGATAATCGTAGAAAATGCATATCTCAGCATGAAACCCGACCGAAACCAAGATATCTCCGGTTCTGCATGTCAAACGTACTGTGGAGTGGTGAAAACAGCAGAAAACGAGTTTCGTGCATTAAGTAGCTCGAAAAGAGCGATCTAGATGATTCTGCATACTTCTGACAGAAGTCTCACCAGGATTATCGTAGAAAATGCATATCTCAGCTTGAAACCCCACGAAAACAAAGATATCTACTGTTCTGCATATCCGACGAACTGTGGAGTGGTGAAAACCTCAGAAAACGTGTTTCTCGCATTAAATAGCTCGAAAAGAGCGCTCTCGATGTTTCTGCATACTTTGGACAGATGTTTCACCAAGATTATCGTAGAAAATGCATATCTCACCTTGAAACCCCACGAAAACCAAGATATCGCCGGTTCTGCATATCACACGCACTGTGGAGTGGTGAAAACTCCAGATTACGTGTTTCTCGCATTAAATAGCTCGAAAAGAGCGTTCTCGAAGATCCTGCATACTTCTGACAGAAGTCTCACCAAGATTATCGTAGAAAATGCATATCTCAGCTTGAAACCCGATGAAAACCGAGTTATCTCCGGTTCTGCACATCAAACGTACCGTGGAGTGGTGAAAACACCAGAAAACGTGTTTCGCGCATTAAGTAGCTCGAAAAGAGCGTTCTCGAAGATTCTGCATACTTCTGACAGCCGTCTCACCAGGAATATCGTAGAAATGCATATCTCAGCTTGAAACCCGACCGAATCCAAGATATCTCCGGTTCTGCATGTCAAACGTACTGTGGAGTGGAGAAAACACCAGAAAACGTGTTTCGTGCATTAAGTAGCTCGAAAAGAGCGATCTAGATGATTCTGCACACTTCTGACTGAAGTCTCACCAATATTATCGCAGAAAATGCATATCTCAGCTCGAAACCTCACGAAAATCAATATGTTGCCGGTTCTGCATATCAAACGCACTGTGGAGTGGTGAAAACACCAGAAAACGTGTTTCGTGCATTAGATAGCTCGAAAAGAGCGATATCGAAGATCCTGCATACTTCTGACAGAAGTCTCACCAAGATTATCGTAGAAACTGCGTATCTCAGCATGAAACCCGACGAAAACCGAGATATCGCCGGTTCTGCATGTCAAACGTACTGTGGAGTGGTGAAAACACCAGAAAACGTGATTCGTGCATTAAGTAGCTCGAAAAGAGCGATCTAGTTGATTCTGCATACTTCTGACAAAAGACCCACCAAGATTATCGCAGAAAATGCATATCTCAGCTGGAAACACCACGAAAACCAAGATATCTCCGGTTCTGCAAATCCAACGAACTGTGGGGTCGTGAAAACCCCAGAAAACGTGTTTCTCGCATTAAATAGCTCGAAAAGAGCGCTCTCGATGTTTCTGCATACTTCGGACAGATGTTTCACCAAGATTATCGTAGAAAATGCATATCTCAGCTTGAAACCCGACCGAAACCAAGATATCTCCGGTTCTGCATGTCAAACGTACTGTGGAGTGGTGAAAACACCAGAAAACGTGTTTCGTACATTAAGTAGCTCGAAAAGAGCGGTCTCGAAGATTCTGCATACTTCTGACAGAAGTCTCACCAGGATTATCGTAGAAAATGCATATCTCAGCTTGAAACCCCACGAAAACAAAGATATCTACTGTTCTGCATATCCGACGAACTGTGGAGTGGTGAAAACCTCAGAAAACGTGTTTCTCGCATTAAATAGCTCGAAAAGAGCGCTCTCGATGTTTCTGCATACTTTGGACAGATGTTTCACCAAGATTATCGTAGAAAATGCATATCTCAGCAAAAAACCCGACCAAAACCAAGATATCTCCGGTTCTGCATCTCAAACGTACTGTGGAGTGGTGAAAACAGCAGAAAACGTGTTTCGTGCATTAAGTAGCTCGAAACGAGCGATCTAGATGATTCTGCATACTTCTGACTGAAGTCTCACCAATATTATCGCAGAAAATGCATATCTCATCTTGAAACCCCACGAAAACCAAGATATCGCCGGTTCTGCATATCATACGCACTGTGGAGTGGTGAAAACACCAGATAACGTGTTTCTCGCATTAAATAGCTCGAAACGAGCGATCTCGATGATTAAGCATACTTCGGACAGAAGTCTCACCAAGATTATCGTAAAAACTGCATATCTCAGCTTGAAACCCCACGAAAACCAAGATATCGCTGGTTCTGCATATCAAACGCACTGTGGAGTGCTGAAAACACCAGATAACGTGTTTGTCGCATTAAATAGCTCGAATAGAGCGATCTCGATGATTCTGCATACTTCGGACAGAAGTCTCACCAAGATTATCGTAAAAAATGCATATCTCAGCTTGAAACCCCACGAAAACCAAGATATCGCTGGTACTGCATATCAAACGCACTGTGGAGTGGTGAAAACACAAGATAACGTGTTTCTCGCATTAAATAGCTCGAAAAGAGCGATCTCGATTATTCTGCATACTTCTGACAGAAGACTCACCAAGATTATCGCTGAAAATGCATATCTCAGCTGGAAAAACCACGAAAATCAAGATATCTCCGGTTCTGCATGTCAAACGTACTGTGGAGTGGTGAATACACCAGAAAACGCGTTTGTCGCATTAAATAGCTCGAAAAGAGCGATCAAGATGATTCTGCATACTTCTGACAGAAGTCTCACCAAGATTATCGCAGAAAATGCATATCTCAGCTTGAAACCCCACGAAAACCAAGATATCGCCGGTTTTGCATATAAAACGCACTGTGGAGTGGTGAAAACACCGGATAAGGTTTTTCTCGCATTAACTAGCACGAAAAGAGCGATCTCGATGTTTCAGCATACTGCGGACAGAAGTCTCACCAAGATTATCGCAGAAAATGCATATCTCAGCTTGAAACCCCACGAAAACCAAGATGTCGCCGGTTCTGCATATCAAACACACTGTGGAGTGGTGAAAATACCAGAAAACGTGTTTCTCGCATTAAGTAGCTCGAAAAGAGCGTTCTCGAAGATCCTGCATACTTCTGACAGCCGCCTCACCAGGAATATCGTAGAAAATGCATATCTCAGCTTGAAACCCGACCGAATCCAAGATATCTGCGGTTCTGCATGTCAAATGCACTGTGGAGTGGTGAAAACACCAGAAAACGTGTTTCGTGCATTAAGTAGCTCGAAAAGAGCGATCTAGATGATTCTGCATACTTCTGACTGAAGTCTCACCAATATTATCGCAGAAAATGCATATCTCAGCTTGAAACCCGACGAAAACCGAGTCATCTCCGGTTCTGCACATCAAACGTACCGTGGAGTGGTGAAAACACCAGAAAACGTTTTGTCGCATTAAACAGTTCGAATAGAGCGATCTCGATGATTCTGCATACTTCGGACAGAAGTCTCACCAAGATTATCGTAAAAAATGCATATCTCAGCTTGAAACCCCACGAAAACCAAGATATCGCTGGTACTGCATATCAAACCCACTGTGGAGTGGTTAAAACACCAGATAAGGTTTTTTTCGCATTAGCTAGCTCGAAAAGTGCGATCTCGATGATTCAGCATACTTCGGACAGAAGTCTCTCGAAGTTTATCGCAGAAAATGCATATCTCAGCTTGAAACCCCTCGAAACCCAAGATATCACCTGTTCTGCATATCCACCGAACTGTGGTGTGGTGAAAACCCCAGAAAACGTGTTTCTCGCATTAAATAGCTCGAAAAGAGCGATCTCGATGATTCTGCACACTTCGGTCAGAAGTCTCACCAAGATTTTCGCAGACAATGCATATCTCAGCGTGAAACCCCACCAAAACCAAGATATCGCCGGTTCTGCATATCATACGCACTGTGGAGTGCTGAAAACACCAGATATCGTGTTTCTCGCATCAAATAGCTCGAAAAGTGCGATCTCGATGATTCTGCATACTTCGGACAGTAGTCTCACCATGATTATCGTAAAAAATGCATATCTCAGCTTGAAACCCCACGAAAACCAAGATATCGCTGGTTCTGCATATGAAACGCACTCTGGAGTGGTGAAAACACCAGATAACGTGTTTCTCGCATTAAATAGGTCGAAAAGAGCGATCTCGATGTTTCTGCATACTTCGGACAGAGGTCTCACCAAGAATATCGCAGAAAATGCATATCTCAGCTTGAAACCCGACGAAAACCGAGATATCGCCGGTTCTGCATGTCAAACGTACTGTGGAGTGGTGAAAACACCAGAAAACGTGATTCGTGCATTAAGTAGCTCGAAAAGAGCGATCTAGTTGATTCTGCATACTTCTGACAAAAGACCCACCAAGATTATCGCAGAAAATGCATATCTCAGCTGGAAACACCACGAAAACCAAGATATCTCCGGTTCTGCAAATCCAACGCACTGTGGAGTGGTGAAAACACCAGAAAACGTGTTTCGTGCATTAGATAGCTCGAAAAGAGCGATATCGAAGATCCTGCATACTTCTGACAGAAGTCTCACCAAGATTATCGTAGAAACTGCGTATCTCAGCATGAAACCCGACGAAAACCGAGATATCGCCGGTTCTGCATGTCAAACGTACTGTGGAGTGGTGAAAACACCAGAAAACGTGATTCGTGCATTAAGTAGCTCGAAAAGAGCGATCTAGTTGATTCTGCATACTTCTGACAAAAGACCCACCAAGATTATCGCAGAAAATGCATATCTCAGCTGGAAACACCACGAAAACCAAGATATCTCCGGTTCTGCAAATCCAACGAACTGTGGGGTCGTGAAAACCCCAGAAAACGTGTTTCTCGCATTAAATAGCTCGAAAAGAGCGCTCTCGATGTTTCTGCATACTTCGGACAGATGTTTCACCAAGATTATCGTAGAAAATGCATATCTCAGCTTGAAACCCGACCGAAACCAAGATATCTCCGGTTCTGCATGTCAAACGTACTGTGGAGTGGTGAAAACACCAGAAAACGTGTTTCGTACATTAAGTAGCTCGAAAAGAGCGGTCTCGAAGATTCTGCATACTTCTGACAGAAGTCTCACCAGGATTATCGTAGAAAATGCATATCTCAGCTTGAAACCCCACGAAAACAAAGATATCTACTGTTCTGCATATCCGACGAACTGTGGAGTGGTGAAAACCTCAGAAAACGTGTTTCTCGCATTAAATAGCTCGAAAAGAGCGCTCTCGATGTTTCTGCATACTTTGGACAGATGTTTCACCAAGATTATCGTAGAAAATGCATATCTCAGCATGAAACCCGACCAAAACCAAGATATCTCCGGTTCTGCATCTCAAACGTACTGTGGAGTGGTGAAAACAGCAGAAAACGTGTTTCGTGCATTAAGTAGCTCGAAACGAGCGATCTAGATGATTCTGCATACTTCTGACTGAAGTCTCACCAATATTATCGCAGAAAATGCATATCTCATCTTGAAACCCCACGAAAACCAAGATATCGCCGGTTCTGCATATCATACGCACTGTGGAGTGGTGAAAACACCAGATAACGTGTTTCTCGCATTAAATAGCTCGAAACGAGCGATCTCGATGATTAAGCATACTTCGGACAGAAGTCTCACCAAGATTATCGTAAAAACTGCATATCTCAGCTTGAAACCCCACGAAAACCAAGATATCGCTGGTTCTGCATATCAAACGCACTGTGGAGTGCTGAAAACACCAGATAACGTGTTTGTCGCATTAAATAGCTCGAATAGAGCGATCTCGATGATTCTGCATACTTCTGACAGAAGTCTCACCAAGATTATCGTAGAAACTGCGTATCTCAGCATGAAACCCGACGAAAACCGAGATATCGCCGGTTCTGCATGTCAAACGTACTGTGGAGTGGTGAAAACACCAGAAAACGTGATTCGTGCATTAAGTAGCTCGAAAAGAGCGATCTAGTTGATTCTGCATACTTCTGACAAAAGACCCACCAAGATTATCGCAGAAAATGCATATCTCAGCTGGAAACCCCTCGAAACCCAAGATATCACCTGTTCTGCATATCCACCGAACTGTGGTGTGGTGAAAACCCCAGAAAACGTGTTTCTCGCATTAAATAGCTCGAAAAGAGCGATCTCGATGATTCTGCACACTTCGGTCAGAAGTCTCACCAAGATTTTCGCAGACAATGCATATCTCAGCGTGAAACCCCACCAAAACCAAGATATCGCCGGTTCTGCATATCATACGCACTGTGGAGTGCTGAAAACACCAGATATCGTGTTTCTCGCATCAAATAGCTCGAAAAGTGCGATCTCGATGATTCTGCATACTTCGGACAGTAGTCTCACCATGATTATCGTAAAAAATGCATATCTCAGCTTGAAACCCCACGAAAACCAAGATATCGCTGGTTCTGCATATGAAACGCACTCTGGAGTGGTGAAAACACCAGATAACGTGTTTCGCGCATTAAGTAGCTCGAAAAGAGCGTTCTCGAAGATTCTGCATACTTCTGACAGCCGTCTCACCAGGAATATCGTAGAAATGCATATCTCAGCTTGAAACCCGACCGAATCCAAGATATCTCCGGTTCTGCATGTCAAACGTACTGTGGAGTGGAGAAAACACCAGAAAACGTGTTTCGTGCATTAAGTAGCTCGAAAAGAGCGATCTAGATGATTCTGCACACTTCTGACTGAAGTCTCACCAATATTATCGCAGAAAATGCATATCTCAGCTCGAAACCTCACGAAAATCAATATGTTGCCGGTTCTGCATATCAAACGCACTGTGGAGTGGTGAAAACACCAGAAAACGTGTTTCGTGCATTAGATAGCTCGAAAAGAGCGATATCGAAGATCCTGCATACTTCTGACAGAAGTCTCACCAAGATTATCGTAGAAACTGCGTATCTCAGCATGAAACCCGACGAAAACCGAGATATCGCCGGTTCTGCATGTCAAACGTACTGTGGAGTGGTGAAAACACCAGAAAACGTGATTCGTGCATTAAGTAGCTCGAAAAGAGCGATCTAGTTGATTCTGCATACTTCTGACAAAAGACCCACCAAGATTATCGCAGAAAATGCATATCTCAGCTGGAAACACCACGAAAACCAAGATATCTCCGGTTCTGCAAATCCAACGAACTGTGGGGTCGTGAAAACCCCAGAAAACGTGTTTCTCGCATTAAATAGCTCGAAAAGAGCGCTCTCGATGTTTCTGCATACTTCGGACAGATGTTTCACCAAGATTATCGTAGAAAATGCATATCTCAGCTTGAAACCCGACCGAAACCAAGATATCTCCGGTTCTGCATGTCAAACGTACTGTGGAGTGGTGAAAACACCAGAAAACGTGTTTCGTACATTAAGTAGCTCGAAAAGAGCGGTCTCGAAGATTCTGCATACTTCTGACAGAAGTCTCACCAGGATTATCGTAGAAAATGCATATCTCAGCTTGAAACCCCACGAAAACAAAGATATCTACTGTTCTGCATATCCGACGAACTGTGGAGTGGTGAAAACCTCAGAAAACGTGTTTCTCGCATTAAATAGCTCGAAAAGAGCGCTCTCGATGTTTCTGCATACTTCTGACAGAAGACTCACCAATATTATCGCAGAAAATGCATATCTCATCTTGAAACCCCACGAAAACCAAGATATCGCCGGTTCTGCATATCATACGCACTGTGGAGTGGTGAAAACACCAGATAACGTGTTTCTCGCATTAAATAGCTCGAAACGAGCGATCTCGATGATTAAGCATACTTCGGACAGAAGTCTCACCAAGATTATCGTAAAAACTGCATATCTCAGCTTGAAACCCCACGAAAACCAAGATATCGCTGGTTCTGCATATCAAACGCACTGTGGAGTGCTGAAAACACCAGATAACGTGTTTGTCGCATTAAATAGCTCGAATAGAGCGATCTCGATGATTCTGCATACTTCGGACAGAAGTCTCACCAAGATTATCGTAAAAAATGCATATCTCAGCTTGAAACCCCACGAAAACCAAGATATCGCTGGTACTGCATATCAAACGCACTGTGGAGTGGTGAAAACACAAGATAACGTGTTTCTCGCATTAAATAGCTCGAAAAGAGCGATCTCGATTATTCTGCATACTTCTGACAGAAGACTCACCAAGATTATCGCTGAAAATGCATATCTCAGCTGGAAAAACCACGAAAATCAAGATATCTCCGGTTCTGCATGTCAAACGTACTGTGGAGTGGTGAATACACCAGAAAACGCGTTTGTCGCATTAAATAGCTCGAAAAGAGCGATCAAGATGATTCTGCATACTTCTGACAGAAGTCTCACCAAGATTATCGCAGAAAATGCATATCTCAGCTTGAAACCCCACGAAAACCAAGATATCGCCGGTTTTGCATATAAAACGCACTGTGGAGTGGTGAAAACACCGGATAAGGTTTTTCTCGCATTAACTAGCACGAAAAGAGCGATCTCGATGTTTCAGCATACTGCGGACAGAAGTCTCACCAAGATTATCGCAGAAAATGCATATCTCAGCTTGAAACCCCACGAAAACCAAGATGTCGCCGGTTCTGCATATCAAACACACTGTGGAGTGGTGAAAATACCAGAAAACGTGTTTCTCGCATTAAGTAGCTCGAAAAGAGCGTTCTCGAAGATCCTGCATACTTCTGACAGCCGTCTCACCAGGAATATCGTAGAAAATGCATATCTCAGCTTGAAACCCGACCGAATCCAAGATATCTGCGGTTCTGCATGTCAAATGCACTGTGGAGTGGTGAAAACACCAGAAAACGTGTTTCGTGCATTAAGTAGCTCGAAAAGAGCGATCTAGATGATTCTGCATACTTCTGACTGAAGTCTCACCAATATTATCGCAGAAAATGCATATCTCAGCTTGAAACCCGACGAAAACCGAGTCATCTCCGGTTCTGCACATCAAACGTACCGTGGAGTGGTGAAAACACCAGAAAACGTTTTGTCGCATTAAACAGTTCGAATAGAGCGATCTCGATGATTCTGCATACTTCGGACAGAAGTCTCACCAAGATTATCGTAAAAAATGCATATCTCAGCTTGAAACCCCACGAAAACCAAGATATCGCTGGTACTGCATATCAAACCCACTGTGGAGTGGTTAAAACACCAGATAAGGTTTTTTTCGCATTAGCTAGCTCGAAAAGTGCGATCTCGATGATTCAGCATACTTCGGACAGAAGTCTCTCGAAGTTTATCGCAGAAAATGCATATCTCAGCTTGAAACCCCTCGAAACCCAAGATATCACCTGTTCTGCATATCCACCGAACTGTGGTGTGGTGAAAACCCCAGAAAACGTGTTTCTCGCATTAAATAGCTCGAAAAGAGCGATCTCGATGATTCTGCACACTTCGGTCAGAAGTCTCACCAAGATTTTCGCAGACAATGCATATCTCAGCGTGAAACCCCACCAAAACCAAGATATCGCCGGTTCTGCATATCATACGCACTGTGGAGTGCTGAAAACACCAGATATCGTGTTTCTCGCATCAAATAGCTCGAAAAGTGCGATCTCGATGATTCTGCATACTTCGGACAGTAGTCTCACCATGATTATCGTAAAAAATGCATATCTCAGCTTGAAACCCCACGAAAACCAAGATATCGCTGGTTCTGCATATGAAACGCACTCTGGAGTGGTGAAAACACCAGATAACGTGTTTCTCGCATTAAATAGGTCGAAAAGAGCGATCTCGATGTTTCTGCATACTTCGGACAGAGGTCTCACCAAGAATATCGCAGAAAATGCATATCTCAGCTTGAAACCCCACGAAAACCAAGATATCGCTGGTTCTGCATATCAAACGCACTGTGGAGTGGTGAAAACACCAGATAACGTGTTTCTCGCATTAAATAGGTCGAAAAGAGCGATCTCGATGTTTCTGCATACTTCGGACAGAGGTCTCACCAAGATTATCGCAGAAAATGCATATCTCAGCTTGAAACCCCACGAAAACCAGGATATCGTCGGTTCTGCATATCATACGCACTGTGGAGTGCTGAAAACACCAGATATCGTGTTTCTCGCATTAAATAGCTCGAAAAGAGGGATCACGATGATTCTGCATACTTCTGACAGAAGTCTCACCATGATTATCGCAGATAATGCATATCTCTGCTAGAAACCCCACGAAAACCAAGATATCGCCTGTTCTGCATACCAAACGAACTGTGGAGTGGTGAAAACAACCAGATAACGTGTTTCTCGCATTAAATAGCTCGAAAAGAGGGATCTCGATGATTCTGCATACTTCTGACAGAAGACTCACCAAGAATATCGCAGAAAATGCATATCTCAGCTGGACACACCACGAAAATCAAGATATCGCCGATTCTGCATATCAAACGCACTGTGGAGTGGTGAAAACACCAGATAACGTGTTTCTCGCATTAACTAGCTCGAAATGAGCGATCTCGAAGATTCTGCATACTTCTGACAGAAGACTCACCAAGATTATCGCTGAAAATGCATATCTCAGCTGGAAAAACCACGAAAATCAAGATATCTCCGGTTCTGCATGTCAAACGTACTGTGGAGTGGTGAATACACCAGAAAACGCGTTTGTCGCATTAAATAGCTCGAAAAGAGCGATCAAGATGATTCTGCATACTTCTGAGAGAAGTCTCACCAACATTATCGTAGAAAATGCATATCTCAGCTTGAAACCCCACGAAAACTGAGGTATCACTGGTTCTGCATATCAAACGCACTGTGGAGTGCTGAAAACACCAGATAACGTTTTGTCGCATTAAAAAGTTCGAATAGAGCGATCTCGATGATTAAGCATACTTCGGACAGAAGTCTCACCAAGATTATCGTAAAAAATGCATATCTCAGCTTGAAACCCCACGAAAACCAAGATATCGCTGGTACTGCATATCAAACCCACTGTGGAGTGGTTAAAACACCAGATAAGGTTTTTTTCGCATTAGCTAGCTCGAAAAGTGCGATCTCGATGATTCAGCATATTTCGGACAGAAGTCTCTCGAAGTTTATCGCAGAAAATGCATATCTCAGCTTGAAACCCCTCGAAACCCAAGATATCACCTGTTCTGCATATCCACCGAACTGTGGTGTGGTGAAAACCCCAGAAAACGTGTTTCTCGCATTAAATAGCTCGAAAAGAGCGATCTCGATGATTCTGCACACTTCGGTCAGAAGTCTCACCAAGATTATCGCAGACAATGCATATCTCAGCGTGAAACCCCACCAAAACCAAGATATCGCCGGTTCTGCATATCAAACGCACTGTGGAGTGGTGAAAACACCAGATAACGTGTTTCTCGCATTAAATAGGTCGAAAAGAGCGATCTCGATGTTTCTGCATACTTCGGACAGAGGTCTCACCAAGATTATCGCAGAAAATGCATATCTCAGCTTGAAACCCCACGAAAACCAGGATATCGTCGGTTCTGCATATCATACGCACTGTGGAGTGCTGAAAACACCAGATATCGTGTTTCTCGCATTAAATAGCTCGAAAAGTGCGATCTCGATGGTTCTGCATACTTCGGACAGTAGTCTCACCATGATTATCGTAAAAAATGCATATCTCAGCTTGAAACACCACGAAAACAGAGATATCGCTGGTTCTGCATATCAAACGCACTGTGGAGTGCTGAAAACACCAGATAACGTTTTGTCGCATTAAATAGTTCGAATAGAGCGATCTCGATGATTCTGCATACTTCGGACAGAAGTCTCACCAAGATTATCGTAAAAAATGCATATCTCAGCTTGAAACCCCACGAAATCCAAGGTATCGCTGGTACTGCATATCAAACCCACTGTGGAGTGGTGAAAACACCAGATAAGGTTTTTCTCGCATTAACTAGCTCGAAAAGTGCAATCTCGTTGATTCAGCATACTTCGGACAGAAGTCTCTCGAAGTTTATCGCAGAAAATGCATATCTCAGCTTGAAACCCCTCGAAACCCAAGATATCACCTGTTCTGCATATCCACCGAACTGTGGTGTGGTGAAAACCCCAGAAAACGTGTTTCTCGCATTAAATAGCTCGAAAAGAGCGATCTCGATGATTCTGCACACTTCGGTCAGAAGTCTCACCAAGATTATCGCAGACAATGCATATCTCAGCTTGAAACCCCACGAAAACCAAGATATCGCCGGTTCTGCATATCATACGCACTGTGGAGTGCTGAAAACACCAGATATCGTGTTTCTCGCATTAAATAGCTCGAAAAGTGCGATCTCGATGATTCTGCATACTTCGGACAGTAGTCTCACCATGATTATCGTAAAAAATGCATATCTCAGCTTGAAACCCCACGAAAACCAAGATATCGCTGGTTCTGCATATCAAACGCACTGTGGAGTGGTGAAAAAACCAGATAACGTGTTTCTCGCATTAAATAGGTAGAAAAGAGCGATCTCGATGTTTCTGCATACTTCGGACAGAGGTCTCACCAAGATTATCGCAGAAAATGCATATCTCAGCTTGAAACCCCACGAAAACCAGGATATCGTCGGTTCTGCATATCATACGCACTGTGGAGTGCTGAAAACACCAGATATCGTGTTTCTCGCATTAAATAGCTCGAAGAGTGCGATCTCGATGATTCTGCATACTTCGGGCAGTAGTCTCACCATGATTATCGTAAAAAATGCATATCTCAGCTTGAAACCCCACGAAAACAGAGATATCGCTGGTTCTGCATATCAAACGCACTGTGGAGTTCTGAAAACACCAGATAACGTTTTGTCGCATTAAATAGTTCGAATAGAGCGATCTCGATGATTCTGCATACTTCGGACAGAAGTCTCACCAAGATTATCGTAAAAAATGCATATCTCAGCTTGAAACCCCACGAAAACCAGGATATCGTCGGTTCTGCATATCATACGCACTGTGGAGTGCTGAAAACACCAGATATCGTGTTTCTCGCATTAAATAGCTCGAAAAGTGCGATCTCGATGGTTCTGCATACTTCGGACAGTAGTCTCACCATGATTATCGTAAAAAATGCATATCTCAGCTTGAAACACCACGAAAACAGAGATATCGCTGGTTCTGCATATCAAACGCACTGTGGAGTGCTGAAAACACCAGATAACGTTTTGTCGCATTAAATAGTTCGAATAGAGCGATCTCGATGATTCTGCATACTTCGGACAGAAGTCTCACCAAGATTATCGTAAAAAATGCATATCTCAGCTTGAAACCCCACGAAATCCAAGGTATCGCTGGTACTGCATATCAAACCCACTGTGGAGTGGTGAAAACACCAGATAAGGTTTTTCTCGCATTAACTAGCTCGAAAAGTGCAATCTCGTTGATTCAGCATACTTCGGACAGAAGTCTCTCGAAGTTTATCGCAGAAAATGCATATCTCAGCTTGAAACCCCTCGAAACCCAAGATATCACCTGTTCTGCATATCCACCGAACTGTGGTGTGGTGAAAACCCCAGGAAACGTGTTTCTCGCATTAAATAGCTCGAAAAGAGCGATCTCGATGATTCTGCACACTTCGGTCAGAAGTCTCACCAAGATTATCGCAGACAATGCATATCTCAGCTTGAAACCCCACGAAAACCAAGATATCGCCGGTTCTGCATATCATACGCACTGTGGAGTGCTGAAAACACCAGATATCGTGTTTCTCGCATTAAATAGCTCGAAAAGTGCGATCTCGATGATTCTGCATACTTCGGACAGTAGTCTCACCATGATTATCGTAAAAAATGCATATCTCAGCTTGAAACCCCACGAAAACTAAGATATCGCTGGTTCTGCATATCAAACGCACTGTGGAGTGGTGAAAAAACCAGATAACGTGTTTCTCGCATTAAATAGGTAGAAAAGAGCGATCTCGATGTTTCTGCATACTTCGGACAGAGGTCTCACCAAGATTATCGCAGAAAATGCATATCTCAGCTTGAAACCCCACGAAAACCAGGATATCGTCGGTTCTGCATATCATACGCACTGTGGAGTGCTGAAAACACCAGATATCGTGTTTCTCGCATTAAATAGCTCGAAGAGTGCGATCTCGATGATTCTGCATACTTCGGGCAGTAGTCTCACCATGATTATCGTAAAAAATGCATATCTCAGCTTGAAACCCCACGAAAACAGAGATATCGCTGGTTCTGCATATCAAACGCACTGTGGAGTTCTGAAAACACCAGATAACGTTTTGTCGCATTAAATAGTTCGAATAGAGCGATCTCGATGATTCTGCATACTTCGGACAGAAGTCTCACCAAGATTATCGTAAAAAATGCATATCTCAGCTTGATACCCCACGAAAACCAAGATATCGCTGGTACTGCATATCAAACCCACTGTGGATTGGTGAAAACACCAGATAAGGTTTTTCTCGCATTAACTAGCTCGGAAAGTGCGATCTCGATGATTCAGCATACTTCGGACAGAAGTCTCTCGAAGTTTATCGCAGAAAATGCATATCTCAGCTTGAAACCCCTCGAAACCCAAGATATCACCTGTTCTGCATATCCAACGAACTGTGGTGTGGTGAAAACCCCAGAAAACGTGTTTCTCGCTTTAAATAGCTCGAAAAGAGCGATCTCGATGATTCTGCACACTTCGGACAGAAGTCTCACCAAGATTATCGCAGACAATGCATATCTCAGCTTGAAACCCCACGAAAACCAAGATATCGCCGGTTCTGCATATCATACGCACTGTGGAGTGCTGAAAACACCAGATATCGTGTTTCTCGCATTAAATAGCTCGAAAAGTGCGATCTCGATGATTCTGCATACTTCGGACAGTAGTCTCACCATGATTATCGTAAAAAATGCATATCTCAGCTTGAAACCCCACGAAAACCAAGATATCGCTGGTTCTGCATATCAAACGCACTGTGGAGTGGTGAAAACACCAGATAACGTGTTTCTCGCATTAAATAGGTCGAAAAGAGCTATCTCGATGTTTCTGCATACTTCGGACAGAGGTCTCACCAAGATTATCGCAGAAAATGCGTATCTCAGCTTGAAACCCCACGAAAACCCAGATATCGCCGGTTCTGCATATCAAACGCACTGTGGGGTGGTGAAAACACCAGATAAGGTTTTTCGCGCATTAACTAGCTCGAAAAGTGCGATCTCGATGATTCAGCATACTTCGGACAGAAATCTCTCCAAGTTTATCGCAGAAAATGCATATCTCAGCTTGAAACCCCTCGAAAACCGAGATATCACCTGTTCTGCATATCCAACGAATTGTGGTGTGGTGAAAACCCCAGAAAACGTGTTTCTCGCATTAAATAGCTCGAAAAGAGCGATCTCGATGATTCTGCACACTTCGGACAGAAGTCTCACCATGATTATCGCAGACAATGCATATCTCAGCTTGAAACCCCACGAAATCCAAGATATCGCCGGTTCTGCATAACAAACGCACTGTGGAGTGGTGAAATCACCAGATAAGGTTTTTCTCGCATTAACTAGCTCGAAAAGTGCGATCTCGATGATTCAGCATACTTCGGACAGAAGTCTCTCCAAGTTTATCGCAGAAAATGCATATCTCAGCTTGAAACCCCTCGAAAACCAAGATATCACCTGTTCTGCATATCCAACGAACTGTGGAGTGGTGAAAACCCCAGAAAACGTGTTTCTCGCATAAAATAGCTCGAAAAGTACGGTCTCGATGAATCTGCATTCTTCGGACAGAAGTCTCACCTAGATTATCGCAGACAATGCATATCTCAGCTTGAAACCCCACGAAAGCCAAGATATCGCTGGTTCTGCATATAAAACGCACTGTGGAGTGCTGGAAACACCAGATAACGTGTTTCTCACATTAAATAGCTCGAAAAGAGCGATCTCGATGATTAAGCATACTTCGGACAGAAGTCTCACCAAGATTATCGTAAAAAATGCATATCTCAGCTTGAAACACCACGAAAACCAAGATATCGCTGGTACTGCATATCAAAGGCACTGTGGAGTGCTGAAAACACCAGATATCGTGTTTCTCGCATTAAATAGCTCGAAAAGTGCGATCTCGATGATTCTGCATACTTCGGACAGTAGTCTCACCATGATTATCGTAAAAAATGCATATCTCAGCTTGAAACCCCACGAAAACCAAGATATCGCTGGTTCTGCATATCAAACGCACTGTGGAGTGGTGAAAAAACCAGATAACGTGTTTCTCGCATTAAATAGGTAGAAAAGAGCGATCTCGATGTTTCTGCATACTTCGGACAGAGGTCTCACCAAGATTATCGCAGAAAATGCATATCTCAGCTTGAAACCCCACGAAAACCAGGATATCGTCGGTTCTGCATATCATACGCACTGTGGAGTGCTGAAAACACCAGATATCGTGTTTCTCGCATTAAATAGCTCGAAGAGTGCGATCTCGATGATTCTGCATACTTCGGGCAGTAGTCTCACCATGATTATCGTAAAAAATGCATATCTCAGCTTGAAACCCCACGAAAACAGAGATATCGCTGGTTCTGCATATCAAACGCACTGTGGAGTTCTGAAAACACCAGATAACGTTTTGTCGCATTAAATAGTTCGAATAGAGCGATCTCGATGATTCTGCATACTTCGGACAGAAGTCTCACCAAGATTATCGTAAAAAATGCATATCTCAGCTTGATACCCCACGAAAACCAAGATATCGCTGGTACTGCATATCAAACCCACTGTGGATTGGTGAAAACACCAGATAAGGTTTTTCTCGCATTAACTAGCTCGGAAAGTGCGATCTCGATGATTCAGCATACTTCGGACAGAAGTCTCTCGAAGTTTATCGCAGAAAATGCATATCTCAGCTTGAAACCCCTCGAAACCCAAGATATCACCTGTTCTGCATATCCAACGAACTGTGGTGTGGTGAAAACCCCAGAAAACGTGTTTCTCGCTTTAAATAGCTCGAAAAGAGCGATCTCGATGATTCTGCACACTTCGGACAGAAGTCTCACCAAGATTATCGCAGACAATGCATATCTCAGCTTGAAACCCCACGAAAACCAAGATATCGCCGGTTCTGCATATCATACGCACTGTGGAGTGCTGAAAACACCAGATATCGTGTTTCTCGCATTAAATAGCTCGAAAAGTGCGATCTCGATGATTCTGCATACTTCGGACAGTAGTCTCACCATGATTATCGTAAAAAATGCATATCTCAGCTTGAAACCCCACGAAAACCAAGATATCGCTGGTTCTGCATATCAAACGCACTGTGGAGTGGTGAAAACACCAGATAACGTGTTTCTCGCATTAAATAGGTCGAAAAGAGCGATCTCGATGTTTCTGCATACTTCGGACAGAGGTCTCACCAAGATTATCGCAGAAAATGCGTATCTCAGCTTGAAACCCCACGAAAACCCAGATATCGCCGGTTCTGCATATCAAACGCACTGTGGGGTGGTGAAAACACCAGATAAGGTTTTTCGCGCATTAACTAGCTCGAAAAGTGCGATCTCGATGATTCAGCATACTTCGGACAGAAATCTCTCCAAGTTTATCGCAGAAAATGCATATCTCAGCTTGAAACACCTCGAAAACCGAGATATCACCTGTTCTGCATATCCAACGAATTGTGGTGTGGTGAAAACCCCAGAAAACGTGTTTCTCGCATTAAATAGCTCGAAAAGAGCGATCTCGATGATTCTGCACACTTCGGACAGAAGTCTCACCATGATTATCGCAGACAATGCATATCTCAGCTTGAAACCCCACGAAATCCAAGATATCGCCGGTTCTGCATAACAAACGCACTGTGGAGTGGTGAAATCACCAGATAAGGTTTTTCTCGCATTAACTAGCTCGAAAAGTGCGATCTCGATGATTCAGCATACTTCGGACAGAAGTCTCTCCAAGTTTATCGCAGAAAATGCATATCTCAGCTTGAAACCCCTCGAAAACCAAGATATCACCTGTTCTGCATATCCAACGAACTGTGGAGTGGTGAAAACCCCAGAAAACGTGTTTCTCGCATAAAATAGCTCGAAAAGTACGGTCTCGATGAATCTGCATTCTTCGGACAGAAGTCTCACCTAGATTATCGCAGACAATGCATATCTCAGCTTGAAACCCCACGAAAGCCAAGATATCGCTGGTTCTGCATATAAAACGCACTGTGGAGTGCTGGAAACACCAGATAACGTGTTTCTCACATTAAATAGCTCGAAAAGAGCGATCTCGATTATTAAGCATACTTCGGACAGAAGTCTCACCAAGATTATCGTAAAAAATGCATATCTCAGCTTGAAACACCACGAAAACCAAGATATCGCTGGTACTGCATATCAAAGGCACTGTGTAGTGGTGAAAAAACCAGATAACGTGTTTCTCGCAATAAATAGCTCGAAAAGAGCGATCTCGATGATTCTGCATACTTCGGACAGAAGTCTCACCAAGATTATCGCAGAAAATGCATGTCTCTGCTAGAAACCCCACGAAAACCAAGATATCTCCTGTTCTGCATATCCAACGAACTGTGTAGTGGTGAAAAAACCAGATAACGTGTTTCTCGCAATAAATAGCTCGAAAAGAGCGATCTCGATGTTTCTGCATACTTCGGACAGAGGTCTCACCAAGATTATCGCAGAAAATGCATATCTCAGCTAGAAACCCCACGAAAACCAAGATATCTCCTGTTCTGCATATCCAACGAACTGTGGAGTGGTGAAAACCCCAGAAAACGTGTTTCTCGCATTAACTAGCTCGAAAAGAGGGATCTCGATGATTCTGCATACTTCTGACAGAAGACTCACCAAGATTATCGCAGAAAATGCATGTCTCTGCTAGAAACCCCACGAAAACCAAGATATCTCCTGTTCTGCATATCCAACGAACTGTGGAGTGGTGAAAACACCAGAAAACTTGTTTTTTCGCATTAAATATCTCGAAAAGAGCGATCTAGAAGATTCTGCATATTTCTGACTGAAGTCTCACCAAGATTATCGCAGAAAATGCATATCTCAGCTTGAAACCCGACGAAAACCAAACATCGCCTGTTCTGCATATCAAACCAACTGTGGAGTGGTGAAAACACCAGACAACGTGTTTCTCGCATTAAATAGATTGAAAAGTGCGATCTCGATGATTCTGCATACTTCTAACAGAAGTCTCACCATGATTATCGCAGAAAATGCATATCTCTGCTAGAAACCCCACGAAAACCAAGATATCTCCTGTTCTGCATATCGAACGAACTGTGGAGTGGTGAAAACCCCAGAAAACGTGTTTCTCGCATTAAATAGCTCGAAAATAGCGATCCCGATGATTCTGCATACTTCTGACAGAAGTCTCACCAAGATTATTTTAGAAAATGCATATCTCAGCTTGATAGCCTACGACAGCCAAGATGGCGCCGGTTCTGCATATCAAACGCACTGTGGAGTGGTGAAAACACCAGATAACGTGTTTCTCGCATTAACTAGCTCGAAAAGAGGAATCTCGATGATTCTGCATACTTCTGACAGAAGACTCACCAAGATTATCGCACAAAATGCATGTCTCAGCTTGAAACCCGACGAAATCCAAGATGTCGCTGGTTCCGCATATCAAACGCACTGTGGAGTGGTGAAAACACCATTTAACGTGTTTCTCGCATTAAATAGCTCGAAAAGAGGGATCTCGATGATTCTGCATACTTCTGACAGAAGACTCACCAAGATTATCGCAGAAAATGCATGTCTCTGCTAGAAACCCTACGAAAACCAAGATATCTCCTGTTCTGCATATCCAACGAACTGTGGAGTGGTGAAAACCCCAGAAAACGTGTTTCTCGCATTAAATAGCTCGAAAATAGCGATCCCGATGATTCTGCATACTTCTGACAGAAGTCTCACCAAGATTATGGTAGAAAATGCATATCTCAGCTTGATACCCTACGACAGCCAAGATGTCGCCGGTTCTGCATATCAAACGCACTGTGGAGTGGTGAAAACACCAGATAACGTGTTTCTCGCATTAACTAGCTCGAAAAGAGGGATCTCGATGATTCTGCATACTTCTGACAGAAGACTCACCAAGATTATCGCACAAAATGCATGTCTCAGCTTGAAACCCGACGAAATCCAAGATGTCGCTGGTTCCGCATATCAAACGCACTGTGGAGTGGTGAAAACACCAATTAACGTGTTTCTCGCATTAAATAGCTCGAAAAGAGGGATCTCGATGATTCTGCATACTTCTGACAGAAGACTCACCAAGATTATCGCAGAAAATGCATATCTCAGCTGGAAACACAACGAAAATCGTGATGTCGCCCGTTCTGCATTTCAAACGCAGTGTGGAGTGGTGAAAACAACCAGATATCGTGTTTCTCGCATTAAGCTGCTCGAAAAGAGCGATCTCGAAGATTCTGCATACGTCTGACAGAAGTCTCACCAAGATTATCGCAGAAAATGCATATCTCAGCTGGAAACACCACGAAAATCAAGATATCGCCGGTTCTGCATATCAAACGCACTGTGGAGTGGTGAAAACAACCAGAGAACGTGTTTCTCGCATTAAATAGGTCGAAAAGGGAGATGCCGATGATTCTGCATACTTCTGACAGAAGTCTCACCAAGATTATCGCAGAAAATACATATCTCAGCTGGAAACACCACGAAAATCAAGATATCGCCGGTTCTGCATATCAAACGCACTGTGAAATGTTGAAAACACCAGAAAACTTGTTGTTTCGCATTAAAAAGCTCGAAAAGAGCGATCTAGATGATTCTGCATACTTCTGACTGAAGTCTCACCAAGATTATCGCAGAAAATACATATCTCAGCTGGAAACACCACGAAAATCAAGATATCGCCGGTTCTGCACATCAAACGCACTGTGGAATGTTGAAAACACCAGAAAACTTGTTTTTTCGCATTAAATAGCTCCAAAAGAGCGATCTAGATGATTCTGCATACTTCTGACTGAAGCCTCACCAAGATTATCGCAGAAAATGCATATCACAGCTTGAAACCCGACGAAAACCAAACATCGCCGGTTCTGCATATCAAACAAACTGTGGAGTGGTGAAAAAACCAGACAACGTGTTTCTCGCATTAAATAGATCGAAAAGTGCGATCTCGATGATTCTGCATACTTCTAACAGAAGTCTCACCATGATTATCGCAGATAATGCATATCTCTGCTAGAAACCCCACGAAAACCAAGATATCTCCTGTTCTGCATATACAACGAACTGTGGAGTGGTGAAAACACCAGATAACGTGTTTCTCGCATTAACTAGCTCGAAAAGAGCGATCTCGAAGATTCTGCCTACTTCTGACAGAAGACTCACCAAGATTATCGCAGAAAATGCATGTCTCAGCTTGAAACACGACGAAATCGAAGACACCACTGTGCAGTGGTGAAAACACCAGATAACGTGTTTCTCGCATTAAATAGCTCGTAAAGAGCGATCCCGACGATTCTGCATACTTCTGACAGACGTCTCACCAAGATAATCGTAGAAAATGCATATCTCAGCTTGAAACCCGACCGAAACCAAGATATCTCCGGTTCTGCATGTCAAACGTACTGTGGAGTGGTGAATACACCAGAAAACGTGTTTCTCGCATTAAATAGCTCGAAAAGAGCGATCTAGATGATTCTGCATACTTCTAACAGAAGTCTCACCAAGATTATAGTAGAATGTGCATATCTCAGCTTGAACCCCGACGAAATCCAAGATGTCGCCGGTTCTGCATATCAAACGCACTGTGGAGTGGTGAAAGCAACCAGATAACGTGTTTCTCGCATTAAATAGCTCGAATAGAGCGATCTCGATGATTCTGCATACTTCTGACAGAAGACTCACCAAGATTATCACAGAAATTGCATATCTCAGCTGGAAACCCCACGAAAACCAAGTTATCGGCGGCTCTACATATCAAACGCACTGTGGAGTGGTCAAAACAACCAGATAACGTGCTTCTCGCTTTAAATAGCTCGAAACGAGCGATCTAGATGATTCTGCATACTTCTGACTGAAGTCTCACCAATATGATCGCAGAAAATGCATATCTCAGCTTGAAACCCGACGAAAACCACGATGTCGCCGGTTCTGCATATCAAACGCACTGTGGCGTGGTGAAAACACCAGAAAACGTGTTTCTCGCATCAAATAGCTCGAAAAGAGCGATCTAGATGATTCTGCATACTTCTGACAGAAGACTCTCCAAGATTATCGCAGAAAATGCATATCTCAGCTGGAAACCCCACGAAAACCAAGATATCGCCGGTTCTGCATATCAGACGCATTATGGAGTGGTGAAAACACCAGAAAACGTGTATCTCGCATTAACTAGCTCGAAAAGAGCGTTCTCGATGATTCTGCATACTTCTGACAGAAGACTCACCAAGATTATCACAGAAAATGCATATCTCAGCTGGAAACCCCAGGAAAACCAAGATATCGCCGGTTCTGCATATCAAACGCCCTGTGGAGTGCTGAAAACACCAGATAACGTGTTTCTCGCATTAAATAGCTCGAAACGAGCGATCTAGGTGATTCTGCATACTTCTGACTGAAGTCTCACCAATATGATCGCAGAAAATGCATATCTCAGCTTGAAACCCGACGAAAAACACGATGTCGCCGGTTCTGCATATCAAACGAACTGTGGAGTGGTGAAAACACCAGAAAACGTGTTTCTCGCATCAAATAGCTCGAAAAGAGCGATCTAGATGATTCTGCATACTTCTGACAGAAGACTCACCAAGATTATCGCAGAAAATGCATATCTCAGCTTGAAACCTCACGAAAATCAAGATGTCGCCGGTTCTGCATATCAAACGCACTGTGGAGTGGTGAAAACACCAGAAAACGTGTTTCTCGCATCAAGTAGCTCGAAAAGAGCGATCTAGATGATTCTGCATACTTCTGACAGAAGACTCACCAATATGATCGCAGAAAATGCATATCTCAGCTTGAAACCCGACGAAAACCACGATGTCGACTGTTCTGCATATCAAACGCACTGTGGAGTGGTGAAAACACCAGAAAACGTGTTTCTCGCATCAAATAGCTCGAAAAGAGCGATCTAGATGATTCTGCATACTTCTGACAGAAGACTCACCAAGATTATCGCAGAAAATGCATATCTCAGCTTGAAATCTCTCGAAAATCAATATGTCGCCGGTTCTGCATGTCACACGTACTGAGGAGTGGTGAAAACACCAGAAAACTTGTTTTTTCGCATTAAATAGCTCGAAACGAGAGATCTAGATGATTCTGCATACATATGACTGAAGTCTCACCAATATTATCGCAGAAAATGCATATCTCAGCTTGAAACCTCACCAAAATCATGATGTCGCCGGTTCTGCATATAAAACGCACTGTGGAGTGGTGAAAACACCAGATAACGTGTTTCTCGCATTAAATAGCTCGAAAAGAGGGGTCTCGATGATTCTGCATACTACTGACAGAAGTCTCACCAAGAATATCGCAGAATGTGCATATCTCAGCTTGAACCCCGACGAAATCCAAGATGTCGCCGGTTCTGCATATCAAACCCACTGTTGAGTGGTGAAAACAACCAGAGAACGTGTTTCTCGCATTAAATAGGTCGAAAAGGGAGATGCCGATGATTCTGCATACGTCTGACAGAAGTCTCACCAAGATTATCGCAGAAAATGCATATCTCAGCTGGAAACTCCACGAAAATCAAGATTTTGCCGGTTCTGCATATCAAACGCACTGTGGAGTGGTGAAAACAACCAGAGAACGTGTTTCTCGCATTAAATAGGTCGAAAAGGGAGATGCCGATGATTCTGCATACTTCTGACAGAAGTCTCACCAAGATTATCGCAGAAAATGCATATCTCAGCTGGAAACACCACGAAAATCAAGATATCGCCGGTTCTGCATATCAAACGCACTGTGGAATGTTGAAAACTCCAGAAAACTTGTTTTTTCGCATTAAATAGCACGAAAAGAGCGAGCTAGATGATTCTGCATACTTCTGACTGAAGTCTCACCAAGGTTATCGCAGCAAATGCATATCTCAGCTGGAAACACCACGAAAATCAAGATATCGCCGGTTCTGCATATCAAACGCACTGTGGAATGTTGAAAACACCAGAAAACTTGTTTTTTCGCATTAAATAGCTCCAAAAGAGCGGTCTAGATGATACTGCATACTTCTGACTGAAGTCTCACCAAGATTATCGCAGAAAATGCATATCACAGCTTGAAACCCGACGAAAACCAAACATCGCCGGTTCTGCGTATCAAACCAACTGTGGAGTGGTGAAAAAACTAGAGAACGTGTTTCTCGCATTAAATAGATCGAAAAGTGCGATCTCGATGATTCTGCATACTTCTAACAGAAGTCTCACCATGATTATCGCAGATAATGCATATCTCTGCTAGAAACCCCACGAAAACCAAGATATCTCCTGTTCTGCATATACAACGATCTGTGGAGTGGTGAAAACACCAGATAACGTGTTTCTCGCATTAACTAGCTCGAAATGAGCGATCTCGAATATTCTGCATACTTCTGACAGAAGACTCAACAAGATTATCGCTGAAAATGCATATCTCAGCTGGAAAAACCACGAAAATCAAGATATCGCCTGTTCTGCATACCAAACGAACTGTGGAGTGGTGAAAACAACCAGATAACGTGTTTCTCGCATTAAATAGCTCGAAAAGAGGGATCTCGATGATTCTGCATACTTCTGACAGAAGACTCACCAAGATTATCGCAGAAAATGCATATCTCAGCTGGACACACCACGAAAATCAAGATATCGCCGATTCTGCATATCAAACGCACTGTGGAGTGGTGAAAACACCAGATAACGTGTTTCTCGAATTAAATAGCTCGAAATGAGCGATCTCGAAGATTCTGCATACTTCTGACAGAAGACTCAACAAGATTATCGCTGAAAATGCATATCTCAGCTGGAAAAACCACGAAAATCAAGATATCTCCGGTTCTGCATGTCAAACGTACTGTGGAGTGGTGAATACACCAGAAAACGTGTTTCTCGCATTAAATAGCTCGAAAAGAGCGATCTAGATGATTCTGCATACTTCTGACAGAAGTCTCACCAAGATTATAGTAGAATGTGCATATCTCAGCTTGAACCCCGACGAAATCCAAGATGTCGCCGGTTCTGCATATCAAACGCACTGTGGAGTGGTGAAAACACCAGAAAACTTGTTTTTTCGCATTAAATAGCTCGAAACGAGCGATCCCGATGATTCTGCATACTTCTAACTGAAGTCTCACCAAGATTCTCGTGGAAAATGCATATCTCAGCTTGAAACCCGACGAAATCCAAGATGACGCCGGTTCTGCATCGCAAACGCACTGTGGAATGTTGAAAACACCAGAAATCTTGTTTTTTCGCATTAGATAGCTCGAAACGAGCGATCTAGATGATTCTGCATACATATGACTGAAGTCTCACCAATAGTATCGCAGAAAATGCATATCTCAGCTTGAAACCTCACCAAAATCATGATGTCGCCGGTTCTGCATATAAAACGCACTGTGGAGTGGTGAAAACACCAGATAACGTGTTTCTCGCATTAAATAGCTCGAAAAGAGGGGTCTCGATGATTCTGCATACTACTGACAGAAGTCTCACCAAGAATATCGCAGAATGTGCATATCTCAGCTTGAACCCCGACGAAATCCAAGATGTCGCCGGTTCTGCATATCAAACCCAATGTGGAGTGGTGAAAACAACCAGAGAACGTGTTTCTCGCATTAAATAGGTCGAAAAGGGAGATGCCGATGATTCTGCATACTTCTGACAGAAGTCTCACCAAGATTATCGCAGAAAATGCATATCTCAGCTGGAAACACCACGAAAATCAAGATATCGCCGGTTCTGCATATCAAACGCACTGTGGAATGTTGAAAACACCAGAAAACTTGTTTTTTCGCATTAAATAGCTCCAAAAGAGCGATTTAGATGATTCTGCATACTTCTGACTGAAGTCTCACCAAGATTATCGCAGAAAATGCATATCACAGCTTGAAACCCGACGAAAACCAAACATCGCCGGTTCTGCGTATCAAACCAACTGTGGAGTGGTGAAAAAACCAGACAACGTGTTTCTCGCATTAAATAGATCGAAAAGTGCGATCTCGATGGTTCTGCATACTTCTAACAGAAGTCTCACCATGATTATCGCAGATAATGCATATCTCTGCTAGAAACCCCACGAAAACCAAGATATCTCCTGTTCTGCATATCAAACGGACTGTGGAGTGGTGAAAACAACCAGATAACGTGTTTCTCGAATTAAATAGCTCGAAAAGAACGATCTAGATGATTCTGCATACTTCTGACAGAAGTCTCACCAAGATTATCGTAGAAAATGCATATCTCAGCTTGAACCCCGACGAAATCCAAGATGTCGCCGGTACTGCATGTCAAACGCACTGTGGAGTGGTGAAAACACCAGATAACGTGTTTCTCGCATTAAGTAGCTCGAAAAGAGCGATCTCGAAGATTCTGCATACTTCTGACAGATGTCTCACCAAGATTATCATAGAAAATTCATATCTCAGCTTGAAATCTCACGAAAACCAAGTTATCTCCGGTTCTGCACATCAAACGGACTGTGGTGTGGTGAAAACACCAGAAAACGTGTTTCTCGAATGAAATAGCTCGAAAAGAGCGATCTAGATGATTCTGCATACTTCTGACAGAAGTCTCACCAAGATTATCGCAGAAAATGCATATCTCAGCTTGAAAACCGACCGATACCAAGATATCTCCGGTTCTGCATATCAAACGCACTGTGGAATGTTGAAAACACAAGAAAACTTGTTTTTTCGCAATGCATAGCTCGAAAAGAGCGATCTAGATGATTCTGCACACTTCTGACAGAAGTCTCACCAAGATTATCGCAGAAAATGCATACCACAGTTTGAAATCTCACGAAAATCAAGATGTCGCCACTTCTGCATATCAAACGCACTGTGGAGTGGTGCAAACAACCAGATAACGTGTTTCTCGAATTAAATAGCTCGAAAAGAACGATCTAGATGATTCTGCATACTTCTGACAGAAGTCTCACCAAGATTATCGTAGAAAATGCATATCTCAGCTTGAACCCCGACGAAATCCAAGATGTCGCCGGTACTGCATGTCAAACGTACTGTGGAGTGGTGAATACACCAGACAACGTGTTTCTCGCATTAAATAGCTCGAAAAGAGCGATCTAGATGATTCTGCATACTTCTGCCAGAAGTCTCACAAAGATTATCGTAGAAAATGCATATCTCAGCTTGATACCCGAAGAAAGCCATGATGTCGCCGGTTCTGCATATCAAACGCACTGTGGAGTGGTGAAAACACCAGATAACGTGTTTCTCGCATTAAATAGCTCGAAAAGAGCGATCCCGATGATTCTGCATACTTCTGACAGACGTCTCACCAAGATTATCGTAGAAAATGCATATCTCAGCTTGAAACCCGACCGAAACCAAGATATCTCCGGTTCTGCATGTCAAACGTTCTGTGGAGTGGAGAATACACCAGAGAACGTGTTTCTCGCATTAAATAGCTCGAAAAGTGCGATCTAGATGATTCTGCATACTTCTGACAGAAGTCTCACCAAGATTATTGCAGAAAATGCATATCTCAGCTTGAAACCCGACGAAATCCAAGATGTCGCCGGTTCTGCATATCAAACGCACTGTGGAGTGGTGAAAACACCAGATAACGTGTTTCTCGCATTAAGTAGCTCGAAAAGAGCGATCTAGATGATTCTGCATATTTCGGACAGAAGTCTCACCAAGATTGAAGCAGAAAATGCATATCTCAGCTTGAAACCCGACGAAATCCAAGATGTCGCCGGTTCTGCATATCAAACGCACTGTGGAGTGGTGAAAACACCAGATAACGTGTTTCTCGCATTAAGTAGCTCGAAAAGAGCGTTCTCGAAGATTCTGCATACTTCTGACAGAAGGCTCACCAAGATTATCGTTGAAAATGCATATCTCAGCTAGAAACCCGACCGAAACCAAGATATCTCCGGTTCTGCATGTCAAACGTACTGTGGAGTGGTGAATACACCAGAAAACGTGTTTCTCGCATTAAATAGCTCGAAAAGAGCGTTCTCGATGATTCTGCATACTTCTCATAGATGAAACACCAAGATTATCGCCGACAATGAATGTCTCAGCTTGAAACCCGACGAAAACCAAGATATCTCCGGTTCTGCACATCAAACACACTGTGAAGTGGTGAAAACACCAGAAAACGTGTTTCTCTTATTAACTAGCTCGAGAAGAGCGTTCTCGCTGATTCTGCATACTTCTCATAGATGAAACACCAACATTATCGCAGAAAATGCATATCTCAGCTGGAAACCCCACGAAAATCAAGATATCGCCGGTTCTACATATCAAACGCACTGTGGAATGTTGAAAACACCAGAAAACTTGTTTTTTCGCATTAAATAGCTCGAAACGAGCGATGTAGATGATTCTGAATACTTCTGACTGAAGTCTCACCAATATTATCGCAAAAAATGCATATCTCAGCTAGAAACCTCACGAAAATCAAGATATCGTCGGTTCTGCATATCAAACGCACTGTGGAATGTTGAAAACACCAGAAAACTTGTTTTTCCGCATAAGATAGCTCGAAGCTAGCGATCTAGATGATTCTGCATACTTCTGACTGAAGTCTCACCAAGATTATTGCAGAAAATGCATATCTCAGCTGGAAACCCCACGAAAACCAAGATATCCCCGGTTCTGCATATCCAACGAACTGTGGAGTGGTGAAAACCCCAGAATACGTGTTTCTCGCATTAACTAGCTCGAAAAGTACGATCTCGATGACTCTGCATACTTCGGACAGAAGTCTCACAAAGATTATCGCAGAAAATGCATATCTGAGCTTGAAACCCCACGAAAACCAAGATATCGTCGGTTCTGCATATCATTCGCACTGTGGAGTGGTGAAAACACCAGATAACATGTTTCTCGCATTAAATAGCTCGAAACGAGCGATCTCGATGATTATGCATACTTCGGACAGAAGTCGCACCTAGATTATCGCAGAAATTGCATATCTCAGCTTGATTCCCCACGAAAACCAAGATATCGCCGGTTCTGCATATCAAACGCACTGTGGAGTGCTGAAAACACCAGATAACGTGTTCCTCGCATTAAATAGCTCGAAAAGAGCGCTCTTGATGTTTCTGCATACTTCGGACAGACGTTTCACCAAGATTATCGTAGAAAATGCATATCTCAGCTTGAAAAACGACGAAAACCAAACATCGCCGGTTCTGCATATCAAACCAACTGTGGAGTGGTGAAAACACCAGACAACGTGTTTCTCGCATTAAATAGATCGAAAAGTGCGATCTCGATGATTCTGTATACTTCTAACAAAAGTCTCACCATGATTATCGCAGAAAATGCATATCTCTGCTAGAAACCCCACGAAATCCAAGATGTCGCCGGTTCTGCATATCAAACGCACTGTGGAGTGGTGAAAACACCAGATAACGTGTTTCTCGCATTAAGTAGCTCGAAAAGAGCGATCTAGATGATTCTGCATATTTCGGACAGAAGTCTCACCAAGATTGAAGCAGAAAATGCATATCTCAGCTTGAAACCCGACGAAATCCAAGATGTCGCCGGTTCTGCATGTCAAACGTACTGTGGAGTGGTGAATACACCAGACAACGTGTTTCTCGCATTAAATAGCTCGAAAAGAGCGATCTAGATGATTCTGCATACTTCTGCCAGAAGTCTCACCAAGATTATCGTAGAAAATGCATATCTCAGCTTGATACCCGAAGAAAGCCATGATGTCGCCGGTTCTGCATATCAAACGCACTGTGGAGTGGTGAAAACACCAGATAACGTGTTTCTCGCATTAAATAGCTCGAAAAGAGCGATCCCGATGATTCTGCATACTTCTGACAGACGTCTCACCAAGATTATCGTAGAAAATGCATATCTCAGCTTGAAACCCGACCGAAACCAAGATATCTCCGGTTCTGCATGTCAAACGTTCTGTGGAGTGGAGAATACACCAGAGAACGTGTTTCTCGCATTAAATAGCTCGAAAAGTGCGATCTAGATGATTCTGCATACTTCTGACAGAAGTCTCACCAAGATTATTGCAGAAAATGCATATCTCAGCTTGAAACCCGACGAAATCCAAGATGTCGCCGGTTCTGCATATCAAACGCACTGTGGAGTGGTGAAAACACCAGATAACGTGTTTCTCGCATTAAGTAGCTCGAAAAGAGCGATCTAGATGATTCTGCATATTTCGGACAGAAGTCTCACCAAGATTGAAGCAGAAAATGCATATCTCAGCTTGAAACCCGACGAAATCCAAGATGTCGCCGGTTCTGCATATCAAACGCACTGTGGAGTGGTGAAAACACCAGATAACGTGTTTCTCGCATTAAGTAGCTCGAAAAGAGCGTTCTCGAAGATTCTGCATACTTCTGACAGAAGGCTCACCAAGATTATCGTTGAAAATGCATATCTCAGCTAGAAACCCGACCGAAACCAAGATATCTCCGGTTCTGCATGTCAAACGTACTGTGGAGTGGTGAATACACCAGAAAACGTGTTTCTCGCATTAAATAGCTCGAAAAGAGCGTTCTCGATGATTCTGCATACTTCTCATAGATGAAACACCAAGATTATCGCCGACAATGAATGTCTCAGCTTGAAACCCGACGAAAACCAAGATATCTCCGGTTCTGCACATCAATCACACTGTGAAGTGGTGAAAACACCAGAAAACGTGTTTCTCTTATTAACTAGCTCGAGAAGAGCGTTCTCGCTGATTCTGCATACTTCTCATAGATGAAACACCAACATTATCGCAGAAAATGCATATCTCAGCTAGAAACCCCACGAAAATCAAGATATCGCCGGTTCTACATATCAAACGCACTGTGGAATGTTGAAAACACCAGAAAACTTGTTTTTTCGCATTAAATAGCTCGAAACGAGCGATGTAGATGATTCTGAATACTTCTGACTGAAGTCTCACCAATATTATCGCAAAAAATGCATATCTCAGCTAGAAACCTCACGAAAATCAAGATATCGTCGGTTCTGCATATCAAACGCACTGTGGAATGTTGAAAACACCAGAAAACTTGTTTTTCCGCATAAGATAGCTCGAAGCTAGCGATCTAGATGATTCTGCATACTTCTGACTGAAGTCTCACCAAGATTATTGCAGAAAATGCATATCTCAGCTGGAAACCCCACGAAAACCAAGATATCCCCGGTTCTGCATATCCAACGAACTGTGGAGTGGTGAAAACCCCAGAATACGTGTTTCTCGCATTAACTAGCTCGAAAAGTACGATCTCGATGACTCTGCATACTTCGGACAGAAGTCTCACAAAGATTATCGCAGAAAATGCATATCTGAGCTTGAAACCCCACGAAAACCAAGATATCGTCGGTTCTGCATATCATTCGCACTGTGGAGTGGTGAAAACACCAGATAACATGTTTCTCGCATTAAATAGCTCGAAACGAGCGATCTCGATGATTATGCATACTTCGGACAGAAGTCGCACCAAGATTATCGCAGAAATTGCATATCTCAGCTTGATTCCCCACGAAAACCAAGATATCGCCGGTTCTGCATATCAAACGCACTGTGGAGTGCTGAAAACACCAGATAACGTGTTCCTCGCATTAAATAGCTCGAAAAGAGCGCTCTTGATGTTTCTGCATACTTCGGACAGACGTTTCACCAAGATTATCGTAGAAAATGCATATCTCAGCTTGAAAAACGACGAAAACCAAACATCGCCGGTTCTGCATATCAAACCAACTGTGGAGTGGTGAAAACACCAGACAACGTGTTTCTCGCATTAAATAGATCGAAAAGTGCGATCTCGATGATTCTGTATACTTCTAACAAAAGTCTCACCATGATTATCGCAGAAAATGCATATCTCTGCTAGAAACCCCACGAAATCCAAGATGTCGCCGGTTCTGCATATCAAACGCACTGTGGAGTGGTGAAAACACCAGATAACGTGTTTCTCGCATTAAGTAGCTCGAAAAGAGCGATCTAGATGATTCTGCATATTTCGGACAGAAGTCTCACCAAGATTGAAGCAGAAAATGCATATCTCAGCTTGAAACCCGACGAAATCCAAGATGTCGCCGGTTCTGCATGTCAAACGTACTGTGGAGTGGTGAATACACCAGACAACGTGTTTCTCGCATTAAATAGCTCGAAAAGAGCGATCTAGATGATTCTGCATACTTCTGCCAGAAGTCTCACCAAGATTATCGTAGAAAATGCATATCTCAGCTTGATACCCGAAGAAAGCCATGATGTCGCCGGTTCTGCATATCAAACGCACTGTGGAGTGGTGAAAACACCAGATAACGTGTTTCTCGCATTAAATAGCTCGAAAAGAGCGATCCCGATGATTCTGCATACTTCTGACAGACGTCTCACCAAGATTATCGTAGAAAATGCATATCTCAGCTTGAAACCCGACCGAAACCAAGATATCTCCGGTTCTGCATGTCAAACGTTCTGTGGAGTGGAGAATACACCAGAGAACGTGTTTCTCGCATTAAATAGCTCGAAAAGTGCGATCTAGATGATTCTGCATACTTCTGACAGAAGTCTCACCAAGATTATTGCAGAAAATGCATATCTCAGCTTGAAACCCGACGAAATCCAAGATGTCGCCGGTTCTGCATATCAAACGCACTGTGGAGTGGTGAAAACACCAGATAACGTGTTTCTCGCATTAAGTAGCTCGAAAAGAGCGATCTAGATGATTCTGCATATTTCGGACAGAAGTCTCACCAAGATTGAAGCAGAAAATGCATATCTCAGCTTGAAACCCGACGAAATCCAAGATGTCGCCGGTTCTGCATGTCAAACGTACTGTGGAGTGGTGAATACACCAGACAACGTGTTTCTCGCATTAAATAGCTCGAAAAGAGCGATCTAGATGATTCTGCATACTTCTGCCAGAAGTCTCACCAAGATTATCGTAAAAAATGCATATCTCAGCTTGAAACCCCACGAAAACCAAGCTATCTCCTGTTATGCATATCCAACGAACTGTGGAGTGGTGAAAACCCCAGAAAACGTGTTTCTCGCATTAAATAACTCGAAAAGTGCGATCGCGATGATTCTCCATACTTCGGACAGAAGTGTCACCAAGATTATCGCAGAAAATGCATATCTGAGCTTAAAACCCCACGAAAACCAAGATATCGCTGGTTCTGCATATAAAACGCACTGTGGCGTGCTGAAAACACCAGATAACGTGTTTCTCGCATTAAATAGCTCGAAAAGAGCGATCTAGATGATTCAGCATACTTCGGACAGAAGTCTCACCAAGATTATCGCAGGAAATGCGTATCTCAGCTTGAAACCACACGAAAACCAAGATATCTCCGATTCTGCATATCCAACGAACTGTGGAGTGGTGAAAACCCCTAGAAAACGAGTTTCTCGCATTAAATAGCTCGAAAAGAGCGCTCTCGATGTTTCTGCATACTTCGGACAGATGTTTCACCAAGATTATGGTAGAAAATGCATATCTCAGCTTGACACCCGACGAAAACCAAAATATCGCCGGTTCTGCATATCAAACCAACTGTCGAGTGGTGAAAACTCCAGATAACGTGTTTCTCGCATTAAATAGCTCGAAAAGAGCGATCTCGATGATTCAGCATACTTCGGACAGAAGTCTCAACAAGATTATCGCAGAAAATGCATATCTCAGCTTGAAACCCCATGAAAACCAAGATATCGCGGGTTCTGCATATCAAACGCACTGTGGAGTGGTGAAAACACCGGATAAGGTTTTTCTCGCATTAACTAGCTCGAAAAGAGCGATCTCGATGTTTCAGCATACTTCGGACAGAAGTCTCACTAAGATTATCGCAGAAAATGTATATCTCAGCTTGAAACCCCACGAAAACCAAGATATCGCCGGTTCTGCATATCATACGCACTGTGGAGTGGTGAAAACACCAGATAACGTGTTTCCCGCATTAAATAGCACGAAACGAGCGATCTCGACGATTCAGCATACTTCGGACAGAAGTCTCTCCAAGTTTATCGCAGAAAATGCATATCTCAGCTTGAAACCCCTGGAAAACCAAGATATCACCTGTTCTGCATATCCAACGAACTGTGGTGTGGTGAAAACCCCCGAAAACGTGTTTCTCGCATTAAATAGCTCGAAGAGAGCGATCTCGATGATTCGGCACACTTCGGACAGAAGTCTCTCCAAAATTATCGCAGACAATGCATATCTGAGCTTGAAACCCCACGAAAACCAATATATCGTCGGTTCTGCATATCATACGCACTGTGGAGTGGTGAAAACACCAGATAACGTGTTTCCCGCATTAAATAGCACGAAACGAGCGATCTCGATGATTAAGCATACTTCGGACAGAAGTCTCACCAAGATTATCGCAGAAATTGCATATCTCAGCTTGAATCCCCAAGAAAACCAAGATATCGTTGTTTCTGCATATCAAACGCACTGTGCAGTGCTGAAAACACCAGATAACGTGTTTCGTGCATTAAGTAGCTCGAAAAGAGCGATCTAGATGATTCTGCACACTTCTGACTGAAGTCTCACCAATATTATCGCAGAAAATGCATATCTGAGCTTGAAACCCCACGAAAACCAAGATATCGCCGGTTCTGAATATCAAACGCACTGTGGAGTGGTGAAAACACCAGACAACGTGTTTCTCGCATTAAATAGCTCGAAAAGAGCGATCTAGATGATTCAGCATACTTCGGACAGAAGTCCCACCAAGATTATCGCAGGAAATGCATATCTCAGCTTGAAACCACACGAAAACCAAGATATCTCCGGTTCTGCATATCCAACGAACTGTGGAGTGGTGAAAACCCCCGAAAACGTGTTTCTCGCATTAAATAGCTCGAAGAGAGCGATCTCGATGATTCGGCACACTTCGGACAGAAGTCTCTCCAAGATTATCGCAGACAATGCATATCTGAGCTTGAAACCCCACGAAAACCAATATATCGTCGGTTCTGCATATCATACGCACTGTGGAGTGCTGAAAACACCAGATAACGTGTTTCGTGCATTAAGTAGCTCGAAAAGAGCGATCTAGATGATTCTGCACACTTCGGACAGAAGTCTCACCAAGATTATCGCAGAAATTGCATATCTCAGCTTGAATCCCCAAGAAAACCAAGATATCGTTGTTTCTGCATATCAAACGCACTGTGCAGTGCTGAAAACAGCGGTTAAGGTTTTTCTCGCATTAACTAGCTCGAAAAGAGCGATCTCGATGTTTCAGCATACTTCTGACAGAAGTCTCACCAGGATTATCGTAGAAAATGCATATCTCAGCTTGAATCCCGACCGAAACCAAGATATCTCCGGTTCTGCATGTCAAACGTACTGTGGAGTGGTGAAAACCCCAGAAAACGAGTTTCTCGCATTAAATAGCTCGAAAAGAGCGCTCTCGATGTTTCTGCATACTTCGGACAGATGTTTCACCAAGATTATGGTAGAATATGCATATCTCAGCTTGACACCCGACGAAAACCAAAATATCGCCGGTTCTGCATATCAAACCAACTGTGGAGTGGTGAAAACTCCAGATAACGTGTTTCTCGCATTAAATAGCTCGAAAAGAGCGATCTCGATGATTCAGCATACTTCGGACAGAAGTCTCAACAAGATTATCGCAGAAAATGCATATCTCAGCTTGAAACCCCACGAAAACCAAGATATCGCGGGTTCTGCATATCAAACGCACTGTGGAGTGGTGAAAACACCGGTTAAGGTTTTTCTCGCATTAACTAGCTCGAAAAGAGCGATCTCGATGTTTCAGCATACTTCTGACAGAAGTCTCACCAGGATTATCGTAGAAAATGCATATCTCAGCTTGAAACCCGACCGAAACCAAGATATCTCCGGTTCTGCATGTCAAACGTACTGTGGAGTGGTGAAAACCCCAGAAAACGAGTTTCTCGCATTAAATAGCTCGAAAAGAGCGCTCTCGATGTTTCTGCATACTTCGGACAGATGTTTCACCAAGATTATGGTAGAAAATGCATATCTCAGCTTGACACCCGACGAAAACCAAAATATCGCCGGTTCTGCATATCAAACCAACTGTGGAGTGGTGAAAACTCCAGATAACGTGTTTCTCGCATTAACCAGCTCGAAAAGAGCGATCTCGACGATTCAGCATACTTCGGACAGAAGTCTCTCCAAGTTTATCGCAGAAAATGCATATCTCAGCTTGAAACCCCTCGAAAACCAAGATATCACCTGTTCTGCATATCCAACGAACTGTGGTGTGGTGAAAACCCCCGAAAACGTGTTTCTCGCATTAAATAGCTCGAAGAGAGCGATCTCGATGATTCGGCACACTTCGGACAGAAGTCTCTCCAAGATTATCGCAGACAATGCATATCTGAGCTTGAAACCCCACGAAAACCAATATATCGTCGGTTCTGCATATCATACGCACTGTGGAGTGGTGAAAACACCAGATAACGTGTTTCCCACATTAAATAGCACGAAACGAGCGATCTCGATGATTAAGCATACTTCGGACAGAAGTCTCACCAAGATTATCGCAGAAATTGCATATCTCAGCTTGAATCCCCAAGAAAACCAAGATATCGTTGTTTCTGCATATCAAACGCACTGTGGAGTGCTGAAAACACCAGATAACGTGTTTCGCGCATTAAATAGCTCGAATAGAGCGATCTCGATGATTAAGCATACTTCGGACAGAAGTCTCACCAAGATTATCGCAGAAAATACATATTTCAGCTGGAAACCCCACGAAAACCAAGATATCGCCGGTTCTGCATATCCAACGCACTGTGGAGTGGTGAAAACACCAGATAACGTGTTTCTCGCATTAAATAGCTCGAAACGAGCGATCTCGATGATTCTGCATACTTCGGACAGAAGCTTCACCAAGATTATCGTAAAAAATGCATATCTCAGCTTTAAACCCCACGAAAACCAAGATATCGCTCGTACTGCATATCAAACGCACTGTGGAGTGGTGAAAAAACCAGATAACGTGTTTCTCGCATTAAATAGCTCGAAAAGAGCGATCTAGATGATTCAGCATACTTCGGACAGAAGTTTCACCAATATTATCGCAGAAAATGCATATCTCAGCTTGAAACCCGACGAACACCAAAATATCGCCGGTTCTGCATATCAAACCCACTGTGGAGTGGTGAAAACACCAGGTAACGTGCTTATCGCATTAAATAGCTCGAAAAGGGCGATCTCGATGATTCAGCATACTTCTAACAGAAGTCTCACGAAGATTTTCGCAGAAAATGCATATCTCTGCTTGAAACCCCATGAAAACCAAGATATCTACAGTTCTGCATATCCAACGAACTGTGGAGTGATGAAAACCCCAGAAAACGTGTTTCTCGCATTAAATAGCTCGAAAAGAGCGCTCTCGATGTTTCTGCATACTTCGGACTGATGTTTCACCAAGCTTATCGTAGAAAATGCATATCTCAGCTTGAAACCCGACGAAAACCAAGATATCGCTTGTTCTCCATATCAAACGCACTGTGGAGTGGTGAAAACACCAGATAACGTGTTTCTCGCACTAAATAGCTCGAAAAGAGCGATCTAGATGATTCAGCATACTTCGGACAGAAGTCTCACCAAGATTATCGCAGGAAATACATATCTCAGCTTGAAACCACACGAAAACCAAGATATCTCCGGTTCTGCATATCCAACGAACTGTGGAGTGGTGAAAACCCCAGAAAACGAGTTTCTCGCACTAACTAGCTCGAAAAGAGCGATCTCGGTGATTCAGCATACTTCTGACTGATGTCTCACCAATATTATCGCAGAAAATGCATATCTCAGCTTGAAACCCCACGAAAACCAAGATATCGCTGGTTCTGCATATCAAACCAACTGTGGAGTGGTGAAAACACCAGATAACGAGTTTCACGCATTAAATAGCTCGAAAAGAGCGATCTCGATGATTCAGCATACTTCGGACAGAAGTCTCAACAATATTATCGCAGAAAATGCATATCTCAGCTGGAAACCCCACGAAAACCAAGATATCGCTGGTTCTGCATATCAAACCAACTGTGGAGTGGTGAAAACACCAGATAACGAGTTTCACGCATTAAATAGCTCGAAAAGAGCGATCTCGATGATTCTGCATACTTCGGACAGAAATCTCAACAAGATTATCGCAGAAAATGCATATCTCAGCTTGAAACCCCACGAAAACCAAGATATCGCCGGTTTTGCATATCAAACGCACTGTGGAGTGGTGAAAACACCGGATAAGGTTTTTCTCGCATTAACTAGCACGAAAAGAGCGATCTCGATGTTTCAGCATACTTCGGACAGAAGTCTCACCAAGATTATCGCAGAAAATGCATATCTCACCTTGAAACCCCACGAAAACCAAGATATCGCCGGTTCTGCATATCATACGCACTGTGGAGTGGTGAAAACACCAGATTACGTGTTTCTCGCATTAAATAGCTCGAAAAGAGCGTTCTCGAAGATCCTGCATACTTCTGACAGAAGTCTCACCAAGATTATCGTAGAAAATGCATATCTCAGCTTGAAACCCGATGAAAACCGAGTTATCTCCGGTTCTGCACATCAAACGTACCGTGGAGTGGTGAAAACACCAGAAAACGTGTTTCGCGCATTAAGTAGCTCGAAAAGAGCGTTCTCGAAGATTCTGCATACTTCTGACAGAAGTCTCACCAGGATTATCGTAGAAAATGCATATCTCAGCTTGAAACCCGACCGAAACCAAGATATCTCCGGTTCTGCATGTCAAACGTACTGTGGAGTGGTGAAAACACCAGAAAACGTGTTTCTTGCATTAAATAGCTCGAAAAGAGCGCTCTCGATGTTTCTGCATACTTCGGACAGATGTTTCACCAAGATTATGGTAGAAAATGCATATCTCAGCTTGACACCCGACGAAAACCAAAATATCGCCGGTTCTGCATATCAAACCAACTGTGGAGTGGTGAAAACTCCAGATAACGTGTTTCTCGCATTAACCAGCTCGAAAAGAGCGATCTCGACGATTCAGCATACTTCGGACAGAAGTCTCTCCAAGTTTATCGCAGAAAATGCATATCTCAGCTTGAAACCCCTCGAAAACCAAGATATCACCTGTTCTGCATATCCAACGAACTGTGGTGTGGTGAAAACCCCCGAAAACGTGTTTCTCGCATTAAATAGCTCGAAGAGAGCGATCTCGATGATTCGGCACACTTCGGACAGAAGTCTCTCCAAGATTATCGCAGACAATGCATATCTGAGCTTGAAACCCCACGAAAACCAATATATCGTCGGTTCTGCATATCATACGCACTGTGGAGTGGTGAAAACACCAGATAACGTGTTTCCCGCATTAAATAGCACGAAACGAGCGATCTCGATGATTAAGCATACTTCGGACAGAAGTCTCACCAAGATTATCGCAGAAATTGCATATCTCAGCTTGAATCCCCAAGAAAACCAAGATATCGTTGTTTCTGCATATCCAACGCACTGTGGAGTGGTGAAAACACCAGATAACGTGTTTCTCGCACTAAATAGCTCGAAAAGAGCGATCTAGATGATTCAGCATACTTCGGACAGAAGTCTCACCAAGATTATCGCAGGAAATACATATCTCAGCTTGAAACCACACGAAAACCAAGATATCTCCGGTTCTGCATATCCAACGAACTGTGGAGTGGTGAAAACCCCCGAAAACGTGTTTCTCGCATTAAATAGCTCGAAGAGAGCGATCTCGATGATTCGGCACACTTCGGACAGAAGTCTCTCCAAGATTATCGCAGACAATGCATATCTGAGCTTGAAACCCCACGAAAACCAATATATCGTCGGTTCTGCATATCCTACGCACTGTGGAGTGGTGAAAACACCAGATAACGTGTTTCCCGCATTAAATAGCACGAAACGAGCGATCTCGATGATTAAGCATACTTCGGACAGAAGTCTCACCAAGATTATCGCAGAAATTGCATATCTCAGCTTGAAACCCCACGAAAACCAAGATATCGCGGGTTCTGCATATCAAACGCACTGTGGAGTGGTGAAAACACCGGTTAAGGTTTTTCTCGCATTAACTAGCTCGAAAAGAGCGATCTCGATGTTTCAGCATACTTCTGACAGAAGTCTCACCAGGATTATCGTAGAAAATGCATATCTCAGCTTGAAACCCGACCGAAACCAAGATATCTCCGGTTCTGCATGTCAAACGTACTGTGGAGTGGTGAAAACCCCAGAAAACGAGTTTCTCGCATTAAATAGCTCGAAAAGAGCGCTCTCGATGTTTCTGCATACTTCGGACAGATGTTTCACCAAGATTATGGTAGAAAATGCATATCTCAGCTTGACACCCGACGAAAACCAAAATATCGCCGGTTCTGCATATCAAACCAACTGTGGAGTGGTGAAAACTCCAGATAACGTGTTTCTCGCATTAACCAGCTCGAAAAGAGCGATCTCGACGATTCAGCATACTTCGGACAGAAGTCTCTCCAAGTTTATCGCAGAAAATGCATATCTCAGCTTGAAACCCCTCGAAAACCAAGATATCACCTGTTCTGCATATCCAACGAACTGTGGTGTGGTGAAAACCCCCGAAAACGTGTTTCTCGCATTAAATAGCTCGAAGAGAGCGATCTCGATGATTCGGCACACTTCGGACAGAAGTCTCTCCAAGATTATCGCAGACAATGCATATCTGAGCTTGAAACCCCACGAAAACCAATATATCGTCGGTTCTGCATATCATACGCACTGTGGAGTGGTGAAAACACCAGATAACGTGTTTCCCGCATTAAATAGCACGAAACGAGCGATCTCGATGATTAAGCATACTTCGGACAGAAGTCTCACCAAGATTATCGCAGAAATTGCATATCTCAGCTTGAATCCCCAAGAAAACCAAGATATCGTTGTTTCTGCATATCAAACGCACTGTGGAGTGCTGAAAACACCAGATAACGTGTTTCGCGCATTAAATAGCTCGAATAGAGCGATCTCGATGATTAAGCATACTTCGGACAGAAGTCTCACCAAGATTATCGCAGAAAATACATATTTCAGCTGGAATCCCCACGAAAACCAAGATATCGCCGGTTCTGCATATCCAACGCACTGTGGAGTGGTGAAAACACCAGATAACGTTTTTCTCGCATTAAATAGCTCGAAACGAGCGATCTCGATGATTCTGCATACTTCGGACAGAAGCTTCACCAAGATTATCGTAAAAAATGCATATCTCAGCTTTAAACCCCACGAAAACCAAGATATCGCTCGTACTGCATATCAAACGCACTGTGGAGTGGTGAAAAAACCAGATAACGTGTTTCTCGCATTAAATAGCTCGAAAAGAGCGCTCTCGATGTTTCTGCATACTTCGGACAGATGTTTCACCAAGATTATCGTAGAAAATGCATATCTCAGCTTGACACCCGACGAACACCAAAATATCGCCGGTTCTGCATATCAAACCCACTGTGGAGTGGTGAAAACACCAGGTAACGTGCTTATCGCATTAAATAGCTCGAAAAGGGCGATCTCGATGATTCAGCATACTTCTAACAGAAGTCTCACGAAGATTTTCGCAGAAAATGCATATCTCTGCTTGAAACCCCATGAAAACCAAGATATCTACAGTTCTGCATATCCAACGAACTGTGGAGTGGTGAAAACCCCAGAAAACATGTTTCTCGCATTAAATAGCTCGAAAAGAGCGCTCTCGATGTTTCTGCATACTTCGGACTGATGTTTCACCAAGCTTATCGTAGAAAATGCATATCTCAGCTTGAAACCCGACGAAAACCAAAATATCGCCGGTTCTGCATATCCAACGCACTGTGGAGTGGTGAAAACACCAGATAACGTGTTTCTCGCATTAAGTAGCTCGAAACGAGCGATCTCAATGATTCTAAATACTTCGGACAGAAGTCTCAACACGATTATCGCAGAAAATGCATATCTCATCTTGAAATTCCACGAAAACCAAGATATCGCTTGTTCTCCATATCAAACGCACTGTGGAGTGGCGAAAACACCAGATAACGTGTTTCTCGCACTAAATAGCTCGAAAAGAGCGATCTAGATGATTCAGCATACTTCGGACAGAAGTCTCACCAAGATTATCGCAGGAAATACATATCTCAGCTTGAAACCACACAAAAACCAAGATATCTCCGGTTCTGCATATCCAACGAACTGTGGAGTGGTGAAAACCCCAGAAAACGAGTTTCTCGCACTAACTAGCTCGAAAAGAGCGATCTCGGTGATTCAGCATACTTCTGACTGATGTCTCACCAATATTATCGCAGAAAATGCATATCTCAGCTTGAAACCCCACGAAAACCAAGATATCGCTGGTTCTGCATATCAAACCAACTGTGGAGTGGTGAAAACACCAGATAACGAGTTTCACGCATTAAATAGCTCGAAAAGAGCGATCTCGATGATTCAGCATACTTCGGACAGAAGTCTCAACAATATTATCGCAGAAAATGCATATCTCAGCTGGAAACCCCACGAAAACCAAGATATCGCTGGTTCTGCATATCAAACCAACTGTGGAGTGGTGAAAACACCAGATAACGAGTTTCACGCATTAAATAGCTCGAAAAGAGCGATCTCGATGATTCTGCATACTTCGGACAGAAGTCTCAACAAGATTATCGCAGAAAATGCATATCTCACCTTGAAACCCCACGAAAACCAAGATATCGCCGGTTCTGCATATCATACGCACTGTGGAGTGGTGAAAACACCAGATTACGTGTTTCTCGCATTAAATAGCTCGAAAAGAGCGTTCTCGAAGATCCTGCATACTTCTGACAGAAGTCTCACCAAGATTATCGTAGAAAATGCATAT
The DNA here is from genome assembly GCA_951804975.1 of Anthophora plumipes. NCBI lineage: Eukaryota > Metazoa > Arthropoda > Insecta > Hymenoptera > Apidae > Anthophora > Anthophora plumipes. Next base: position 1,249,031 of record CATORF010000043.1, read on the forward strand.
CTCAGCTTGAAACCCGATGAAAACCGAGTTATCTCCGGTTCTGCACATCAAACGTACCGTGGAGTGGTGAAAACACCAGAAAACGTGTTTCGCGCATTAAGTAGCTCGAAAAGAGCGTTCTCGAAGATTCTGCATACTTCTGACAGAAGTCTCACCAGGATTATCGTAGAAAATGCATATCTCAGCTTGAAACCCGACCGAAACCAAGATATCTCCGGTTCTGCATGTCAAACGTACTGTGGAGTGGTGAAAACACCAGAAAACGTGTTTCGTGCATTAAATAGCTCGAAAAGAGCGCTCTCGATGTTTCTGCATACTTCGGACAGATGTTTCACCAAGATTATGGTAGAAAATGCATATCTCAGCTTGACACCCGACGAAAACCAAAATATCGCCGGTTCTGCATATCAAACCAACTGTGGAGTGGTGAAAACTCCAGATAACGTGTTTCTCGCATTAACCAGCTCGAAAAGAGCGATCTCGACGATTCAGCATACTTCGGACAGAAGTCTCTCCAAGTTTATCGCAGAAAATGCATATCTCAGCTTGAAACCCCTCGAAAACCAAGATATCACCTGTTCTGCATATCCAACGAACTGTGGTGTGGTGAAAACCCCCGAAAACGTGTTTCTCGCATTAAATAGCTCGAAGAGAGCGATCTCGATGTTTCGGCACACTTCGGACAGAAGTCTCTCCAAGATTATCGCAGACAATGCATATCTGAGCTTGAAACCCCACGAAAACCAATATATCGTCGGTTCTGCATATCATACGCACTGTGGAGTGGTGAAAACACCAGATAACGTGTTTCCCGCATTAAATAGCACGAAACGAGCGATCTCGATGATTAAGCATACTTCGGACAGAAGTCTCACCAAGATTATCGCAGAAATTGCATATCTCAGCTTGAATCCCCAAGAAAACCAAGATATCGTTGTTTCTGCATATCAAACGCACTGTGGAGTGCTGAAAACACCAGATAACGTGTTTCGCGCATTAAATAGCTCGAATAGAGCGATCTCGATGATTAAGCATACTTCGGACAGAAGTCTCACCAAGATTATCGCAGAAAATACATATTTCAGCTGGAAACCCCACGAAAACCAAGATATCGCCGGTTCTGCATATCCAACGCACTGTGGAGTGGTGAAAACACCAGATAACGTGTTTCTCGCATTAAATAGCTCGAAACGAGCGATCTCGATGATTCTGCATACTTCGGACAGAAGCTTCACCAAGATTATCGTAAAAAATGCATATCTCAGCTTTAAACCCCACGAAAACCAAGATATCGCTCGTACTGCATATCAAACGCACTGTGGAGTGGTGAAAAAACCAGATAACGTGTTTCTCGCATTAAATAGCTCGAAAAGAGCGATCTAGATGATTCAGCATACTTCTAACAGAAGTCTCACGAAGATTTTCGCAGAAAATGCATATCTCTGCTTGAAACCCCATGAAAACCAAGATATCTACAGTTCTGCATATCCAACGAACTGTGGAGTGGTGAAAACCCCAGAAAACGTGTTTCTCGCATTAAATAGCTCGAAAAGAGCGCTCTCGATGTTTCTGCATACTTCGGACAGATGTTTCACCAAGATTATCGCAGAAAATGCATATCTCAGCTTGAAACCCCACGAAAACCAAGATATCGCGGGTTCTGCATATCAAACGCACTGTGGAGTGGTGAAAACACCGGATAAGGTTTTTCTCGCATTAACTAGCTCGAAAAGAGCGATCTCGATGTTTCAGCATACTTCGGACAGAAGTCTCACTAAGATTATCGCAGAAAATGTATATCTCAGCTTGAAACCCCACGAAAACCAAGATATCGTCGGTTCTGCATATCATACGCACTGTGGAGTGGTGAAAACACCAGATAACGTGTTTCTCGCATTAAATAGCTGGAAAAGAGCGTTCTCGAAGATCCTGCATACTTCTGACAGAAGTCTCACCAAGATTATCGTAGAAAATGCATATCTCAGCTTGAAACCCGACGAAAACCGAGTCATCTCCGGTTCTGCACATCAAACGTACCGTGGAGTGGTGAAAACACCAGAAAACGTGTTTCGCGCATTAAGTAGCTCGAAAAGAGCGGTCTCGAAGATTCTGCATACTTCTGACAGAAGTCTCACCAGGATTATCGTAGAAAATGCATATCTCAGCATGAAACCCGACCGAAACCAAGATATCTCCGGTTCTGCATGTCAAACGTACTGTGGAGTGGTGAAAACAGCAGAAAACGTGTTTCGTGCATTAAGTAGCTCGAAAAGAGCGATCTAGATGATTCTGCATACTTCTGACAGAAGTCTCACCAGGATTATCGTAGAAAATGCATATCTCAGCTTGAAACCCCACGAAAACAAAGATATCTACTGTTCTGCATATCCGACGAGCTGTGGAGTGGTGAAAACCTCAGAAAACGTGTTTCTCGCATTAAATAGCTCGAAAAGAGCGCTCTCGATGTTTCTGCATACTTCGGACAGATGTTTCACCAAGATTATGGTAGAAAATGCATATCTCAGCTTGACTCCCGACGAAAACCAAAATATCGCCGGTTCTGCATATCAAACCAACTGTGGAGTGGTGAAAACTCCAGATAACGTGTTTCTCGCATTAAATAGCTCGAAAAGAGCGATCTCGATGATTCAGCATACTTCGGACAGAAGTCTCACCAAGATTATCGCAGGAAATGCATATCTCAGCTTGAAACCACACGAAAACCAAGATATCTCCGATTCTGCATATCCAACGAACTGTGGAGTGGTGAAAACCCCAGAAAACGAGTTTCTCGCATTAAATAGCTCGAAAAGAGCGCTCTCGATGTTTCTGCATACTTCGGACAGATGTTTCACCAAGATTATGGTAGAAAATGCATATCTCAGCTTGACACCCGACGAAAACCAAAATATCGCCGGTTCTGCATATCAAACCAACTGTGGAGTGGTGAAAACTCCAGATAACGTGTTTCTCGCATTAACCAGCTCGAAAAGAGCGTTCTCGACGATTCAGCATGCTTCGGACAGAAGTCTCTCCAAGTTTATCGCAGAAAATGCATATCTCAGCTTGAAACCCCTCGAAAACCAAGATATCACCTGTTCTGCATATCCAACGAACTGTGGTGTGGTGAAAACCCCCGAAAACGTGTTTCTCGCATTAAATAGCTCGAAGAGAGCGATCTCGATGATTCGGCACACTTCGGACAGAAGTCTCTCCAAGATTATCGCAGACAATGCATATCTGAGCTTGAAACCCCACGAAAACCAATATATCGTCGGTTCTGCATATCATACGCACTGTGGAGTGGTGAAAACACCAGATAACGTGTTTCCCGCATTAAATAGCACGAAACGAGCGATCTCGATGATTAAGCATACTTCGGACAGAAGTCTCACCAAGATTATCGCAGAAATTGCATATCTCAGTTTGAATCCCCAAGAAAACCAAGATATCGTTGTTTCTGCATATCAATCGCACTGTGGAGTGCTGAAAACACCAGATAACGTGTTTCGCGCATTAAATAGCTCGAAACGAGCGATCTCGATGATTCTGCATACTTCGGACAGAAGCTTCACCAAGATTATCGTAAAAAATGCATATCTCAGCTTTAAACCCCACGAAAACCAAGATATCGCTCGTACTGCATATCAAACGCACTGTGGAGTGGTGAAAAAACCAGATAACGTGTTTCTCGCATTAAATAGCTCGAAAAGAGCGCTCTCGATGTTTCTTCATACTTCGGACAGATGTTTCACCAAGATTATCGTAGAAAATGCATATCTCAGCTTGACACCCGACGAACACCAAAATATCGCCGGTTCTGCATATCAAACCCACTGTGGAGTGGTGAAAACACCAGGTAACGTGCTTATCGCATTAAATAGCTCGAAAAGGGCGATCTCGATGATTCAGCATACTTCTAACAGAAGTCTCACGAAGATTTTCGCAGAAAATGCATATCTCTGCTTGAAACCCCATGAAAACCAAGATATCTACAGTTCTGCATATCCAACGAACTGTGGAGTGGTGAAAACCCCAGAAAACATGTTTCTCGCATTAAATAGCTCGAAAAGAGCGCTCTCGATGTTTCTGCATACTTCGGACTGATGTTTCACCAAGCTTATCGTAGAAAATGCATATCTCAGCTTGAAACCCGACGAAAACCAAAATATCGCCGGTTCTGCATATCCAACGCACTGTGGAGTGGTGAAAACACCAGATAACGTGTTTCTCGCATTAAGTAGCTCGAAACGAGCGATCTCAATGATTCTAAATACTTCGGACAGAAGTCTCAACACGATTATCGCAGAAAATGCATATCTCATCTTGAAATTCCACGAAAACCAAGATATCGCTTGTTCTCCATATCAAACGCACTGTGGAGTGGCGAAAACACCAGATAACGTGTTTCTCGCACTAAATAGCTCGAAAAGAGCGATCTAGATGATTCAGCATACTTCGGACAGAAGTCTCACCAAGATTATCGCAGGAAATACATATCTCAGCTTGAAACCACACAAAAACCAAGATATCTCCGGTTCTGCATATCCAACGAACTGTGGAGTGGTGAAAACCCCAGAAAACGAGTTTCTCGCACTAACTAGCTCGAAAAGAGCGATCTCGGTGATTCAGCATACTTCTGACTGATCTCTCACCAATATTATCGCAGAAAATGCATATCTCAGCTTGAAACCCCACGAAAACCAAGATATCGCTGGTTCTGCATATCAAACCAACTGTGGAGTGGTGAAAACACCAGATAACGAGTTTCACGCATTAAATAGCTCGAAAAGAGCGATCTCGATGATTCAGCATACTTCGGACAGAAGTCTCAACAATATTATCGCAGAAAATGCATATCTCAGCTGGAAACCCCACGAAAACCAAGATATCGCTGGTTCTGCATATCAAACCAACTGTGGAGTGGTGAAAACACCAGATAACGAGTTTCACGCATTAAATAGCTCGAAAAGAGCGATCTCGATGATTCTGCATACTTCGGACAGAAGTCTCAACAAGATTATCGCAGAAAATGCATATCTCACCTTGAAACCCCACGAAAACCAAGATATCGCCGGTTCTGCATATCATACGCACTGTGGAGTGGTGAAAACACCAGATTACGTGTTTCTCGCATTAAATAGCTCGAAAAGAGCGTTCTCGAAGATCCTGCATACTTCTGACAGAAGTCTCACCAAGATTATCGTAGAAAATGCATATCTCAGCTTGAAACCCGATGAAAACCGAGTTATCTCCGGTTCTGCACATCAAACGTACCGTGGAGTGGTGAAAACACCAGAAAACGTGTTTCGCGCATTAAGTAGCTCGAAAAGAGCGTTCTCGAAGATTCTGCATACTTCTGACAGAAGTCTCACCAGGATTATCGTAGAAAATGCATATCTCAGCTTGAAACCCGACCGAAACCAAGATATCTCCGGTTCTGCATGTCAAACGTACTGTGGAGTGGTGAAAACACCAGAAAACGTGTTTCGTGCATTAAATAGCTCGAAAAGAGCGCTCTCGATGTTTCTGCATACTTCGGACAGATGTTTCACCAAGATTATGGTAGAAAATGCATATCAAAGCTTGACACCCGACGAAAACCAAAATATCGCCGGTTCTGCATATCAAACCAACTGTGGAGTGGTGAAAACTCCAGATAACGTGTTTCTCGCATTAACCAGCTCGAAAAGAGCGATCTCGACGATTCAGCATACTTCGGACAGAAGTCTCTCCAAGTTTATCGCAGAAAATGCATATCTCAGCTTGAAACCCCTCGAAAACCAAGATATCACCTGTTCTGCATATCCAACGAACTGTGGTGTGGTGAAAACCCCCGAAAACGTGTTTCTCGCATTAAATAGCTCGAAGAGAGCGATCTCGATGTTTCGGCACACTTCGGACAGAAGTCTCTCCAAGATTATCGCAGACAATGCATATCTGAGCTTGAAACCCCACGAAAACCAATATATCGTCGGTTCTGCATATCATACGCACTGTGGAGTGGTGAAAACACCAGATAACGTGTTTCCCGCATTAAATAGCACGAAACGAGCGATCTCGATGATTAAGCATACTTCGGACAGAAGTCTCACCAAGATTATCGCAGAAATTGCATATCTCAGCTTGAATCCCCAAGAAAACCAAGATATCGTTGTTTCTGCATATCAAACGCACTGTGGAGTGCTGAAAACACCAGATAACGTGTTTCGCGCATTAAATAGCTCGAATAGAGCGATCTCGATGATTAAGCATACTTCGGACAGAAGTCTCACCAAGATTATCGCAGAAAATACATATTTCAGCTGGAAACCCCACGAAAACCAAGATATCGCCGGTTCTGCATATCCAACGCACTGTGGAGTGGTGAAAACACCAGATAACGTGTTTCTCGCATTAAATAGCTCGAAACGAGCGATCTCGATGATTCTGCATACTTCGGACAGAAGCTTCACCAAGATTATCGTAAAAAATGCATATCTCAGCTTTAAACCCCACGAAAACCAAGATATCGCTCGTACTGCATATCAAACGCACTGTGGAGTGGTGAAAAAACCAGATAACGTGTTTCTCGCATTAAATAGCTCGAAAAGAGCGATCTAGATGATTTAGCATACTTCTAACAGAAGTCTCACGAAGATTTTCGCAGAAAATGCATATCTCTGCTTGAAACCCCATGAAAACCAAGATATCTACAGTTCTGCATATCCAACGAACTGTGGAGTGGTGAAAACCCCAGAAAACGTGTTTCTCGCATTAAATAGCTCGAAAAGAGCGCTCTCGATGTTTCTGCATACTTCGGACAGATGTTTCACCAAGATTATCGCAGAAAATGCATATCTCAGCTTGAAACCCCACGAAAACCAAGATATCGCGGGTTCTGCATATCAAACGCACTGTGGAGTGGTGAAAACACCGGATAAGGTTTTTCTCGCATTAACTAGCTCGAAAAGAGCGATCTCGATGTTTCAGCATACTTCGGACAGAAGTCTCACTAAGATTATCGCAGAAAATGTATATCTCAGCTTGAAACCCCACGAAAACCAAGATATCGTCGGTTCTGCATATCATACGCACTGTGGAGTGGTGAAAACACCAGATAACGTGTTTCTCGCATTAAATAGCTGGAAAAGAGCGTTCTCGAAGATCCTGCATACTTCTGACAGAAGTCTCACCAAGATTATCGTAGAAAATGCATATCTCAGCTTGAAACCCGACGAAAACCGAGTCATCTCCGGTTCTGCACATCAAACGTACCGTGGAGTGGTGAAAACACCAGAAAACGTGTTTCGCGCATTAAGTAGCTCGAAAAGAGCGGTCTCGAAGATTCTGCATACTTCTGACAGAAGTCTCACCAGGATTATCGTAGAAAATGCATATCTCAGCATGAAACCCGACCGAAACCAAGATATCTCCGGTTCTGCATGTCAAACGTACTGTGGAGTGGTGAAAACAGCAGAAAACGTGTTTCGTGCATTAAGTAGCTCGAAAAGAGCGATCTAGATGATTCTGCATACTTCTGACAGAAGTCTCACCAGGATTATCGTAGAAAATGCATATCTCAGCTTGAAACCCCACGAAAACAAAGATATCTACTGTTCTGCATATCCGACGAGCTGTGGAGTGGTGAAAACCTCAGAAAACGTGTTTCTCGCATTAAATAGCTCGAAAAGAGCGCTCTCGATGTTTCTGCATACTTCGGACAGATGTTTCACCAAGATTATGGTAGAAAATGCATATCTCAGCTTGACACCCGACGAAAACCAAAATATCGCCGGTTCTGCATATCAAACCAACTGTGGAGTGGTGAAAACTCCAGATAACGTGTTTCTCGCATTAAATAGCTCGAAAAGAGCGATCTCGATGATTCAGCATACTTCGGACAGAAGTCTCACCAAGATTATCGCAGGAAATGCATATCTCAGCTTGAAACCACACGAAAACCAAGATATCTCCGATTCTGCATATCCAACGAACTGTGGAGTGGTGAAAACCCCAGAAAACGAGTTTCTCGCATTAAATAGCTCGAAAAGAGCGCTCTCGATGTTTCTGCATACTTCGGACAGATGTTTCACCAAGATTATGGTAGAAAATGCATATCTCAGCTTGACACCCGACGAAAACCAAAATATCGCCGGTTCTGCATATCAAACCAACTGTGGAGTGGTGAAAACTCCAGATAACGTGTTTCTCGCATTAACCAGCTCGAAAAGAGCGTTCTCGACGATTCAGCATACTTCGGACAGAAGTCTCTCCAAGTTTATCGCAGAAAATGCATATCTCAGCTTGAAACCCCTCGAAAACCAAGATATCACCTGTTCTGCATATCCAACGAACTGTGGTGTGGTGAAAACCCCCGAAAACGTGTTTCTCGCATTAAATAGCTCGAAGAGAGCGATCTCGATGATTCGGCACACTTCGGACAGAAGTCTCTCCAAGATTATCGCAGACAATGCATATCTGAGCTTGAAACCCCACGAAAACCAATATATCGTCGGTTCTGCATATCATACGCACTGTGGAGTGGTGAAAACACCAGATAACGTGTTTCCCGCATTAAATAGCACGAAACGAGCGATCTCGATGATTAAGCATACTTCGGACAGAAGTCTCACCAAGATTATCGCAGAAATTGCATATCTCAGTTTGAATCCCCAAGAAAACCAAGATATCGTTGTTTCTGCATATCAATCGCACTGTGGAGTGCTGAAAACACCAGATAACGTGTTTCGCGCATTAAATAGCTCGAATAGAGCGATCTCGATGATTAAGCATACTTCGGACAGAAGTCTCACCAAGATTATCGCAGAAAATACATATTTCAGCTGGAAACCCCACGAAAACCAAGATATCGCCGGTTCTGCATATCCAACGCACTGTGGAGTGGTGAAAACACCAGATAACGTGTTTCTCGCATTAAATAGCTCGAAACGAGCGATCTCGATGATTCTGCATACTTCGGACAGAAGCTTCACCAAGATTATCGTAAAAAATGCATATCTCAGCTTTAAACCCCACGAAAACCAAGATATCGCTCGTACTGCATATCAAACGCACTGTGGAATGGTGAAAAAACCAGATAACGTGTTTCTCGCATTAAATAGCTCGAAAAGAGCGATCTAGATGATTCAGCATACTTCGGACAGAAGTCTCACCAATATTATCGCAGAAAATGCATATCTCAGCTTGAAACCCCACGAAAACAAAGATATCGCTGGTTCTGCATATCAAACGCACTGTGGAGTGGTGAAAACAACCAGGGAACGTGTTTCTCGCATTAAATAGCTCGAATAGAGCGATCACGATGATTCTGCATACTTCGGACAGTAGTCTCACCAAGATTATCGCAGGAAATGCATATCTCAGCTTGAAACCACACGAAAACCAAGATATCTCCGGTTCTACATATCCAACGATCTGTGGAGTGGTGAAAGCCCCAGAAAATGAGTTTCTCGCATTAAATAGCTCGAAAAGAGCGCTCTCGATGTTTCTGCATACTTCGGACAGATGTTTCACCAAGATTATCGTAGAAAATGCATATCTCTGCTTGAAACCCCATGGAAACCAAGATATCTACAGTTCTGCATATCCAACGAACTGTGGAGTGGTGAAAACCCCAGAAAACGTGTTTCTCGCATTAAATAGCTCGAAAAGAGCGCTCTCGATGTTTCTGCATACTTCGGACTGATGTTTCACCAAGCTTATCGTAGAAAATGCATATCTCAGCTTGAAACCCGACGAAAACCAAAATATCGCCGGTTCTGCATATCCAACGCACTGTGGAGTGGTGAAAACACCAGATAACGTGTTTCTCGCATTAAGTAGCTCGAAACGAGCGATCTCAATGATTCTAAATACTTCGGATAGAAGTCTCAACACGATTATCGCAGAAAATGCATATCTCATCTTGAAATTCCACGAAAACCAAGATATCGCTTGTTCTGCATATCAAACGCACTGTGGAGTGGTGAAAACACCAGATAACGTGTTTCTCGCATTAAATAGCTCGAAAAGAGCGATCTAGATGATTCAGCATACTTCGGACAGAAGTCTCACCAAGATTATCGCAGAAAATGCATATCTCAGCTTGAAACCCCACGAAAACCAAGATATCGCCGGTTTTGCATATCAAACGCACTGTGGAGTGGTGAAAACACCAGATAACGTGTTTCTCGCATTAAATAGCTGGAAAAGAGCGTTCTCGAAGATCCTGCATACTTCTGACAGAAGTCTCACCAAGATTATCGTAGAAAATGCATATCTCAGCTTGAAACCCGACGAAAACCGAGTCATCTCCGGTTCTGCACATCAAACGTACCGTGGAGTGGTGAAGACACCAGAAAACGTGTTTCGCGCATTAAGTAGCTCGAAAAGAGCGGTCTCGAAGATTCTGCATACTTCTGACAGAAGTCTCACCAGGATTATCGTAGAAAATGCATATCTCAGCTTGAAACCCCACGAAAACAAAGATATCTACTGTTCTGCATATCCGACGAACTGTGGAGTGGTGAAAACCTCAGAAAACGTGTTTCTCGCATTAAATAGCTCGAAAAGAGCGCTCTCGATGTTTCTGCATACTTTGGACAGATGTTTCACCAAGATTATCGTAGAAAATGCATATCTCAGCATGAAACCCGACCGAAACCAAGATATCTCCGGTTCTGCATGTCAAACGTACTGTGGAGTGGTGAAAACAGCAGAAAACGTGTTTCGTGCATTAAGTAGCTCGAAAAGAGCGATCTAGATGATTCTGCATACTTCTGACAGAAGTCGCACCAGGATTATCGTAGAAAATGCATATCTCAGCTTGAAACCCCACGAAAACAAAGATATCTACTGTTCTGCATATCCGACGAACTGTGGAGTGGTGAAAACCTCAGAAAACGTGTTTCTCGCATTAAATAGCTCGAAAAGAGCGCTCTCGATGTTTCTGCATACTTTGGACAGATGTTTCACCAAGCTTATCGTAGAAAATGCATATCTCAGCTTGAAACCCGACGAAAACCAAAATATCACCGGTTCTGCATATCCAACGCACTGTGGAGTGGTGAAAACACCAGATAACGTGTTTCTCGCATTAAGTAGCTCGAAACGAGCGATCTCGATGATTCTGCATACTTCGGACAGAAGTCTCAACAAGATTATCGCAGAAAATGCATATCTCAGCTTGAAACCCCACGAAAACCAAGATATCGCCGGTTTTGCATATCAAACGCACTGTGGAGTGGTGAAAACACCAGATAACGTGTTTCTCGCATTAAATAGCTGGAAAAGAGCGTTCTCGAAGATCCTGCATACTTCTGACAGAAGTCTCACCAGGATTATCGTAGAAAATGCATATCTCAGCTTGAAACCCCACGAAAACAAAGATATCTACTGTTCTGCATATCCGACGAACTGTGGAGTGGTGAAAACTCCAGAAAACGAGTTTCTCGCACTAACTAGCTCGAAAAGAGCGATCTCGGTGATTCAGCATACTTCTGACTGATGTCTCACCAATATTATCGCAGAAAATGCATATCTCAGCTTGAAACCCCACGAAAACCAAGATATCGCTGGTTCTGCATATCAAACCAACTGTGGAGTGGTGAAAACACCAGATAACGAGTTTCACGCATTAAATAGCTCGAAAAGAGCGATCTCGATGATTCAGCATACTTCGGACAGAAGTCTCAACAAGATTATCGCAGAAAATGCATATCTCAGCTTGAAACCCCACGAAAACAAAGATATCTACTGTTCTGCATATCCGACGAACTGTGGAGTGGTGAAAACCTCAGAAAACGTGCTTCTCGCATTAAATAGCTCGAAAAGAGCGCTGTCGATGTTTCTGCATACTTTGGACAGATGTTTCACCAAGCTTATCGTAGAAAATGCATATCTCAGCTTGAAACCCGACGAAAACCAAAATATCACCGGTTCTGCATATCCAACGCACTGTGGAGTGGTGAAAACACCAGATAACGTGTTTCTCGCATTAAGTAGCTCGAAACGAGCGATCTCGATGATTCTGCATACTTCGGACAGAAGTCTCAACAAGATTATCGCAGAAAATGCATATCTCAGCTTGAAACCCCACGAAAACCAAGATATCGCCGGTTTTGCATATCAAACGCACTGTGGAGTGGTGAAAACACCAGATAACGTGTTTCTCGCATTAAATAGCTGGAAAAGAGCGTTCTCGAAGATCCTGCATACTTCTGACAGAAGTCTCACCAAGATTATCGTAGAAAATGCATATCTCAGCTTGAAACCCGACGAAAACCGAGTCATCTCCGGTTCTGCACATCAAACGTACCGTGGAGTGGTGAAAACACCAGAAAACGTGTTTCGCGCATTAAGTAGCTCGAAAAGAGCGGTCTCGAAGATTCTGCATACTTCTGACAGAAGTCTCACCAGGATTATCGTAGAAAATGCATATCTCAGCTTGAAACCCGACGAAAACCGAGTCATCTCCGGTTCTGCACATCAAACGTACCGTGGAGTGGTGAAAACACCAGAAAACGTGTTTCGCGCATTAAGTAGCTCGAAAAGAGCGGTCTCGAAGATTCTGCATACTTCTGACAGAAGTCTCACCAGGATTATCGCAGAAAATGCATATCTCAGCTTGAAACCCCACGAAAACCAAGATATCGCCGGTTTTGCATATCAAACGCACTGTGGAGTGGTGAAAACACCAGATAACGTGTTTCTCGCATTAAATAGCTGGAAAAGAGCGTTCTCGAAGATCCTGCATACTTCTGACAGAAGTCTCACCAGGATTATCGTAGAAAATGCATATCTCAGCTTGAAACCCGACGAAAACCAAAATATCACCGGTTCTGCATATCCAACGCACTGTGGAGTGGTGAAAACACCAGATAACGTGTTTCTCGCATTAAGTAGCTCGAAACGAGCGATCTCGATGATTCTGCATACTTCGGACAGAAGTCTCACCAAGATTATCGTAGAAAATGCATATCTCAGCTTGAAACCCGACGAAAACCGAGTCATCTCCGGTTCTGCATGTCAAACGTACTGTGGAGTGGTGAAAACAGCAGAAAACGTGTTTCGTGCATTAAGTAGCTCGAAAAGAGCGATCTAGATGATTCTGCATACTTCTGACAGAAGTCTCACCAGGATTATCGTAGAAAATGCATATCTCAGCTTGAAACCCCACGAAAACAAAGATATCTACTGTTCTGCATATTCGACGAACTGTGGAGTGGTGAAAACCTCAGAAAACGTGTTTCTCGCATTAAATAGCTCGAAAAGAGCGCTCTCGATGTTTCTGCATACTTTGGACAGATGTTTCACCAAGCTTATCGTAGAAAATGCATATCTCAGCTTGAAACCCGACGAAAACCAAAATATCACCGGTTCTGCATATCCAACGCACTGTGGAGTGGTGAAAACACCAGATAACGTGTTTCTCGCATTAAGTAGCTCGAAACGAGCGATCTCGATGATTCTGCATACTTCGGACAGAAGTCTCAACAAGATTATCGCAGAAAATGCATATCTCAGCTTGAAACCCCACGAAAACCAAGATATCGCCGGTTTTGCATATCAAACGCACTGTGGAGTGGTGAAAACACCAGATAACGTGTTTCTCGCATTAAATAGCTGGAAAAGAGCGTTCTCGAAGATCCTGCATACTTCTGACAGAAGTCTCACCAAGATTATCGTAGAAAATGCATATCTCAGCTTGAAACCCGACGAAAACCGAGTCATCTCCGGTTCTGCACATCAAACGTACCGTGGAGTGGTGAAAACACCAGAAAACGTGTTTCGCGCATTAAGTAGCTCGAAAAGAGCGGTCTCGAAGATTCTGCATACTTCTGACAGAAGTCTCACCAGGATTATCGTAGAAAATGCATATCTCAGCTTGAAAACCCACGAAAACAAAGATATCTACTGTTCTGCATATCCGACGAACTGTGGAGTGGTGAAAACCTCAGAAAACGTGTTTCTCGCATTAAATAGCTCGAAAAGAGCGCTCTCGATGTTTCTGCATACTTTGGACAGATGTTTCACCAAGATAATCGTAGAAAATGCATATCTCAGCATGAAACCCGACCGAAACCAAGATATCTCCGGTTCTGCATGTCAAACGTACTGTGGAGTGGTGAAAACAGCAGAAAACGAGTTTCGTGCATTAAGTAGCTCGAAAAGAGCGATCTAGATGATTCTGCATACTTCTGACAGAAGTCTCACCAGGATTATCGTAGAAAATGCATATCTCAGCTTGAAACCCCACGAAAACAAAGATATCTACTGTTCTGCATATCCGACGAACTGTGGAGTGGTGAAAACCTCAGAAAACGTGTTTCTCGCATTAAATAGCTCGAAAAGAGCGCTCTCGATGTTTCTGCATACTTTGGACAGATGTTTCACCAAGATTATCGTAGAAAATGCATATCTCACCTTGAAACCCCACGAAAACCAAGATATCGCCGGTTCTGCATATCACACGCACTGTGGAGTGGTGAAAACTCCAGATTACGTGTTTCTCGCATTAAATAGCTCGAAAAGAGCGTTCTCGAAGATCCTGCATACTTCTGACAGAAGTATCACCAAGATTATCGTAGAAAATGCATATCTCAGCTTGAAACCCGATGAAAACCGAGTTATCTCCGGTTCTGCACATCAAACGTACCGTGGAGTGGTGAAAACACCAGAAAACGTGTTTCGCGCATTAAGTAGCTCGAAAAGAGCGTTCTCGAAGATTCTGCATACTTCTGACAGCCGTCTCACCAGGAATATCGTAGAAATGCATATCTCAGCTTGAAACCCGACCGAATCCAAGATATCTCCGGTTCTGCATGTCAAACGTACTGTGGAGTGGAGAAAACACCAGAAAACGTGTTTCGTGCATTAAGTAGCTCGAAAAGAGCGATCTAGATGATTCTGCACACTTCTGACTGAAGTCTCACCAATATTATCGCAGAAAATGCATATCTCAGCTCGAAACCTCACGAAAATCAATATGTTGCCGGTTCTGCATATCAAACGCACTGTGGAGTGGTGAAAACACCAGAAAACGTGTTTCGTGCATTAGATAGCTCGAAAAGAGCGATATCGAAGATCCTGCATACTTCTGACAGAAGTCTCACCAAGATTATCGTAGAAAATGCGTATCTCAGCATGAAACCCGACGAAAACCGAGATATCGCCGGTTCTGCATGTCAAACGTACTGTGGAGTGGTGAAAACACCAGAAAACGTGATTCGTGCATTAAGTAGCTCGAAAAGAGCGATCTAGTTGATTCTGCATACTTCTGACAAAAGACCCACCAAGATTATCGCAGAAAATGCATATCTCAGCTGGAAACACCACGAAAACCAAGATATCTCCGGTTCTGCAAATCCAACGAACTGTGGGGTCGTGAAAACCCCAGAAAACGTGTTTCTCGCATTAAATAGCTCGAAAAGAGCGCTCTCGATGTTTCTGCATACTTCGGACAGATGTTTCACCAAGATTATCGTAGAAAATGCATATCTCAGCTTGAAACCCGACCGAAACCAAGATATCTCCGGTTCTGCATGTCAAACGTACTGTGGAGTGGTGAAAACACCAGAAAACGTGTTTCGTACATTAAGTAGCTCGAAACGAGCGATCTAGATGATTCTGCATACTTCTGACTGAAGTCTCACCAATATTATCGCAGAAAATGCATATCTCATCTTGAAACCCCACGAAAACCAAGATATCGCCGGTTCTGCATATCATACGCACTGTGGAGTGGTGAAAACACCAGATAACGTGTTTCTCGCATTAAATAGCTCGAAACGAGCGATCTCGATGATTAAGCATACTTCGGACAGAAGTCTCACCAAGATTATCGTAAAAACTGCATATCTCAGCTTGAAACCCCACGAAAACCAAGATATCGCTGGTTCTGCATATCAAACGCACTGTGGAGTGCTGAAAACACCAGATAACGTGTTTGTCGCATTAAATAGCTCGAATAGAGCGATCTCGATGATTCTGCATACTTCGGACAGAAGTCTCACCAAGATTATCGTAAAAAATGCATATCTCAGCTTGAAACCCCACGAAAACCAAGATATCGCTGGTACTGCATATCAAACGCACTGTGGAGTGGTGAAAACACAAGATAACGTGTTTCTCGCATTAAATAGCTCGAAAAGAGCGATCTCGATTATTCTGCATACTTCGGACAGAAGCCTCACCAAGATTATCGCAGAAAATGCATATCTCAGCTTGAAACCCCACGAAAACCAAGATGTCGCCGGTTCTGCATATCAAACACACTGTGGAGTGGTGAAAATACCAGAAAACGTGTTTCTCGCATTAAGTAGCTCGAAAAGAGCGTTCTCGAAGATCCTGCATACTTCTGACAGCCGTCTCACCAGGAATATCGTAGAAAATGCATATCTCAGCTTGAAACCCGACCGAATCCAAGATATCTGCGGTTCTGCATGTCAAATGCACTGTGGAGTGGTGAAAACACCAGAAAACGTGTTTCGTGCATTAAGTAGCTCGAAAAGAGCGATCTAGATGATTCTGCATACTTCTGACTGAAGTCTCACCAATATTATCGCAGAAAATGCATATCTCAGCTTGAAACCCGACGAAAACCGAGTCATCTCCGGTTCTGCACATCAAACGTACCGTGGAGTGGTGAAAACACCAGAAAACGTGTTTCGCGCATTAAGTAGCTCGAAAAGAGCGGTCTCGAAGATTCTGCATACTTCTGACAGAAGTCTCACCAGGATTATCGTAGAAAATGCATATCTCAGCTTGAAACCCCACGAAAACAAAGATATCTACTGTTCTGCATATCCGACGAACTGTGGAGTGGTGAAAACCTCAGAAAACGTGTTTCTCGCATTAAATAGCTCGAAAAGAGCGCTCTCGATGTTTCTGCATACTTTGGACAGATGTTTCACCAAGATTATCGTAGAAAATGCATATCTCAGCATGAAACCCGACCGAAACCAAGATATCTCCGGTTCTGCATCTCAAACGTACTGTGGAGTGGTGAAAACAGCAGAAAACGTGTTTCGTGCATTAAGTAGCTCGAAAAGAGCGATCTAGATGATTCTGCATACTTCTGACAGAAGTCTCACCAGGATTATCGTAGAAAATGCATATCTCAGCTTGAAACCCCACGAAAACAAAGATATCTACTGTTCTGCATATCCGACGAACTGTGGAGTGGTGAAAACCTCAGAAAACGTGTTTCTCGCATTAAATAGCTCGAAAAGAGCGCTCTCGATGTTTCTGCATACTTTGGACAGATGTTTCACCAAGCTTATCGTAGAAAATGCATATCTCAGCTTGAAACCCGACGAAAACCAAAATATCACCGGTTCTGCATATCCAACGCACTGTGGAGTGGTGAAAACACCAGATAACGTGTTTCTCGCATTAAGTTGCTCGAAACGAGCGATCTCGATGATTCTGCATACTTCAGACAGAAGTCTCAACAAGATTATCGCAGAAAATGCATATCTCAGCTTGAAACCCCACGAAAACCAAGATATCGCCGGTTTTGCATATAAAACGCACTGTGGAGTGGTGAAAACACCGGATAAGGTTTTTCTCGCATTAACTAGCACGAAAAGAGCGATCTCGATGTTTCAGCATACTGCGGACAGAAGTCTCACCAAGATTATCGCAGAAAATGCATATCTCACCTTGAAACCCCACGAAAACCAAGATATCGCCGGTTCTGCATATCACACGCACTGTGGAGTGGTGAAAACTCCAGATTACGTGTTTCTCGCATTAAATAGCTCGAAAAGAGCGTTATCGAAGATCCTGCATACTTCTGACAGAAGTCTCACCAAGATTATCGTAGAAAATGCATATCTCAGCTTGAAACCCGATGAAAACCGAGTTATCTCCGGTTCTGCACATCAAACGTACCGTGGAGTGGTGAAAACACCAGAAAACGTGTTTCGCGCATTAAGTAGCTCGAAAAGAGCGTTCTCGAAGATTCTGCATACTTCTGACAGCCGTCTCACCAGGAATAGCGTAGAAATGCATATCTCAGCTTGAAACCCGACCGAATCCAAGATATCTCCGGTTCTGCATGTCAAACGTACTGTGGAGTGGAGAAAACACCAGAAAACGTGTTTCGTGCATTAAGTAGCTCGAAAAGAGCGATCTAGATGATTCTGCACACTTCTGACTGAAGTCTCACCAATATTATCGCAGAAAATGCATATCTCAGCTCGAAACCTCACGAAAATCAATATGTTGCCGGTTCTGCATATCAAACGCACTGTGGAGTGGTGAAAACACCAGAAAACGTGTTTCGTGCATTAGATAGCTCGAAAAGAGCGATATCGAAGATCCTGCATACTTCTGACAGAAGTCTCACCAAGATTATCGTAGAAAATGCGTATCTCAGCATGAAACCCGACGAAAACCGAGATATCGCCGGTTCTGCATGTCAAACGTACTGTGGAGTGGTGAAAACACCAGAAAACGTGATTCGTGCATTAAGTAGCTCGAAAAGAGCGATCTAGTTGATTCTGCATACTTCTGACAAAAGACCCACCAAGATTATCGCAGAAAATGCATATCTCAGCTGGAAACACCACGAAAACCAAGATATCTCCGGTTCTGCAAATCCAACGAACTGTGGGGTCGTGAAAACCCCAGAAAACGTGTTTCTCGCATTAAATAGCTCGAAAAGAGCGCTCTCGATGTTTCTGCATACTTCGGACAGATGTTTCACCAAGATTATCGTAGAAAATGCATATCTCAGCTTGAAACCCGACCGAAACCAAGATATCTCCGGTTCTGCATGTCAAACGTACTGTGGAGTGGTGAAAACACCAGAAAACGTGTTTCGTACATTAAGTAGCTCGAAACGAGCGATCTAGATGATTCTGCATACTTCTGACTGAAGTCTCACCAATATTATCGCAGAAAATGCATATCTCATCTTGAAACCCCACGAAAACCAAGATATCGCCGGTTCTGCATATCATACGCACTGTGGAGTGGTGAAAACACCAGATAACGTGTTTCTCGCATTAAATAGCTCGAAACGAGCGATCTCGATGATTAAGCATACTTCGGACAGAAGTCTCACCAAGATTATCGTAAAAACTGCATATCTCAGCTTGAAACCCCACGAAAACCAAGATATCGCTGGTTCTGCATATCAAACGCACTGTGGAGTGCTGAAAACACCAGATAACGTGTTTGTCGCATTAAATAGCTCGAATAGAGCGATCTCGATGATTCTGCATACTTCGGACAGAAGTCTCACCAAGATTATCGTAAAAAATGCATATCTCAGCTTGAAACCCCACGAAAACCAAGATATCGCTGGTACTGCATATCAAACGCACTGTGGAGTGGTGAAAACACAAGATAACGTGTTTCTCGCATTAAATAGCTCGAAAAGAGCGATCTCGATTATTCTGCATACTTCGGACAGAAGCCTCACCAAGATTATCGCAGAAAATGCATATCTCAGCTTGAAACCCCACGAAAACCAAGATGTCGCCGGTTCTGCATATCAAACACACTGTGGAGTGGTGAAAATACCAGAAAACGTGTTTCTCGCATTAAGTAGCTCGAAAAGAGCGTTCTCGAAGATCCTGCATACTTCTGACAGCCGTCTCACCAGGAATATCGTAGAAAATGCATATCTCAGCTTGAAACCCGACCGAATCCAAGATATCTGCGGTTCTGCATGTCAAATGCACTGTGGAGTGGTGAAAACACCAGAAAACGTGTTTCGTGCATTAAGTAGCTCGAAAAGAGCGACCTAGATGATTCTGCATACTTCTGACTGAAGTCTCACCAATATTATCGCAGAAAATGCATATCTCAGCTTGAAACCCGACGAAAACCGAGTCATCTCCGGTTCTGCACATCAAACGTACCGTGGAGTGGTGAAAACAGCAGAAAACGTGTTTCGTGCATTAAGTAGCTCGAAAAGAGCGATCTAGATGATTCTGCATACTTCTGACAGAAGTCTCACCAGGATTATCGTAGAAAATGCATATCTCAGCTTGAAACCCGACCGAATCCAAGATATCTGCGGTTCTGCATGTCAAATGCACTGTGGAGTGGTGAAAACACCAGAAAACGTGTTTCGTGCATTAAGTAGCTCGAAAAGAGCGATCTAGATGATTCTGCATACTTCTGACTGAAGTCTCACCAATATTATCGCAGAAAATGCATATCTCAGCTTGAAACCCGACGAAAACCGAGTCATCTCCGGTTCTGCACATCAAACGTACCGTGGAGTGGTGAAAACACCAGAAAACGTGTTTCGCGCATTAAGTAGCTCGAAAAGAGCGGTCTCGAAGATTCTGCATACTTCTGACAGAAGTCTCACCAGGATTATCGTAGAAAATGCATATCTCAGCTTGAAACCCCACGAAAACAAAGATATCTACTGTTCTGCATATCCGACGAACTGTGGAGTGGTGAAAACCTCAGTAAACGTGTTTCTCGCATTAAATAGCTCGAAAAGAGCGCTCTCGATGTTTCTGCATACTTTGGACAGATGTTTCACCAAGATTATCGTAGAAAATGCATATCTCAGCATGAAACCCGACCGAAACCAAGATATCTCCGGTTCTGCATCTCAAACGTACTGTGGAGTGGTGAAAACAGCAGAAAACGTGTTTCGTGCATTAAGTAGCTCGAAAAGAGCGATCTAGATGATTCTGCATACTTCTGACAGAAGTCTCACCAGGATTATCGTAGAAAATGCATATCTCAGCTTGAAACCCCACGAAAACAAAGATATCTACTGTTCTGCATATCCGACGAACTGTGGAGTGGTGAAAACCTCAGAAAACGTGTTTCTCGCATTAAATAGCTCGAAAAGAGCGCTCTCGATGTTTCTGCATACTTTGGACAGATGTTTCACCAAGCTTATCGTAGAAAATGCATATCTCAGCTTGAAACCCGACGAAAACCAAAATATCACCGGTTCTGCATATCCAACGCACTGTGGAGTGGTGAAAACACCAGATAACGTGTTTCTCGCATTAAGTTGCTCGAAACGAGCGATCTCGATGATTCTGCATACTTCAGACAGAAGTCTCAACAAGATTATCGCAGAAAATGCATATCTCAGCTTGAAACCCCACGAAAACCAAGATATCGCCGGTTTTGCATATAAAACGCACTGTGGAGTGGTGAAAACACCGGATAAGGTTTTTCTCGCATTAACTAGCACGAAAAGAGCGATCTCGATGTTTCAGCATACTGCGGACAGAAGTCTCACCAAGATTATCGCAGAAAATGCATATCTCACCTTGAAACCCCACGAAAACCAAGATATCGCCGGTTCTGCATATCACACGCACTGTGGAGTGGTGAAAACTCCAGATTACGTGTTTCTCGCATTAAATAGCTCGAAAAGAGCGTTATCGAAGATCCTGCATACTTCTGACAGAAGTCTCACCAAGATTATCGTAGAAAATGCATATCTCAGCTTGAAACCCGATGAAAACCGAGTTATCTCCGGTTCTGCACATCAAACGTACCGTGGAGTGGTGAAAACACCAGAAAACGTGTTTCGCGCATTAAGTAGCTCGAAAAGAGCGTTCTCGAAGATTCTGCATACTTCTGACAGCCGTCTCACCAGGAATAGCGTAGAAATGCATATCTCAGCTTGAAACCCGACCGAATCCAAGATATCTCCGGTTCTGCATGTCAAACGTACTGTGGAGTGGAGAAAACACCAGAAAACGTGTTTCGTGCATTAAGTAGCTCGAAAAGAGCGATCTAGATGATTCTGCACACTTCTGACTGAAGTCTCACCAATATTATCGCAGAAAATGCATATCTCAGCTCGAAACCTCACGAAAATCAATATGTTGCCGGTTCTGCATATCAAACGCACTGTGGAGTGGTGAAAACACCAGAAAACGTGTTTCGTGCATTAGATAGCTCGAAAAGAGCGATATCGAAGATCCTGCATACTTCTGACAGAAGTCTCACCAAGATTATCGTAGAAAATGCGTATCTCAGCATGAAACCCGACGAAAACCGAGATATCGCCGGTTCTGCATGTCAAACGTACTGTGGAGTGGTGAAAACACCAGAAAACGTGATTCGTGCATTAAGTAGCTCGAAAAGAGCGATCTAGTTGATTCTGCATACTTCTGACAAAAGACCCACCAAGATTATCGCAGAAAATGCATATCTCAGCTGGAAACACCACGAAAACCAAGATATCTCCGGTTCTGCAAATCCAACGAACTGTGGGGTCGTGAAAACCCCAGAAAACGTGTTTCTCGCATTAAATAGCTCGAAAAGAGCGCTCTCGATGTTTCTGCATACTTCGGACAGATGTTTCACCAAGATTATCGTAGAAAATGCATATCTCAGCTTGAAACCCGACCGAAACCAAGATATCTCCGGTTCTGCATGTCAAACGTACTGTGGAGTGGTGAAAACACCAGAAAACGTGTTTCGTACATTAAGTAGCTCGAAACGAGCGATCTAGATGATTCTGCATACTTCTGACTGAAGTCTCACCAATATTATCGCAGAAAATGCATATCTCATCTTGAAACCCCACGAAAACCAAGATATCGCCGGTTCTGCATATCATACGCACTGTGGAGTGGTGAAAACACCAGATAACGTGTTTCTCGCATTAAATAGCTCGAAACGAGCGATCTCGATGATTAAGCATACTTCGGACAGAAGTCTCACCAAGATTATCGTAAAAACTGCATATCTCAGCTTGAAACCCCACGAAAACCAAGATATCGCTGGTTCTGCATATCAAACGCACTGTGGAGTGCTGAAAACACCAGATAACGTGTTTGTCGCATTAAATAGCTCGAATAGAGCGATCTCGATGATTCTGCATACTTCGGACAGAAGTCTCACCAAGATTATCGTAAAAAATGCATATCTCAGCTTGAAACCCCACGAAAACCAAGATATCGCTGGTACTGCATATCAAACGCACTGTGGAGTGGTGAAAACACAAGATAACGTGTTTCTCGCATTAAATAGCTCGAAAAGAGCGATCTCGATGATTCTGCATACTTCGGACAGAAGCCTCACCAAGATTATCGCAGAAAATGCATATCTCAGCTTGAAACCCCACGAAAACCAAGATGTCGCCGGTTCTGCATATCAAACACACTGTGGAGTGGTGAAAATACCAGAAAACGTGTTTCTCGCATTAAGTAGCTCGAAAAGAGCGTTCTCGAAGATCCTGCATACTTCTGACAGCCGTCTCACCAGGAATATCGTAGAAAATGCATATCTCAGCTTGAATCCCGACCGAATCCAAGATATCTCCGGTTCTGCATGTCAAATGCACTGTGGAGTGGTGAAAACACCAGAAAACGTGTTTCGTGCATTAAGTAGCTCGAAAAGAGCGATCTAGATGATTCTGCATACTTCTGACTGAAGTCTCACCAATATTATCGCAGAAAATGCATATCTCAGCTGGAAACCCCACGAAAACCAGGATATCTACTGTTCTGCATATCAAACGCACTGTGGAGTGCTGAAAACACCAGATAACGTGTTTGTCGCATTAAACAGCTCGAATAGAGCGATCTCGATGATTCAGCATACTTCGGACAGAAGTCTCACCAAGATTATCGTAGAAAAAGCATATCTCAGCTTGAACCCCGACGAAATCAAAGATGTCGCCGGTTCTGCATATCAAACGCACTGTGGAGTGGTGAAAACAAAATCTTAAAAAAGTAATCCTGGTCGCATACAATATAAATTTGATTGATTAATACGTCCAGGAACAGCATCAACTTTAATTCCAACTGATTGAATAGCTCATGAATGAATTACATCAGTTGATGATAATAATAATCGAATCGGAAAATTTATTGGAATGACCATACGATTATCAACATTTAATAAATGAAAACTATTCATAACCCTATCAGATAATATATAAGAATCAAATTCCAAATCTTTAAATTCTGAATATTCATAAGACCAAAATCACTGATGACCTATAATTTTAATTGTAAAATAAGGATTTAAAATTTCATCAATATAATATAAAATCTTTAAAGAAGGAAAACAAATTGTTATTAAAATAAAAATTGGAATAATAGTTCAAATAATTTCCAATAAATGATTCTTCAATAAATACCGATTAACATACTTATTAGTAATAATATCTAAAATAATTAATATTGAAAATACAATAATAACTAACATTAATATTATAACTAAATTATGAAAAGAAATTAAATTGTCAGAATAAGGTGAATTAGAATCTTGAAATCTATATATAAATCATGTTGCAATTTTTAATAAAAAATAATATATTTTTATAAATAAATCTTAAATCTATCGCACTTATCTGCCATATTAAATAAAATAAAATATTAAAAATAAAAATTAAATCAATCATTAAAACTCAACATTATTAAATATTCAAAAATAATTCCTTTTTATTATTTAACACAATAGGTACTTCTAAATATACATGATCTAAAGGAGGTATAAAACCAATTCATTCTAATGAACTATTAAATTTAAAAACTACTAACCGTATTGAAATAAATCTTTCTAAAATTAAAAAAATTAATAAAATTAATCTATTTTAAGAAATTAATGAACCAATTGAAGAAAATAAATTCCAACAATAATATGCATCAGGATAATCTGAATATCGTCGAGGTATACCCATTAATCCTAAAAAATGTTGAGGAAAAAAAGTTATATTAACACCAATAAACATTATATAAAACTGAATTTTCAATCAATTCTGATGTATAACAACACCAAAAATTAAAGGAAATCAATGAATAAATCTTCCAACAATTGCAAAAACTGCTCCTATAGATAAAACATAATGAAAATGACCAACAACATAATAAGTATCATGTAAAATAATATCAATAGAAGAATTTGATAATACAATACCCGTCAATCCACCAATAATAAATATTATAACAAACCCTAATGATCATAAAATTGAATTATTATAACCTAATTTAGCTCCATGATAAGTAGCTAATCAACTAAAAACTTTAATTCCTGTAGGAACTGCAATAACTATAGTTGCTGAAGTAAAATAAGCTCGAGTATCTACATCTAACCCAACTGTAAATATATGATGTGCTCATACAATAAATCCTAAAAATCCAATTCCTAATATAGCATAAATCATTCCTAAATTACCAAATACCTCTTTTTTACCCCTCTCATTTATAATAATATGTGAAATCAACCCAAACCCCGGTAAAATTAAAATATAAACTTCAGGATGCCCAAAAAATCAAAATAAATGTTGATATAAAATTGGATCACCTCCCCCTAAAGGATCAAAAAACGAAGTATTAATATTTCGATCAAAAATTAATATTGTAATTGCTCCAGCTAAAACTGGCAATGATAATAATAATAAAATAGCTGTAATAAACACTGATCAAGGAAATAAAGCTATTTGATCATAATTTAAAGATAAATTTTTTATTATTATAATAGTTACTATAAAATTTATTGCCCCAATAATTGAAGAAATTCCTGATAAATGTAAAGAAAAAATAGTAATATCAACAGAAGGAGAAGAATGAAATAAATATGAAGATAAAGGAGGATAAACCGTTCAACCAGTCCCTGGTCTAACTTGAAATAAATTTCTTGAAAGTAATAATGTTAATGATGGCGGTAATAATCAAAATCTAATATTATTTATACGAGGAAATGCCATATCTGGAGATCCTAATATTAATGGAACTAATCAATTACCAAATCCACCAATTATAAATGGTATTACTATAAAAAAAATTATTAAAAATGCATGAACAGTAACAATTGAATTATAAACTTGAACATTATTAATTCATATATCTGGGGTACTTAACTCCATACGAATAATTATTCTCATAGAAGTTCCAATTATCCCTGATCATAAAGCAAACACAAAATAAATTATACCAATATTTTTATGATTAGTAGAATAAAATCATTTATCAAACATAAATAAAACATAATTATATAATATTTAAATATTAATAAATATATTTATATATTATAAGATTTATTATAAATCAATATATATATATATATATATATATATATATATATATATATTTAACTTTGAAAATTAAAAGTTTATTTTAACTTAAAATCTTCAAATCAAAAAAAGTATCATGTCTGATAAAAGAATTAAATTGTAAATTTAAACATGTAAGAAAAACTTACTGATACTAATTTTCTATAGTTTAAAAAAAACTTAAAATTGCAAATTTTAAAATATAAATAATTATTAGAAAATATTAATCATAAATATCTCACACTATATTAAATTTAACAAATTGATCAATACTTAAATTATATTAAATTAAAACCTTTAAGTAACATAAACATTAACCAATAAAAACCTAAAAAAAAATAACATAATAATAAATAAAACAATATAAGACTTAAATATCTAACTCTTACAAAAATATTTTTTAGCTCTAGGATAATTCCTACTAATATATAATAATAATCTAAAATAATTTCAAATAATTATAACTGATGCTAATATCATAATAAATAATAAAACATAAAAATTAACATAATCCTCTAAAAAATAATAATTCAAAATTCACTTTAACACTAAAGACAAAAATGGAGGTAAAGAAGAATAAATTAAAACTATAATAATAAAATATACCTTCAAATATTTATCAACTAATAAAAACCCCAAATCATTAAAAGTTACCACATCAAATTTTTCAAAAAAATATAACAATATATAAAAAATAACTGCATAAAAAGAAAAATATACCAAATAAATTTTTACATTTACATATATAATTATTAATAAAAAAGTTGATTGAATAATAGAAGAAGATCTAATAAATATTTTTATAGAATTATAAACTTTCATAATAATAGGAATAAAAATTAAATTTAATAAAATTCAACCTATAAAAAAAAAATTTACACCACTCACATTAGCTAAAAAATATATAGGTACTATTTTTATAACTGTTGAAAATATAAAAATTCTTGTTCAACACATATATCTATGAATATAAATAGATCATTGATGAAAAGGAAATATTCCTAATTTTACTAACATAATTAATTGAATAAAAATTTCAAAAAAAACTCTTACTTCTTTCATAGATACATAAAAATACAATCTTATAATAAAAACTAACCTTCTTACTACTGATACTATATAATAAAAAACACTAGCATATTTTGAATCTCTAGTTAAATTTATATAAATAATTAAAACTAATGTTATAACTTCATAAATTAATCACATAAAAAATAAATCTCTTACAAAAAGAATGATTAAATAATTAATAATAATATATCTAAGACATATTACATTTTTAAATATTATTTTCTTCACAAAAAACCAATTCAAAATTATCTTTTAATTAAAAATTAAATAGTTTATAATACTAAAATTTTTACCTATTATATTTTAATGTCAAAGCACCTAAATTTTTGAAATTTAAAGTATTAATAAAATTAATAAATATAAAAAAAATCAATTAGTAACAATAAATATAAAATTTATTTAAGTATCTTATCAAAATAATCCTTTAATCAGGCATATTACTTTAATACATATATATATAAAATATATAAAAGATACATATAATCTATAACTAGGGTATGAACCTAACAGCTTTAAACTTAGCTTATTTATATAGATATATTTAAAAATTACTTTTAATTGCAAATTAAATATTATAGATTAAAATTAACTAATATCCATTTAAAGATATATATATATATATATATATATATATATATATATATATATATATATATATCTTTATATATGGATATATATTTATATTCATCCTTAGGGAAAGAATGAAGCCATTGAAATAAACTAAAGCTAATGTAAATTCGAAAGGTTAATATCCAAATCCTCTACTTGCAAGGAACAAATGAGGCTATTTAAATAAATTCAAGCTAAAGTAGAATTGAAAGGTTTATTTCAATATATTCATCCTTAGGGAAAGAGTGAAGCCATTGAAATAAACTAAAGCTAATGTAAATTCGAAAGGTTAATATCCAAATCCTCTACTTGCAAGGGACAAATGAGGCTATTTAAATAAATTCAAGCTAAAGTAGAATTGAAAGGTTTATTTCAATATATTCATCCTTAGGAAAAGAGTGAAGCCATTGAAATAAACTAAAATCGAATATTAATAATAAATTTATTTATTAATTAAATTCTCTACTTATAAAAACAAATAAAACTATTTAAATAAATTCAAACTAAAGTAGAATTGAAAGGTTTATTTCAATATATTCATCTTTAAGGGAAAAATAAAGCCATTGAAATAAACTAAAATCAACTATTAATAATAAATTTATTTATTAATTAAATTCTCTACTTATAAAAAACAAATAAAACTATTTAAATAAATTCAAGCTAAAGTAGAATTAAAAGGTTTATTTCAATATATTCATTCTTAGGGAAAGAATGAAACCATTGAAATAAACTAAAATCGAATATTAATAATAAATTTATTTATTAATTAAATTCTCTACTTATAAAAACAAATAAAACTATTTAAATAAATTCAAACTAAAGTAGAATTGAAAGGTTTATTTCAATATATTCATCTTTAAGGGAAAAATAAAGCCATTGAAATAAACTAAAATCGACTATTAATAATAAATTTATTTATTAATTAAATTCTCTAAGATACAAATTTAATTATAAATTATATATAAATT
Organism: Anthophora plumipes; assembly: GCA_951804975.1. Taxonomy (NCBI): domain Eukaryota; kingdom Metazoa; phylum Arthropoda; class Insecta; order Hymenoptera; family Apidae; genus Anthophora; species Anthophora plumipes. The sequence goes on from CATORF010000043.1 coordinate 1,277,669, forward strand.
ATATATAAATACCCCCCCCCCCAATAATTAATAATTTTATTTAATTCATAAATAAAAATTTTTAATTTTTTTTTGTTATTAAGTAACGCTATAATCTTATTAATAATATTAAACTATAATTTTATTACATAATAAATTTAAATATAAGTAAATAAAATCAATTTTTAATTTGAAAAAATTTTTATTAATATATATATATATATATTAATATTAAAATGTATATATATATATAAATAATTTATTAACCAATATATTTATATATATATATAAATCATAGGTGGGTTCCAAAATTTATAAAAGATTATATTAACCTTTATATATTAATATTAATATTAATTAATTAAATATTTATATAATCATATATATTATTTTATATCTATAATATATGTAAATTATATTATGAATACATTAGATTATAATAAATCATTGAAAAGAAAAGAAATATAAATATAAATATAAAAATTATTTATTAATTAATAAATATTTATATATATATATATATATAAATCTATATATATACATATATATATATTTATTATATATATATATATAAATCTATATATATACATATATATATATTTATTAAATATTAATCAATTTATTAAATATAGTGCATTTATAAGTTATTAAATAATTTATAAATTATATGAAAGCATAAATAATCATAATTTAATTCTACCTTAGGATATATTTATAAATGTATATATATTCTCAGATTTATATATTGTAATATTTATATATATATCTTGTTATATATAAAATGTATATATATTTATCAGTTGGCCTCCATCTATTTATAATAGTATATAAATATATATATATATAAATAATTTATTAATTAATAGATATATATATTAATATTAAGATGTATATATATATATATGTGGATAGGTAGGTTAGGGTAAATAAACGCCTCGTGAATAAAATTCCACTGTTCTTTATTTTTTATTATACTGGTGATGGTTCGCGTACGGACGGTTTCGGTGGCGCGTGTCGCGGTGTCTTAGCCGTAATCTCTCTTGCCGCCTCCTACTTCTGCTTTTAAAGTCGTTCCCCGGAAAAAGGGGAAAGGGTATAGAAGGAGATGCAATTATGGAAAAGAAGAGAGGAAATCGAGAAGTAGGGGAAAGCGTAGAAATCGTGGAGAAATTCGGAGAACGAAGGACAGCGGAAAAGAGTCATAAAAAGTAGGGAAAGTGAAGAGGTTTGCGAGGGCCTAAGAGTGGACACTAACCAGGCCTAGACCAGGCCCTGGAGCAAGCGTGGGAAATGTAGAAAATGAAAAGGATGAGAATAAGAAGGAATAGGGATATGCAGTGGCGTATGCGGTGCCATGACCGCTACATTACCCCCCTGCCAGTAATTGAGGCAATTACGAAAATTTAGTGTAGCTCCAGGACATAAAAATAGACGCATAGTAAAATATAACGAATGCATGCTAACGCGGAATACAATAGTAAACCTGTCCGTACACGATTAAAATACATATGCAAATAACTTAATGATAAATAGTGCTAGATATACAGAAATTGAACACACAACGTTTTACATACATATATACTACAACGCTAACATGAGTATAGGAAAAGAAATTATATGAAACGTAATGCATATAGAGTAATATACGACGTATAATAGAATTGAAGTTGCGTTAATATGTACCCTTATCCTAATGCTTACAATTATACTGCATATAAATATCGCTACTCTATGGCTGGTTGGCGTCCCAATTTTGATTTAGTAAAGATATTTTGTTAGATATTTTGTGTAAACTGTCACCTGGTGACGCAGGTGTATATAGGCTGGTATAAATTAGTGCGTAATTTGAAGTCGGTCGGGGAAACGTACGCGTCTACCTGAACGTCTAACCCCTGGAAGTACATCAGGTGTATTGTTAGTACTATTTGTTTGAGTGACACGTCGGTTTGGTGGAATGGTGGGATTGGGTATGTTTTCCGCCAGGATATATGCAGGCTTTAACCTGTTGATGGATACGGTTACTTCTTTGTCTTTGATTTTTATTGTAAACGTTTTGTCACCTCGGCGCATCACGGCATATGGACCCTCGTACGCGGGCTGTAAAATGGTTTTTGCCGAATCGGTTCGAAGAAAGACGTGCGTTGAAGTACTGAGATCTTTAAAAATGAATGTACGGTTGGCGGAATGGTGCGAGGCATGAATCGGACTCAGTCGGAAAAAATGATTGCGTAGTTTACGGATGAAATCGGAAACGTCTTCTCTGGTTTCGGCTACCTGCGGAGACAAAAATTCTCCTGGTAACCTCAGTGGCTCGCCATATTCTAATTCAGCTGATGTAGCGTTGAGGTCTTCCTTCCAGGCGGAACGTATGCCGAGTAAAACTATCGGAAGTGTTTCGGTCCATTTAGCTGATTCGTGGCATTTTATGGCAGCTTTAAATTGTCGGTGGAAACGCTCCACCATTCCATTGGCTGCAGGATGATATGCCGTGGTGCGGAGGTGTTTAGCTCCCATTAGGTTGTTGAGAGCGTGAAATAATTTGGATTCGAATTGTCTTCCCTGATCGGTAGTAATTCGTAAGGGGGCACCAAACCGCGCAACCCAACCGTCATAAAAGGTTCGAGCCACGGTTTGTGCCTCCTGGTCGATCATTGGGAACGCTTCCGGCCATCGAGTATACCTGTCTACGCAGGTCAAACAATACCTGTACCCTTCCGACACTGGCATAATCACAATATCTAAATGAATATGCTCGAATCGGGCGGAAGGTCTAAGAAACTGATTTAACGGTGCGGTAACGTGTCGGCTGATTTTTGATTTTTGACACGGTATACAATTACGTGTCCACTCACGGACGTCGCTTTTGATTGACGGCCAAACATAACGCTGTGTTACGAGTTTGACCGTCGCGTTGATTCCCGGGTGCGATAAGCCGTGTAGCGTATTAAAAATAGAACGTCGGAAAGGAGGAGTAACGAATGGTCTTACTGTTTTAGTCGAGATATCACAAAAAATATCGGAAGACGTGCCGGGCAATGAAACTTTCCGTAATCGTAAGCTGGATTCGCTTTCTAATAACTTTTGTAGCTCCGCATCCCGAGTCTGCGATTTCGCCAATTCCTCGAAATTAATCAACTGACCGACCGCTTCTATTCTAGACAGGGCATCGGCAACGACGTTATCTTTCCCGGAAATATGTTGGATGTCGGTGGAAAACTGTGCAATATAATCAAGATATCGGAATTGACGTGGAGAGCATTTATCTAGTTTTTGTCTGAAGGCAAAAGTTATGGGTTTGTGGTCTGTGAATATAGTAAAATGTCTTCCTTCAATCATGTGTTTGAAATGTTTAATGGCTAAGTAAATAGAAAGTAGTTCCCGGTCGTAAGCGGAATACTTCTTTTCGGCAGATCCTAATTTTTTTGAGAAGAATGCAAGTGGTTGCCAGTCGTTGCCGATGTGCTGTTGTAAAACAGCCCCTACGGTGAAGTCAGAGGCGTCGCAGGTAAGTGCTAACGGAGCATTGGCCTCGGGATGCGCGAGCAGGGTTGCTTTTATCAAACTATTTTTAGAGTTTTCAAATGCCCGACGCGCTTCCGATGTCCAGGTTATTGGAGCCTTACCCTTTACATTACCAACCAGTAGGTCGTTCAGGGGGGCTTGAAAGTAAGCAGCATTGAAAATGAACCGGCGATAAAAGTTTATGATGCCTAAAAATTGTCTTAAATCCTTCGCGGTTTTCGGAACTGGAAATGATTTAATAGCCTCTACCTTTTCAGGTAGAGGTTGAGTGCCATTTTCGTTAACCCGGTAGCCGAGAAATTTTACCTCTTCCTTTCCGAAGGTACATTTATTAGGATTTATAACGATACCGTATTCTTTCAGTCGCTTAAATAATGCCTCTAAATGGCGAAGGTGCTCAGCTTGAGATGCCGAGGCGACTAAAATGTCATCTATATATGCGTAGCAGAATTCAAAATCGCGTAAAATTTCGTCGATGAATCTTTGGAATGTTTGTGCCGCGTTCCGCAGCCCGAATGACATGTATGGAAATTCAAAAAGTCCAAAAGGTGTTGTGATGGCTGTTTTTTCAATATCTTCCGGGGCTACCGGAATTTGGTTGTAGGCTCGGACCAGGTCTATTGTAGAGAATACCTTTTTTCCATGCAGCTGTTGAGCGAAGTCTTCGATGTGGCGTACGGGATACCTGTCGGGGATTGATCTTGCGTTTAAAGCCCTGTAGTCGCCACACGGTCTCCACGCCTCATCACCCTTCTTTTGCACCATATGGAGGGGTGATGACCACGAACTTTTCGATGGACGGGCAATGCCCATTTTCATCATCACCTCGAACTCCTTCTTGGCCGCCCTGAGCCGATCCGGTGCAAGCCGTCGTGGTTTGCTGGAAACGGGTGGTCCAGGGGTAGTTTTGATGTAATGCACCGTTTGGTGCGTGGTCTGGTTCGGAGTACCGCTAGGCCGTGTTAATTCCGGTATCCGAGATAGCAGCTGGTGATAAATGGAAGTCCCTATTACCGTTTTCACCGACGGCCCTTCCATATCGGCCTGTTTTCCTCGGACAGTTAGTGCGGTCATTCGATCGACGAGGCGACGGTTGCGGATGTCTACCATAAGATCGAAGTGGTCGAGAAAGTCCACTCCGATTATGGGCTTTGATACATCCGCGACCACGAATCGCCAAATAAACTCCCGTCGGAGACCGAGATGTAAATTCAGCGTCACTGTACCGTATGTGCTGATAACGGTTCCGTTCGCTGCCGTCAACTGGTAACTAGACCTTTCTCGCGGCCCGCGTAGCGATTGGCGCGGGAAAACGCACAGATCGGCTCCAGTATCGACCAAAAATTGTATTTTGGAGGTGCTGTCCATGACGAAAAGACGGCGGGACGCTGGGCTAGGGTCGTTGGCCGTCATCAACGACCTTCCTGTTCGTTTCCCTGGGCTGTACTCCAATTGCACGGTGAAACACATTTATGCGCGTCAGGGCCGTAGCGCCAGTGATACCAACATTTCCCTTGGTAATCGGGTTGGTCCTCGTACGTAGATCGCCCCCTAAAACTACGCTCTCGTGATCGCGATGTAGACCGTCCGCGATAGTTGGAGCGTGGTCGGCGACGGTGAATCCACCTACGTCGAGGGGGCGGTCCGTCGTTCAGTAGCGATTCGCGTATCGCTGAAATCTCCTGCCTCAAAGAGAGCGCCATTTGCGCCATTTTTACATTTAGTAGCGCCTCTAAGTTTTGGTCCGACGGGGGTGGTTGGCGGGGGGCGGACGAGCGCGGAATTGAGGCCTCCGCTACGTGTACGCGTGGCATCACTGTTTCCGCTATGGCATCCGCTAATTCTGCCACTTTGTCTAAGTCGGTGTCCCGCTGCGTGGCTAAAATTACCTGCATATTGCTAGGTAGTCGGCCCGTCCACAGAGTCCGCAATACACCGTCTGAAATTGAGGTACCTGCTAATTCACGCAGGTGCCGCAGGAATTGAGACGGCTTCCTGTCCCCGATTTCCTCGTGTTCCAATAGTCGCCGCGTCTTTTGTTCCTGGGATACGCTGAGGCGACGGATGAATTCCGCCTTTAATTTTTTATACGGCTCCTCCGCCGGAGGGTTCATGATTATATCCCTCACCTCTGCGGCGTAACGCGCATGCAACGCGCCGAGGATGTATCCGAACTTCGTCGTCTCTGACGTCACCCCGGATGCATCAAAACTTCTTTCGACCATCGAAAACCACATTTCCGGATCGCCTGGACAAAACTCGGGTATTCGTACGGCGACGCGGTCCACCGCCGCTGGTACGCGGGTGGGTGCATTTGCGTTGATGTTGTTGTCCATTATCACTGTGCACTTATTTTTATTCGGATTCTCGACACTCTCGCACTAACAGCACTTTAAGTTTTCTTATCGGAAGGCACTAAGCACGGGATTCGCGAACCGATCACGTCGGGGTCACCAATTGTGGATAGGTAGGTTAGGGTAAATAAACGCCTCGTGAATAAAATTCCACTGTTCTTTATTTTTTATTATACTGGTGATGGTTCGCGTACGGACGGTTTCGGTGGCGCGTGTCGCGGTGTCTTAGCCGTAATCTCTCTTGCCGCCTCCTACTTCTGCTTTTAAAGTCGTTCCCCGGAAAAAGGGGAAAGGGTATAGAAGGAGATGCAATTATGGAAAAGAAGAGAGGAAATCGAGAAGTAGGGGAAAGCGTAGAAATCGTGGAGAAATTCGGAGAACGAAGGACAGCGGAAAAGAGTCATAAAAAGTAGGGAAAGTGAAGAGGTTTGCGAGGGCCTAAGAGTGGACACTAACCAGGCCTAGACCAGGCCCTGGAGCAAGCGTGGGAAATGTAGAAAATGAAAAGGATGAGAATAAGAAGGAATAGGGATATGCAGTGGCGTATGCGGTGCCATGACCGCTACATATATAAATAATTTATTAATCAATATATCTATATATATATAAATCATAGGTGAGTTCGCAAGTTTATAAAAGATTATATTAACCTTTATATATTAATATTAATATTAATTAATTAAATATTTATATAATTATATATACTATGTTACATCTATGATATATGTAAATTATATTATAAATACATTAGAGTACCATAAATTATTAAATAAAGATATATATATATATATAAATATATAAATTATTTATTAATTAATAGATATTTAAATATATAATAACATATTTATATATATTAATAGGTATTTATTAATTAATAAATAATTTATGATTCATAGGTTATATATAAATAAATAAAAAATTTATATGCGCTTATTAAACATTAATTGATTTATTAAACATAGCGCATTTATAAGTTATTAAATAATTTATAAATTATATAAAAGCATAAATAATCATAATTTAATCCTACCTTAGGATATATTTATAAATGTATATATATTCTCAGATTTATATATTGTAATATTTATATATATATCTTGTTATATATAAAATGTATATATATTTATCAGTTGGCCTCCATCTATTTATAATAGTATATAAATATGTATATATATATAAATAATTTATTAATTAATAGATATATATATTAATATTAAGATGTGTATATATATATAAATAATTTATTAATCAATATATATATATATATACTACTATTATAATAGTCTTTATTATTAAAAATTTTGTATTAAAATTTTAATCTAATATAGTTAATAATATTTTAGGGCTATTTAATAACAATTTATTTCTATATAATTTTTTTTATATAAAAATTAATTTTTTTATTATTTATAATTTTCTATAGAAAAATCAAAGCTTTAAATAGTTAATTAAGGGGTTAACTATTATAAAGATTAGATTTACCTATAGATAGATTAATCTTTGTATATTTAATTAAAAAATTAGTTACATTATAGAAATTGATACCTACTATAGAAAAATCAAAGCTTTAAATAGTTAATTGGGGGGTTAACTATTATAAAGATTAGATTTACCTATAGATAGATTAATCTTTGTATATTTAATTAAAAAATTAATTACATTATAGAAATTGATACCTTCTATAGAAAAATCAAAGCTTTAAATAGTTAATTGGGGGGGTTAACTATTATAAAGATTAGATTTACCTATAGATAGATTAATCTTTGTATATTTAATTAAAAAATTAATTACATTATAGAAATTGATACCTTCTATAGAAAAATCAAAGCTTTAAATAGTTAATTGGGGGGTTAACCATTATAAAGATTAGATTTACCTATAGATAGATTAATCTTTGTATATTTAATTAAAAAATTAATTACATTATAGAAATTGATACCTTCTATAGAAAAATCAAAGCTTTAAATAGTTAATTGGGGGGTTAACTATTATAAAGATTAGATTTACCTATAGATAGATTAATCTTTGTATATTTAATTAAAAAATTAATTACATTATAGAAATTGATACCTTCTATAGAAAAATCAAAGCTTTAAATAGTTAATTGGGGGGTTAACTATTATAAAGATTAGATTTACCTATAGATAGGTGTATATCTAATTAAAAATTAATTACATTATAGAAATTGATACCTTCTATAGAAAAATCAAAGCTTTAAATAGTTAATTAAGGGGTTAGCTATTATAAAGATTAGATTTACCTATAGATAGGTGTATATCTAATTAAAAATTAATTACATTATAGAAATTGATACCTTCTATAGAAAAATCAAAGCTTTAAATAGTTAATTGGGGGGTTAACTATTATAAAGATTAGATTTACCTATAGATAGGTGTATATCTAATTAAAAATTAATTACATTATAGAAATTGATACCTTCTATAGAAAAATCAAAACTTTAATTTATTTAAAATTTTTAAATAAATTCAAATCAATAAAATTGAATTTAAGTTACAAATTAATTAAATTTATTTTACATATATAATTAGATTAAAAAATAATTTTTTATTAATAATAAAATCTGCAACACTAAATAAAAATTTTATTCGGAAATAAATTTTAATAATGGTAAATTTTGGTGCCAGCAACAGCGGTTAAACCAATTTTATAAATTAATTAATCATAATATTTTAATTACTTAAAAATTAATATATTTTAATTAAAAAATTAAATTTTTAGTGAAATATACAATTTAGTTCAAATAATTAAAATTTATTATTAAATTAATTAATAAATTTTATAAAAAAACTAGGATTAGATACCCTACTATAAAATTAAATAAAAAATTAACTATTAAATGTAAATCATTAAAATTAATAAATATGGCGGCTTATTAATTCCATTAGAGGAACTTATAATTTAATCGATATTCCACGATAAGACTCACTTAAATTACATTTATATATAGCTGTTTACAAATTTTTTTTAATTGATAATGTTAATAAATTTTAATAAATTAAAATTCAAGTAAATATGTAGTGCATTTAAGATATTAAGAGTTATAATATAATATTATATTTTGAATAAATAATTTTAAAATTATTTTGAAAGAAAATTTAAAAGTAAATTTACTTCAATTAATTAAATTGAACTATATGCTAATAAGCGTACAAATCGCCCGTCAATTTCACCAAAGTAAAATAAGTCGTAACATAGTAATTGTACTGGAAAGTGTAATTAGGAACTAAAAATTTTAGTTTAAACTGAAATAAAATTTTTCATTTACACTGGAAAGATTAATTTAATTAAAATTTTATTTTAATTAAAATAATAAAAAATATTATAAATTAATCAATTTTATATAAATAAAATTTTATCAAATAACAATTATTTTAGTAATTATTTATTAAAAAATAATTTTTTTAAAAGTTAAAAGTAATGTAAATGAACTTATTTAAATTTAAAAAATTTTAAATAAATTTAGTACCTTTTGTATCAGGGTTAATCAAATTAAATTATTTATATATATTAATCCCGAAATAAAAAGAACTAAATATATATAATTTTTTTTGTTACAAAAAAACTATAAATATATATTTAGAAATTAGATGTTATACGATTTTTAAAATATCTGGTTTTTTTAAAAATGAATTTAATTCATAATTAAATAAAAATTTATTAAAATTTTAAAATTTTATAAATTTATTTAATTAAAAAATTTAAGGGATAACCTTTAAATTTAAATTATTATTAATTTTAAAATCTAACTATTATTATATTCTTAAAATTTGAAATTATAATAAAATATTTTATAATTTAAAAATATGAATTAAAAATTTAAAATATTAATATAAAATTAATTATAAAAAAACTAATTAAATAAATAAATTAATTTTATAATGATTAAATAAATAGTAAAAATTGTAAAAATTATTAAAGAAATAATATATAAATTTAAGGAATTAGGCAAATTAAAATAATATATTCAACTGTTTAACAAAAACATTGTCTATAGAAATAATAATTTTAGATAAATCTGCCCAATGATTCTTATTAAATGGCTGCAGTATACCTGACTGTACAAAGGTAGCATAATAAATTGTCTTCTAATTAAAGACTTGTATGAAAGAATTAATGAAATATATACTGTCTCAATATTATTTTATGAAATTAAATTTTAAGTTAAAATTCTTAAATTCTTTTATGGGACGATAAGACCCTATAGAACTTCATATTTATAATTATTATAAATTTAAATTTTATTCTAAATAATAATAATTATAACATATTTAACTGGGAGGGTTATTAAATTTAAAAAACTTTAATTTAAAAAATCTTAAATTATAGAAAATTTAAAAGATCTTTTATTAAAAATTAAAAAAATAAATTACCTTAGGGATAACAGCGTAATATCTTTTGAAAGACCAAATTTATAAAGATGATTACGACATCGATGTTGAATTAAGATATAATTTAAATGCAGGAGTTTAAAAATTAAGTCTGTTCGACTTTTAAAATCTTACATGATTTGAGTTCAGATCGACGTAAGTCAGATCGGTTTCTATCTATAAAAAATTTATAATTTTTTGTACGAAAGGACTAAAATTATTTATATAAATATAATCATTTAATTAACTTAATATTTATTAAAAATTATCTTGGCAGAAAAGTGCATTAAAGTTAGAATTTAATAATATATATACATATAATAAATTATATATAGGTAATAATCTTCGTAATTATCATAATTTTAACTATAATTTGTATATTACTTACAGTAGCTTTTTTAACCTTATTAGAACGAAAAATCTTAAGATATATTCAAACACGAAAAGGACCTACTAAAGTAGGATATAAAGGAATACTTCAACCTTTTTCAGATGCTATTAAATTAATCTCTAAAGAATGATTATTTTTAAATTTAAATTATTTAATTTATATATTGAGACCAATACTTATATTTATATTTGCCATATTATTATGAATTTTATATCCTTGAACTAATTTAATAATAACAAACTACAATTTAATATTCTTTATCACCTTATTAGGTCTTAATACTTATCCAATTATTTTAATTGGGTGAATTTCAAATAATAATTATTCTATATTAGGGGCTATTCGATCTTTAGCACAAATAATTTCATTTGAAATTAGTCTTTTTTTAATATTTTTTTTAATTATAATTTTAACTGAAGGTTATTCATTAAATCAATTATATAAATATCAAGAATATATAAAATTTAGAATTTTATTAACACCAATTTATATAATCTTTTTTATTAGTATATTAATTGAATTAAACCGGACTCCTTTTGACCTAATTGAAGGAGAATCTGAATTAGTTTCAGGATTTAATGTAGAATACTACAGAAGATTTTTTGTATTAATTTTTTTATCAGAATATTCAATTATTTTATTTATAAGATTTGTTATAACTTTAATATTTATAGGTTTTAAAATACCTAGAATAAAATTTTTAGTTTTTATAAATATTCATATGATTTTAATTTTATGATTACGAGGTGTATTACCACGAATCCGTTATGATAATTTAATATACATATGTTGAACTGATTTTTTAATTTTAGTATTAATTTATAATATATTTGTATATATAACAAAAGTAATTTTTATACATATTTAAAATAAAATTAAAAAGTTAATAGAAAATACTATTTCTATGATATATTTTCAAAATATAAACTTATTCAAGTTCATTAACTACTTATTAATTTAATAAATAATATTATCTCAATAATAATATAATCCAGGAGAAACAATAAAGAAAAAAAAATATAAAATTGTAAATATATTATTCAATTGAATATAAGGATATTCAATTAACTGACCACCTAATCAAGTTAATATAATAAATCTATTAATAAAAAATCAATAAAATAATTGACTTAATGGATAAAATTTATTTGTTTTAATATTATTTTTATATAAAGGTATAAAATATAAAATTAAAATAGATAATAATAATATAAATACCCCCCCCAATTTATTAGGAATTGCCCGTAAAATTGAATAAGCAAATAAAAAATATCACTCTGGTTTAATATGAACTGGTGTCCTTATTCTATTAGCAATTTTAAAATTATCAGGATCTCCTAAAAAATAAGGTAATTGACAAATTAATAATATAAAAATTATTAGAATTCAAATAAATATAAAAATATCTTTAATAACAAAATAAGGATGAAAAGGAACTTTATATAAATTTCTAGAAAATCCTAAAGGATTAGTAGAACCTGTTAAATGTAAAAAAAAAATATGTAAAATTACTATTAATAAAATAATTAAAGGTAAAATAAAATGAATAGAAAAAAATCGATTTAATGTAGCATTATTAATAGAATACACCCCTCAAATTCATTCAACTAATAATTGCCCAATATAAGGAATAGCAGATATTAAATTAGTAATAACAGTTGCTCCTCAAAAAGATATTTGCCCTCAAGGTAAAACATATCCTATAAAAGCTGTTGCTATTGACAAAAATAAAATTCTAACACCAATTAATCATACATGAACTAATTTAAAAGATTGATAATAAATATTTCGTCTAATATGAATATATATTATAATAAAATAAAAAGATGCTCCATTTATATGCATTAAACGAATTAATCAACCAGAATTAACATCTTTTATAATATGAATAATTCTATTAAAAGCATAATCAATATTAGGACAATAATGTATTGATAAAAATAATCCAGACAAAATTTGAATTATCAAAAATACTCCTAATATTGACCCAAAATTCCATCAAATATTAATATTAAAGGGAGTAGGTAATATCAATAATGAATAAAAAAATATATTACGAATTTTATCTTTATTTAATAAACTTAAAAATTTTATTGACATTAAAATTAAATAAAACAAATTAAGAATAAGATTAAGTAAAATAAATTAGCAGGATAAAATTTAAAACTTATATTTTTTATCTAACTCTTCTAAAAATTTAGATTTAGATTGATAAGCTTTTTTTTTAGGATATCTTATTTTATATCTTATAATTAAAACAAAAACTAAAAATAAAATTATAAAAAATAATAAAAACAAATTTGAATATTGATAAATAAAAGATAAATTAATATTTTTATCCCGATATAGATTTATTGAATAAATTATTCTATCAAAATTTTCAATTAAATAATTAGACAAAAAATATATAATATTAATTATTAATAAACCAATAATAAAAAAATTTATATATTTAACATAATTCATCATAGATTGATTAATTAATCTAACAAAATAAGCAAATAAAATTATTAATCCTCTAATAAAAATAATTATAATTATATAAATAAATAAAGATTTAAATTTAAATAAATATAAAATTAAACATAAAATAACTATATATAATAAAAAATATATTAAATTCTTTATAGGATGAATTTTATCCCCAGTAATTAAAATAAAAAAAATCAAATATAAAGATAAAAAATATAAAAATATTAAAAAAAACTTTAATATATAATTTAGAAATTCTATGGACATTTTATATAATTTTTAATTTTTGATTTATTTATTTAATAAAACTAACCAAAAACATATTTTTTTGAGGCTTAATTCTCGTCTAACATAAAATTTTATATATATATATATATATATATATATATATATATATATATATATATATATATATATATATATATATATATATATTATCATATTATAAATAAAATAAAATAATTAATTAAACATTAATTTAAACAAAAAATAGTTTATTCATAAAACAATAATTCTGGGAATTATAAAAAATTTATATTAATTTTTTTTGAAATTTAAACTTTATTATAGAATATTCACAATTCATTAACAATTTACAAAATTATTATTTTAACTTAAATTATATAATATTTTAAATTTATTTACATAATTATTTTATTAGTTATTATCACCTTAATTCTTTGAAAATCTAGAAAACAATTTATTAATTTTTTAATTACTTTAGAATATTTTATTTTAACTTTAATTATTATTATTCTATTAAATAATTTAAATAGATGAATTTTTATTATTTATATTATTTTCGCAGTATGTGAATCTATTGTAGGATTAGCTTTACTAATTAGAATAAATTATACACATGGTCATCAAAACATTAATTTAATAAATTTATGTTCGAAATAATTATATTTATTACTTATATAATAATACAATTTAATATAAATAAATGTTTATATCTATTAAGAAATAATTCTTATATATTAACATTTATTATATTATTTAAACTAAATTTAATAAATTGATGAATAATTTCTAATAATTTAAGATTTAATATATATTCTTATAATTTAATTATTTTAACTTTATGAATTTTCAGAATAATTATAATAAATATAAAGTACGAAAATAATATAAATATATACACCAATTTAACTATAATAATATTAATATCCTTAATCTTAAATTTCATAGCTATACATTTTTTTATTTTTTATTTAATATTTGAAATAAATTTATTATTAATTTTCTTTATAGTCATTTTCTGAGGATATGGTATATTTCGAATATTAGCAAGGTATTATTTGATATTTTATACTTTAGTTTTGTGGCGACCCTTCTGTCTACCACCGCTAGAGGGACAGAGACACAGGAGACCATTCTCGCTAGCGCTCCCGAGAGGTCCTGTTTGTATATATACACCTTCCAACCTAACTCCTTCAGTCCCCCGCGTCTAAGGCACGGGTCTCCTAGAATGCCTTACTGACGAGTCCAGTAGGAGGCCCAGGACGAAACGCAACCTTTCCTTTTCCTACGATCCTCTCTATCATTCCTCCGCCTTCTATCCTCCGTCAACATAACAGCCCACAGTTTTATATTACCTTTATTAATAATTATATTTTACATATTAAAATATAGAAAAAATTTATCTTTTCCTTGTATAGAAATTAAAAAACTTAAATTATCTATATATATTTTAATTTATTTACTAATATCTTTTATAGTAAAAATTCCTATATTTACACTTCACAATTGATTATTAAAAGCCCATGTAGAAGCCTCATATATTGGATCTATAATTTTAGCTTCTATCATATTAAAACTTGGAAGATATGGCTTATTACGAATAATTATAATTTTAAAAAATTTAAATAAATTAAGAATTTATTTAATTTACTTAAGAATAATTGGAAGATTAATTTTAAGACTTTCATGTTTACGACAAATTGATATAAAAATCATTGTTGCTATATCTTCAATTATTCATATAGCTTTAATAATTAGAGGAATAATAACACTATCTTATATTGGAATAAAAGGAGGTATTTATATAATAATTGCTCATGGTTTATGTTCATCAGGACTTTTTTATCTAATTAATATTATCTATAAACAAACTAATAGACGATTAATAATTTTAAATAAAGGTATAATAATTCTTATACCTTCTATAGCTTTAATATGATTCTTATTAAGATCATCAAATATAGCTGCTCCTATATCTTTAAATTTAATTAGTGAAATCACTTTACTAATGAGATTATTTAATTGATGTAAATATTTAATTTATATTATAATTATCTATTGTTTAATAAGATTTATTTATACTTTATATTTATATAGATATATTCAACATGGATTTACTAATATATTAAATTTTTATACTATCAAAATTAATAATTTAATTAATTTTCTTACTTTAATATTACATTGAATTCCAATCAATCTAATAATTATAAATTTAAATATTATTTATTTAAATAATTTAACTAAAATATTGATTCGTGATATCAAAAATGTATATATATATATTACTTTAAATTATTATCAAAATAATAATTTTTAGAATCATTTTAACAATATGAAGAATCTTATCTTTTATAACTGCTTGTTATTTAATTATAATTAATAAAATTATTATTATTGAATGATTAATCTTAAATTTTAATTCAATAAAATTTAATTTATTTATTTTAATTGATAATAAAACATTATTTTTTATTATAATAGTCAGATTAATTACAGCAATAGTTCTAATTTATAGAACTGAATATATAAAATTAAATAACAATCTTATAAATAAATTTTTATACTTAACTTTATTATTTTATTTATCAATAGTATTTATAATTTTAAGACCTAATATATTAACTATTTTATTAGGATGAGATGGTTTAGGATTAATCTCTTATTGTTTAATTATTTATTATAATAACAATAAAGCTTATAGAGCAGGATTATTAACTATTATTTTAAATCGAATTGGAGATATTTGTCTTTTAATATTAATTTGCTTTATAATAAAATTTAATTCATGAAACTTAATACTTTATAATTTAAATTTACCAATATTTATTCTTATTGTAATTATAACTTTTACAAAAAGAGCACAAATTCCTTTTAGAAATTGATTACCTGTTGCTATAATAGCTCCCACTCCTGTATCTTCTTTAGTTCATTCATCTACATTAGTAACTGCCGGAGTATATATCTTAATTCGATACAATACTTTAATTATAAATACAAATTTAAATAAATATTTATTAATTATTTCAAGATTAACTATACTAATTGCCGGATTAATAGCTATATTTGAAATAGATTTTAAAAACATTATTGCTTTATCTACCTTAAGACAACTAGGATTTATAATAAGAATTTTATTTCTAGGTTTAG
Organism: Anthophora plumipes; assembly: GCA_951804975.1. NCBI lineage: Eukaryota > Metazoa > Arthropoda > Insecta > Hymenoptera > Apidae > Anthophora > Anthophora plumipes. The sequence continues at coordinate 1,294,168 of CATORF010000043.1, forward strand.
AAAACTTAGCCTTTTTTCATTTAATCATTCATGCAATATTTAAATCTTTAATATTTCTATGTTCAGGAAGATTTATTCATTATATAAATAGAAGTCAAGATATACGTGATTATAAAGGAATATTTATAATCTACCCATTTAAAAGATTAATTATAATATTTTCAATTTTATCTCTATGTGGATTCCCATTTTTATGTGGATTTTACTCCAAAGACTTAATTATAGAATTTTTTTTTTATAATAAATTAAATTTTATAAGATTATTAAATTTAATACTTGGAACTATCTTTACAGTTGCATATTCAACTCGTTTAATTTTAACTTTACTACCCCAAAATTTACCTTTCTACAATAATTTAAATTTAAAAGAAAATAATATAATAAATTTTAGAATATTAATTATATTTATTATATCACTATTTTTTAGTAAAATTTATCTAAATATAATTTACTTAGATTAAAATATTAATCTACCTAAAGTATATAAATTAATAATTATTAAATTATTAATTATTGGTATAATTATTGGCTATCAAATCTTTAAATCATATAAAAAAAATTATCTATTAATTAATTTAACTGAAAGAATAATACTTATAAATATCTACTATACCCATATTTATAAAATACCAGTAAAAATCATTTTAAACTATGAAAAAATTATTGAAAAAAGATTATTTGAAATACTTATAGGAAAATTAATAAAAAATATTCTATATTATTTAACAATTATTAAATTTAGTATATTTAACTTCAACTATATAATTTCCTCTTTTTTTCTATTTATATTATTAATATTATTTATCTATTAAATTTAAATAGCTTATATAAGAGCATAATATTGAAAATATTAAAGAAATAATTTATTATTTCTAAATATATATATATATATATACATATATATATATATATATATATATATATATATATATATATATATATATATATATATCTTTATACATTTATTTATAAATAAATATGTATATTAATATTTTTATACTGAAAATATAAAGTTTTAATTAAACTATATAAACCTATTAAAAGAAATATGATAAATTAATATCTCTACAGAATTAGAAATTCTATTTTCAATTATTTCTTTAATTAGAATAAATTATTCAATAATCTTATTAACAATAAAATGCCTCTCTTTGGCTTTAATTAAAATTTATATTAAATTATATAAATTAAATAATATATGAAGTAAAAAATTACAATTTAATTTCGACTTAAATATTGATTAACTAATAATCCATATATTCAAATTAAAATATTCACAATAAATAATTTATACATCATTCATAAACTAAAGAAAAAAGTATAATAAAAAAAAATAATAAAAAAATAATAAATATGTAACTAAAACCTATATACTTAACTAATAAAATAAATGGAACAATTAAAATAATTTCAATATCAAATACTAAAAATATTAAAGCTATTAAATAAAAAGGTACTGAAAATGGAATAAAAGCCTTAGTAATTGAATTAAACCCACATTCATAAGAACTTTTCTTTTCCTTATCAGAAATCTTAAAAATAGAAGAAAACACATTTAATAAATAAATTAAAATTATAATTAAAAAAATTAATCTAATATAAGATAACACCATTAACATCACTATATATATTACTAAAATAGAAATTTGTTAATTGGAAGTTAACTGTATTAAATTATACTATATATATAATATATTCATCAATAAATAAAAATATATAAAAATAATCAAATAACATCAACAAAATGTCAATATCATAAAGAACCTTCAAAATTAAAATGATGAATTTTTCTAAAATGATTTATATTCAATCGAAATAAAGAAAATATCAATATTAAAGTTCCTACAATAACATGAAGACCATGAAATCCAGTCCTTATATAAAAAATAGAACCAAAAATTCCATCATTAATTCTAAAAGAAGATTCTAAATATTCAATAAATTGAATTAAAGTAAAATAAATACCTAAAATAACTGTAAAAAATAATCTTAAATTAACTATATTAAAATTATTATTTAACAATCTATAATGACTTCAAGAAACTGATAATCCTGAAGAAATTAAAATAACAGAATTTAATAAAGGAATATCATAAGGATTAAATTGACTAATTATTTTAGGAGGTCAAATATATCCTAATTCAATTCTTAAAGAAATACATCTATGAAAATAAGTTCAAAAAAAAGAAATAAAAAAAAATATTTCTGAAATAATAAATAAAATTATCCTAAACTTTAAAAACCCATAAACAATAAAAGTATGAAATCCTTGATATAAACTCTCTCGAATAAAATCTCGTCATCATTGATATATAATTAATAAATTAATAAATAAATTAAGAAAAATAAATTCAAAATCATTTAAATAAAATCAATTAATAAAACCTAATATTGAATTTATTAATCTCATAGATATCAAAAAAGGTCATGGTCTAACTGTTACTAAATGAAAAGGAAAATTTCTTATTATCATTTTATTTATTTAAATTCCGAAAAATACAATACTCTTAAAGTTGAAAATACATAAGCCTGAATAAATGATATACACAATTCTAAAATTACTGAAATATTTTGAATTAAAACAAACAAAATTATTAAAATCAATCCTATTTTAGAAATAAATCTACTTAATAAAATTATTACGTGTTTCTCGCATTAAATAGCTCGAAAAGTGCGATCTCGATGATTCTGCATACTTCTAACAGAAGTCTCACCAATATGATCGCAGAAAATGCATATCTCAGCTTGAAACCCGACGAAAACCACGATGTCGCCGGTTCTGCATATCAAACGCACTGTGGAGTGGTGTAAACACCAGAAAACGTGTTTCTCGCATCAAATAGCTCGAAAAGAGCGATCTAGATGATTCTGCATACTTCTGACTGAAGTCTCACCAAGATTATCGCAGAAAATGCATATCTCAGCTAGAAACCTCACGAAAATCAAGATGTCGCCGGTTCTGCATATCAAACGCACTGCGGAGTGGTGAAAACACCAGAAAACGTGTTTCGTGCATTAAGTAGCTCGAAAAGAGCGATCTAGATGATTCTGCATACTTCTGACTGAAGTCTCACCAATATTATCGCAGAAAATGAATATTTCAGCTGGAAACCCCACGAAAACCAAGATGTCGCCGGTTCTGCATATCAAACGCACTGTGGAGTGGTGTAAACACCAGAAAACGTGTTTCTCGCATCAAATAGCTCGAAAAGAGCGATCTAGATGATTCTGCATACTTCTGACAGAAGACTCACCAAGATTATCGCAGAAAATGCATATCTCAGCTTGAAACCTCACGAAAATCAAGATGTCGCCGGTTCTGCATATCAAACGCACTGTGGAGTGGTGAAAACAACCAGATAACGTGTTTCTCGCATTAAATAGCTCGAATAGAGCGATCTAGGTGATTCTGCATACTTCTGACTGAAGTCTCACCAATATGATCGCAGAAAATGCATATCTCAGCTTGAAACCCGACGAAAACCACGATGTCGCCGGTTCTGCATATCAAACGCACTGTGGAGTGGTGTAAACACCAGAAAACGTGTTTCTCGCAACAAATAGCTCGAAAAGAGCGATCTAGATGATTCTGCATACTTCTGACAGAAGACTCACCAAGATTATCGCAGAAAATGCATATGTCAGCTTGAAACCTCACGAAAATCAAGATGTCGCCGGTTCTGAATATCAAACGCACTGTGGAGTGGTGAAAACACCAGATAACGTGTTTCTCGCATTAAATAGCTGGAAACGAGCGATCTAGGTGATTCTGCATACTTCTGACTGAAGTCTCACCAATATGATCGCAGAAAATGCATATCTCAGCTTGAAACCCGACGAAAACCACGATGTCGACTGTTCTGCATATCAAACGCACTGTGGAGTGGTGAAAACACCAGAAAACGTGTTTCTCGCATCAAGTAGCTCGAAAAAAGCGATCTAGATGATTCTGCATACTTCTGACAGAAGACTCACCAAGATTATCGCAGAAAATGCATATCTCAGCTTGAAACCTTACGAAAATCAAGATATCTCCTGTTCTGCATATCCAAAGAACTGTGGAGTGGTGAAAACACCAGATAACGTGTTTCTCGCATTAAATAGCTCGAAACGAGCGATCTCGATGATTCTGCATACTTCGGACAGAAGTCTCAACAAGATTATCGCAGAAAATGCATATCCCAGCTAGAAACCCCACGAAAACCAAGGTGTCGCCAGTTCTGCATATCAGACGCACTGTGGAGTGGTGAAAACACCAGCAAACGTGTTTCTCGCATTAAATAGCTCGAAAAGAGCGATCTAGATGCTTCTGCATACTTCTGACAGAAGACTCACCAAGATTATCGCCGAAAATGCATATCTCAGCTTGAAACCCGACGAAAACCAAGATGTCGCCGGTTCTGCGTATCAGACGCTCCGTTGAGTGGTGAAAATACCAGAAAACGTGTTACTCGCATTAACTAGCTCGGAAAGAGCGTTCTGGATGATTCTGCATACTTCTGACTGAAGTCTCACCAATATGATCGCAGAAAATGCATATCTCAGCTTGAAACCCGACGAAAACCACGATGTCGACTGTTCTGCGTATCAGACGCTCCGTTGAGTGGTGAAAATACCAGAAAACGTGTTACTCGCATTAACTAGCTCGGAAAGAGCGTTCTGGATGATTCTGCATACTTCTGACTGAAGTCTCACCAATATTATCGCAGAAAATGCATATCTCAGCTAGAAACCTCACGAAAATCAAGATGTCGCCGGTTCTGCATATCAAACGCACTGTGGAGTGGTGAAAACACCAGAAAACGTGTTTCATGCATTAAGTAGCTCGAAAAGAGCGATCTAGATGATTCTGCATACTTCTGACTGAAGTCTCACCAATATTATCGCAGAAAATGAATATTTCAGCTGGAAACCCCACGAAAACCAAGATGTCGCCGGTTCTGCATATCAAACGCACTGTGGAGTGGTGAAAACAACCAGATAACGTGTTTCTCGCATTAAATAGCTCGAATAGAGCGATCTAGGTGATTCTTCATACTTCTGACTGAAGTCTCACCAATATGATCGCAGAAAATGCATATCTCAGCTTGAAACCCGACGAAAACCACGATGTCGCCGGTTCTGCATATCAAACGCACTGTGGAGTGGTGTAAACACCAGAAAACGTGTTTCTCGCATCAAATAGCTCGAATCGAGCGATCTAGGTGATTCTGCATACTTCTGACTGAAGTCTCACCAATATGATCGCAGAAAATGCATATCTCAGCTTGAAACCCGACGAAAAACACGATGTCGCCGGTTCTGCATATCAAACGAACTGTGGAGTGGTGAAAACACCAGAAAACGTGTTTCTCGCATCAAATAGCTCGAAAAGAGCGATCTAGATGATTCTGCATACTTCTGACAGAAGACTCACCAAGATTATCGCAGAAAATGCATATCTCAGCTTGAAACCTCACGAAAATCAAGATGTCGCCGGTTCTGCATATCAAACGCACTGTGGAGTGGTGAAAACAACCAGATAACGTGTTTCTCGCATTAAATAACTCGAAACGAGCGATCTAGATGATTCTGCATACTTCTGACAGAATTCTTACCAAGATTATCGTTGAAAATGCATATCCCAGCTTGAACTCCGACGAAATCCAAGATGTCGCCGGTTCTGCAAGTTAAACGCACTGTGGAGTGGTGAAAACACCAGATAACGTGTTTCTCGCATTAAGTAGTTCGAAACGAGCGATCTAGATGATTCTGCATACTTCTGACTAAAGTCTCACCAAGATTATCGCAGAAAATGCATATCTCCGCTTGAAACCCGACCAAAACCACGATGTCGCCGGTTCTGCATATCAAACGCACTGTGGGGTGGTGAATACACCAGAAAACGTGTTTCACGATTTAAATAGCTCGAAAAGAGCGATCTAGATGATTCTGCATACTTCTCATAGATGAAACACAAAGATTATCGCAGAAAATGCATATTTCAGCTGGAAGCCCCACGAAAACCAAGTTATCGGCAGCTCTACATATCAAACGCACTGTGGAGTGGTCAAAACACCAGAAAACTTGTTTTTTCGCATTAAATAGCTCGAAACGAGCGATCTAGATGATTCTGCATAGTTCTGACTAAAGTCTCACCAAGATTATCGCAGAAAATGCATATCTCAGCTGGAAACCCCACGAAAACCAAGATATCGCCGGTTCTGCATATCAAACGCCCTGTGGAGTGATGAAAACACCAGATAACGTGTTTCTCGCATTAGATAGCTCGAATAGAGCGATCGCGCTGATTCTGCATACTTCTGACAGAAGACTCACCAAGATTATCGCAGAAAATGCATATCTCAGCTTGAAACCCGACCGAAACCAAGATATCTCCGTTTCTGCATATCAAACGCACTGTGGAGTGGCGAAAACAACCAGATAACGTGTTTCTCGCATTAAATAGCTCGAATAGAGCGATCTCGATGATTCTGCATACTTCTGACAGAATTCTTACCAAGATTATCGTTGAAAATGCATATCCCAGCTTGAACACCGACGAATTCCAAGATGTCGCCGGTTCTGCAAGTTAAACGCACTGTGGAGTGGTGAAAACACCAGATAACGTGTTTCTCGCATTAAGTAGCTCGAAACGAGCGATCTAGATGATTCTGCATACTTCTGACTAAAGTCTCACCAAGATTATCGCAGAAAATGCATATCTCAGCTTGAATCCCGACCAAAACCACGATGTCGCCGGTTCTGCATATCAAACGCACTGTGGGGTGGTGCATACACCAGAAAACGTGTTTCTCGAATTAAATAGCTCGAAAAGAGCGATCTAGATGATTCTGCATACTTCTCATAGATGAAACACAAAGATTATCGCAGAAAATGCATATTTCAGCTGGAAGCCCCACGAAAACCAAGTTATCGGCGGCTCTACATATCAAACGCACTGTGGAGTGGTCAAAACAACCAGATAACGTGTTTCTCGCTTTAAATAGCTCGAAACGAGCGATCTAGATGATTCTGCATACTTCTGACTGAAGTCTCACCAAGATTATCGCAGAAAATGCATATCTCAGCTGGAAACCCCACGAAAACCAAGATATCGCCGGTTCTGCATATCAAACGCACTGTGGAGTGGTGAAAACAACCAGATAACGTGTTTCTCGCATTAAATAGCTCGAATAGAGCGATCTCGATGATTCTGCATACTTCTGACAGAAGACTCACCAAGATTATCGCAGAAAATGCATATCTCAGCTGGAAACCCCACGAAAACCAAGATATCGCCGGTTCTGCATATCAAACGCACTGTGGAGTGGTGAAAACAACCAGATAACGTGTTTCTCGCTTTATATAGCTCGAAACGAGCGATCTAGATGATTCTGCATACTTCTGACTGAAGTCTCACCAATATTATCGCAGAAAATGCTATATCTCAGCTTGAAACCCGACGAAAACCACGATGTCGCCGGTTCTGCATATCAAACGCACTGTGGCGTGGTGAAAACACCAGAAAACGTGTTTCTCGCATTAAATAGCTCGAAAAGAGCGATCTAGATGATTCTGCATACTTCTGACAGAAGACTCACCAAGATTATCACAGAAATTGCATATCTCAGCTGGAAACCCCACGAAAACCAAGATATCGCCGGTTCTGCATATCAGACGCACTATGGAGTGGTGAAAACATCAGAAAACGTGTATCTCGCATTAACTAGCTCGAAAAGAGCGTTCTCGATGATTCTGCATACTTCTCATAGATGAAACACCAAGATTATCGCAGAAAATGCATATTTCAGCTGGAAACCCCACGAAAACCAAGTTATCGGCGGCTCTACATATCAAACGCACTGTGGAGTGGTCAAAACAACCAGATAACGTGTTTCTCGCTTTAAATAGCTCGAAACGAGCGATCTAGATGATTCTGCATACTTCTGACTGAAGTCTCACCAATATGATCGCAGAAAATGCATATCTCAGCTTGAAACCCGACGAAAACCACGATGTCGCCGGTTCTGCATATCAAACGCACTGTGGCGTGGTGAAAACACCAGAAAACGTGTATCTCGCATCAAATAGCTCGAAAAGAGCGATCTAGATGATTCTGCATACTTCTGACAGAAGACTCACCAAGATTATCGCAGAAAATGCATATCTCAGCTTGAAACCTCACGAAAATAAAGATATCGCCGGTTCTGCATATCACACGCACTATGGAGTGGTGAAAACACCAGAAAACGTGTATCTCGCATTAACTAGCTCGAAAAGAGCGTTCTCGATGATTCTGCATACTTCTCATAGATGAAACACCAAGATTATCGCAGAAAATGCATATTTCAGCTGGAAACCCCACGAAAACCAAGATATCGCCGGTTCTGCATATCAAACGCACTGTGGCGTGGTGAAAACACCAGAAAACCTGTTTCTCGCATTAAATAGCTCGAAAAGAGCTATCTAGATGATTCTGCATACTTCTGACAGAAGACTCACCAAGATTATCACAGAAAATGCATATCTCAGCTGGAAACCCCAGGAAAACCAAGATATCGCCGGTTCTGCATATCAAACGCCCTGTGGAGTGATGAAAACACCAGATGACGTGTTTCTCGTATTAAATAGCTCGAATAGAGCGATCGCAATGATTCTGCATACTTCTGACAGAAGTCTCACCAAGATTATCGCAGAAAATGCATATCTCAGCTTGAAACCTCACGAAAATCAAGATGTCGCCGGTTCTGCATATCAAACGCACTGTGGAGTGGTGAAAACAACCAGATAACGTGTTTCTCGCATTATACAGCTCGAAACGAGCGATCTAGGTGATTCTGCATACTTCTGACTGAAGTCTCACCAATATGATCGCAGAAAATGCATATCTCAGCTTGAAACCCGACGAAAAACACGATGTCGCCGGTTCTGCATATCAAACGAACTGTGGAGTGGTGAAAACACCAGAAAACGTGTATCTCGCATCAAATAGCTCGAAAAGAGCGATCTAGATGATTCTGCATACTTCTGACAGAAGACTCACCAAGATTATCGCAGAAAATGCATATCTCAGCTTGAAACCTCACGAAAATCAAGATGTCGCCGGTTCTGCATATCAAACGCACTGTGGAGTGGTGAAAACACCAGAAAACGTGTTGCTCGCATCAAATAGCTCGAAAAGAGCGATCTAGATGATTCTGCATACTTCTGACAGAAGACTCACCAATATGACCGCAGAAAATGCATATCTCAGCTTGAAACCCGACGAAAACCACGATGTCGACTGTTCTGCATATCAAACGCACTGTGGAGTGGTGAAAACACCAGAAAACGTGTTTCTCGCATCAAATAGCTCGAAAAGAGCGATCTAGATGATTCTGCATACTTCTGACAGAAGACTCACCAATATTATCGCAGAAAATGCATATTTCAGCTGGAAACCCCACGAAAATCAAGATGTCGCCGGTTCTGCATATCAAACGCACTGTGGAGTGGTGAAAACAACCAGATAACGTGTTTCTCGCATTAAATAACTCGAATCGAGCGATCTAAATGTTTCTGCATACTTCTGACTGATGTCTCACCAATATTATCGCAGAAAATGCATATTTCAGCTGGAATCCCCACGAAAACCAAGTTATCGGCGGTTCTACATATCAAACGCACGGTGGAGTGGTCAAAACACCAGAAAACGTGTTTCTCGCATTAAGTAGCTCGAAAAGAGCGATCTAGATGATACTGCATACTTCTGACAGAATTCTTACCAAGATTATCGTTGAAAATGCATATCCCAGCTTGAACTCCGACGAAATCCAAGATGTCGCCGGTTCTGCAAGTTAAACGCACTGTGGAGTGGTGAAAACACCAGATAACGTGTTTCTCGCATTAAGTAGCTCGAAACGAGCGATCTAGATGATTCTGCATACTTCTGACTAAAGTCTCACCAAGATTATCGCAGAAAATGCATATCTCAGCTTGAAACCCGACCAAAACCACGATGTCGCCGGTTCTGCATATCAAACGCACTGTGGGGTGGTGAATACACCAGAAAACGTGTTTCTCGATTTAAATAGCTCGAAAAGAGCGATCTAGATGACTCTGCATACTTCTCATAGATGAAACACAAAGATTATCGCAGAAAATGCATATTTCAGCTGGAAGCCCCACGAAAACCAAGTTATCGGCGGCTCTACATATCAAACGCACTGAGGAGTGGTCAAAACACCAGAAAACTTGTTTTTTGGCATTAAATAGCTCGAAACGAGCGATCTAGATGATTCTGCATAGTTCTGACTAAAGTCTCACCAAGATTATCGCAGAAAATGCATATCTCAGCTGGAAACCCCACGAACACCAAGATATCGCCGGTTCTGCATATCAAACGCACTGTGGAGTGGTGAAAACAACCAGATAACGTGTTTCTCGCTTTAAATAGCTCGAAACGAGCGATCTAGATGATTCTGCATACTTCTGACTGAAGTCTCACCAATATTATCGCAGAAAATGCTATATCTCAGCTTGAAACCCGACGAAAACCACGATGTCGCCGGTTCTGCATATCAAACGCACTGTGGCGTGGTCAAAACACCAGAAAACGTGTTTCTCGCATTAAATAGCTCGAAAAGAGCGATCTAGATGATTCTGCATACTTCTGACAGAAGACTCACCAAGATTATCACAGAAATTGCATATCTCAGCTGGAAACCCCACGAAAACCAAGATATCGCCGGTTCTGCATATCAGACGCACTATGGAGTGGTGAAAACATCAGAAAACGTGTATCTCGCATTAACCAGCTCGAAAAGAGCGTTCTCGATGATTCTGCATACTTCTCATAGATGAAACACCAAGATTATCGCAGAAAATGCATATTTCAGCGGGAAACCTCACGAAAATCAAGATGTCGCCGGTTCTGCATATCAAACGCACTGTGGAGTGGTGAAAACAACCAGATAACGTGTTTCTCGCATTAAATAGCTCGAAACGAGCGATCTAGGTGATTCTGCATACTTCTGACTGAAGTCTCACCAATATGATCGCAGAAAATGCATATCTCAGCTTGAAACCCGACGAAAAACACGATGTCGCCGGTTCTGCATATCGAACGAACTGTGGAGTGGTGAAAACACCAGAAAACGTGTTTCTCGCATCAAATAGCTCGAAAAGAGCGATCTAGATGATTCTGCATACTTCTGACAGAAGACTCACCAAGATTATCGCAGAAAATGCATATCTCAGCTTGAAACCTCACGAAAATCAAGATGTCGCCGGTTCTGCATATCAAACGCACTGTGGAGTGGTGAAAACACCAGAAAACGTGTTTCTCGCATCAAATAGCTCGAAAAGAGCGATCTAGATGATTCTGCATACTTCTGACAGAAGACTCACCAATATGATCGCAGAAAATGCATAACTCAGCTTGAAACCCGACGAAAACCACGATGTCGACTGTTCTGCATATCAAACGCACTGTGGCGTGGTGAAAACACCAGAAAACGTGTTTCTCGCATTAAATAGCTCGAAAAGAGCTATCTAGATGATTCTGCATACTTCTGACAGAAGACTCACCAAGATTATCACAGAAATTGCATATCTCAGCTGGAAACCCCACGAAAACCAAAATATCGCCGGTTCTGCATATCAGACGCACTATGGAGTGGTGAAAACATCAGAAAACGTGTATCTCGCATTAACCAGCTCGAAAAGAGCGTTCTCGATGATTCTGCATACTTCTCATAGATGAAACACCAAGATTATCGCAGAAAATGCATATTTCAGCTGGAAACCATACGAAAACCAAGTTATCGGCGGCTCTACATATCAAACGCACTGTGGAGTGGTCAAAACAACCAGATAACGTGTTTCGCGCTTTAAATAGCTCGAAACGAGCGATCTAGATGATTCTGCATACTTCTGACTGAAGTCTCACCAATATGATCGCAGAAAATGCATATCTCAGCTTGAAACCCGACGAAAACCACGATGTCGCCGGTTCTGCATATCAAACGCACTGTGGCGTGGTGAAAACACCAGAAAACGTGTTTCTCGCATCAAATAGCTCGAAAAGAGCGATCTAGATGATTCTGCATACTTCTGACAGAAGACTCACCAATATGATCGCAGAAAATGCATATCTCAGCTTGAAACCCGACGAAAACCACGATGTCGACTGTTCTGCATATCAAACGCACTGTGGAGTGGTGAAAACACCAGAAAACGTGTTTCTCGCATCAAATAGCTCGAAAAGAGCGATCTAGATGATTCTGCATACTTCTGACAGAAGACTCACCAAGATTATCGCAGAAAATGCATATCTCAGCTTGAAACCTCACGAAAATCAAGATGTCGCCGGTTCTGCATATCAAACGCACTGTGGAGTGGTGAAAACAACCAGATAACGTGTTTCTCGCATTAAATAACTCGAATCGAGCGATCTAGATGATTCTGCATACTTCTGACTGAAGTCTCACCAATATTATCGCAGAAAATGCATATTTCAGCTGGAATCCCCACGAAAACCAAGTTATCGGCGGTTCTACATATCAAACGCACTGTGGAGTGGTAAAACACCAGAAAACGTGTTTCTCGCATTAAGTAGCTCGAAAAGAGCGATCTAGATGATACTGCATACTTCTGACAGAATTCTTACCAAGATTATCGTTGAAAATGCATATCCCAGCTTGAACTCCGACGAAATCCAAGATGTCGCCGGTTCTGCAAGTTGAACGCACTGTGGAGTGGTGAAAACACCAGATAACGTGTTTCTCGCATTAAGTAGCTCGAAACGAGCGATCTAGATGATTCTGCATACTTCTGACTAAAGTCTCACCAAGATTATCGCAGAAAATGCATATCTCAGCTTGAAACCCGACCAAAACCACGATGTCGCCGGTTCTGCATATCAAACGCACTGTGGGGTGGTGAATACACCAGAAAACGTGTTTCTCGATTTAAATAGCTCGAAAAGAGCGATCTAGATGACTCTGCATACTTCTCATAGATGAAACACAAAGATTATCGCAGAAAATGCATATTTCAGCTGGAAGCCCCACGAAAACCAAGTTATCGGCGGCTCTACATATCAAACGCACTGAGGAGTGGTCAAAACACCAGAAAACTTGTTTTTTCGCATTAAATAGCTCGAAACGAGCGATCTAGATGATTCTGCATAGTTCTGACTAAAGTCTCACCAAGATTATCGCAGAAAATGCATATCTCAGCTGGAAACCCCACGAACACCAAGATATCGCCGGTTCTGCATATCAAACGCACTGTGGAGTGGTCAAAACAACCAGATAACGTGTTTCGCGCTTTAAATAGCTCGAAACGAGCGATCTAGATGATTCTGCATACTTCTGACTGAAGTCTCACCAATATGATCGCAGAAAATGCATATCTCAGCTTGAAACCCGACGAAAACCACGATGTCGCCGGTTCTGCATATCAAACGCACTGTGGCGTGGTGAAAACACCAGAAAACGTGTTTCTCGCATCAAATAGCTCGATAAGAGCGATCTAGATGATTCTGCATACTTCTGACAGAAGACTCACCAATATGATCGCAGAAAATGCATATCTCAGCTTGAAACCCGACGAAAACCACGATGTCGACTGTTCTGCATATCAAACGCACTGTGGAGTGGTGAAAACACCAGAAAACGTGTTTCTCGCATCAAATAGCTCGAAAAGAGCGATCTAGATGATTCTGCATACTTCTGACAGAAGACTCACCAAGATTATCGCAGAAAATGCATATCTCAGCTTGAAACCTCACGAAAATCAAGTTATCGGCGGTTCTACATATCAAACGCACTGTGGAGTGGTCAAAACAACCAGAAAACGTGTTTCTCGCATCAAATAGCTCGAAAAGAGCGATCTAGATGATTCTTAATACTTCTGACAGAAGACTCACCAATATGATCGCAGAAAATGCATATCTCAGCTTGAAACCCGACGAAAACCACGATGTCGACTGTTCTGCATATCAAACGCACTGTGGCGTGTTGAAAACACCAGAAAACGTGTTTCTCGCATTAAATAGCTCGAAAAGAGCGATCTAGATGATTCTGCATACTTCTGACAGAAGACTCACCAATATGATCGCAGAAAATGCATATCTCAGCTTGAAACCCGACGAAAACCACGATGTCGACTGTTCTGCATATCAAACGCACTGTGGCGTGTTGAAAACACCAGAAAACGTGTTTCTCGCATTAAATAGCTCGAAAAGAGCGATCTAGATGATTCTGCATACTTCTGACAGAAGACTCACCAAGATTATCACAGAAATTGCATATCTCAGCTGGAAACCCCACGAAAACCAAGATATCACCGGTTCTGCATATCAGACGCACTATGGAGTGGTGAAAACATCAGAAAACGTGTATCTCGCATTAACCAGCTCGAAAAGAGCGTTCTCGATGATTCTGCATACTTCTCATAGATGAAACACCAAGATTATCGCAGAAAATGCATATTTCAGCTGGAAACCCTACGAAAACCAAGTTATCGGCGGCTCTACATATCAAACGCACTGTGGCGTGGTGAAAACACCAGAAAACGTGTTTCTCGCATCAAATAGCTCGAAAAGAGCGATCTAGATGATTCTGCATACTTCTGACAGAAGACTCACCAAGATTATCGCGGAAAATGCATATCTCAGCTGGAAACCCCACGAAAACCAAGATATCGCCGGTTCTGCATATCAGACGCACTATGGAGTGGTGAAAACAACCAGATAACGTGTTTCGCGCTTTAAATAGCTCGAAACGAGCGATCTAGATGATTCTGCATACTTCTGACTGAAGTCTCACCAATATGATCGCCGAAAATGCATATCTCAGCTTGAATCCCGACGAAAACCACGATGTCGCCGGTTCTGCATATCAAACGCACTGTGGCGTGGTGAAAACACCAGAAAACGTGTTTCTCGCATCAAATAGCTCGAAAAGAGCGATCTTGATGATTCTGCATACTTCTGACAGAAGACTCACCAAGATTATCGCAGAAAATGCATATTTCAGCTGGAATCCCCACGAAAACCAAGTTATCGGCGGTTCTACATATCAAACGCACTGTGGAGTGGTCAAAACACCAGAAAACGTGTTTCTCGCATTAAGTAGCTCGAAAAGAGCGATCTAGATGATTCTGCATACTTCTGACTGAAGTCTCACCAATATTATCGCAGAAAATGCATATTTCAGCTGGAATCCCCACGAAAACCAAGTTATCGGCGGTTCTACATATCAAACGCACTGTGGAGTGGTCAAAACACCAGAAAACGTGTTTCTCGCATTAAGTAGCTCGAAAAGAGCGATCTAGATGATACTGCATACTTCTGACAGAATTCTTACCAAGATTATCGTTGAAAATGCATATCCCAGCTTGAACTCCGACGAAATCCAAGATGTCGCCGGTTCTGCAAGTTAAGCGCACTGTGGAGTGGTGAAAACACCAGATAACGTGTTTCTCGCATTAAGTAGCTCGAAACGAGCGATCTAGATGATTCTGCATACTTCTGACTAAAGTCTCACCAAGTTTATCGCAGAAAATGCATATCTCAGCTTGAAACCCGACCAAAACCACGATGTCGCCGGTTCTGCATATCAAACGCACTGTGGGGTGGTGAAAACACCAGAAAACGTGTTTCTCGCATCAAATAGCTCGAAAAGAGCGATCTCGATGATTCTGCATACTTCTGACAGAAGACTCACCAAGATTATCGCAGAAAATGCATATCTCAGCTGGAAACCCCACGAAAACCAAGATATCGCCGGTTCTGCATGTCAAACGCACTGTGGAGTGGTGAAAACAACCAGATAACGTGTTTCTCGCATTAAATAGCTCGAATAGAGCGATCTCGATGATTCTGCATACTTCTGACAGAAGACTCACCAAGATTATCGCAGAAAATGCATATCTCAGCTGGAAACCCCACGAAAACCAAGATATCGCCGGTTCTGCATATCAAACGCACTGTGGAGTGGGGAAAACAACCAGATAACGTGTTTCTCGCTTTAAATAGCTCGAAACGAGCGATCTAGATGATTCTGCATACTTCTGACTGAAGTCTCACCAATATTATCGCAGAAAATGCTATATCTCAGCTTGAAACCCGACGAAAACAACGATGTCGCCGGTTCTGCATATCAAACGCACTGTGGCGTGGTGAAAACATCAGAAAACGTGTATCTCGCATTAACTAGCTCGAAAAGAGCGTTCTCGATGATTCTGCATACTTCTCATAGATGAAACACCAAGATTATCGCAGAAAATGCATATTTCAGCTGGAAACCCCACGAAAACCAAGTTATCGGCGGCTCTACATATCAAACGCACTGTGGAGTGGTCAAAACAACCAGATAAAGTGTTTCTCGCTTTAAATAGCTCGAAACGAGCGATCTAGATGATTCTGCATACTTCTGACTGAAGTCTCACCAATATGATCGCAGAAAATGCATATCTCAGCTAGAAACCCGACGAAAACCACGATGTCGCCGGTTCTGCATATCAAACGCACTGTGGCGTGGTGAAAACACCAGAAAACGTGTTTCTCGCATCAAATAGCTCGAAAAGAGCGATCTAGATGATTCTGCATACTTCTGACAGACGTCTCACCAAGATTATCGTAAAAAATGCATATCTCAGCTTGAAACCCCACGAAAGCCAAGATATCGCTGGTTCTGCATATCAAACGAACTGTGGAGTGGTGAAAACACCGGATAAGGTTTTTCTCGCATTAACTAGCTCGAACAGAGCGATCTCGATGTTTCAGCATACTTCGGACAGAAGTCTCACCAAGATTACCGCAGAAAATGTATATCTCAGCTTGAAACCCCACGAAAACCAAGATATCGCCGGTTCTGCATATCATACGCACTGTGGAGTGGTGAAAACACCAGATAACGTGTTTCGCGCATTAAATAGCTCGAAACGAGCGATCTCGATGATTAAGCATACTTCGAACAGAAGTCTCACCAAGATTATCGTAAAAAATGCATATCTCAGGTTGAAACCCCACGAAAACCAAGATATCGCTGGTTCTGCATATCAAACGCACTGTGGAGTGGTGAAAACAACCATATAACGTGTTTCTCGCATTAAATAGCTCGAAAAGAGCGATCTAGATGATTCTGCATACTCCTGACAGAAGACTCACCATGGTTATCGTAGAAAATGCATATCTCAGCTTGAAATCTCACGAAAATCAAGATGTCGCCTGTTCTGCATATCAAACGCACTGTGGAGTGGTGAAAACACCAGATAACGTGTTTCTCGCATTAAATAGCTCGAAAAGAGGGGTCTCGATGATTCTGCATCCTACTGACAGAAGACTCACCAATATTATAGCAGAAAATGCATATCTCAGCTTGAAACCTCACGAAAATCAAGATGTCGCCGGTTCTGCATATCAAACGCACTGTGGAGTCGTGAAACCAACCAGATAAAGTGTTTCTCGCTTTAAATAGCTCGAAACGAGCGATCTAGATGATTCTGCATACTTCTGACTGAAGTCTCACCAATATGATCGCAGAAAATGCATATCTCAGATTGAAACCCGACGAAAACCACGATGTCGCCGGTTCTGCATATCAAACGCACTGTGGCGTGGTGAAAACACCAGAAAACGTGTTTCTCGCATCAAATAGCTCGAAAAGAGCGATCTAGATGATTCTGCATACTTCTGACAGAAGACACACCAAGATTATCGCAGAAAATGCATATCTCAGCTGGAAACCCCACGAAAACCAAGATATCGCCGGTTCTGCATATCAAACGCACTGTGGAGTGCTGAAAACACCAGATAACGTGTTTCTCGCATTAACCAGCTCAAAAAGAGCGTTCTCGATGATTAAGCATACTTCGGACAGAAGTCTCACCAAGATTATCGCAGGAATTGCAAATCTCAGCTTGAACCCCGACGAAATCCAAAATGTCGCCGGATCTGCATATCAAACGCACTGTGGAGTGGTGAAAACAACCAGACAACGTGTTTCTCGCTTTAAATAGCTCGAAACGAGCGATCTAGATGATTCTGCATACTTCTGACTGAAGTCTCACCAATATGATCGCAGAAAATGCATATCTCAGCTTGAAACCCGACGAAAACCACGATGTCGCCGGTTCTGCATATCAAACGCACTGTGGCGTGGTGAAAACACCAGAAAACGTGTTTCTCGCATCAAATAGCTCGAAAAGAGCGATCTAGATGATTCTGCATACTTCTGACAGAAGACTCACCAAGATTATCGCGGAAAATGCATATCTCAGCTGGAAACCCCACGAAAACCAAGATATCGCCGGTTCTGCATATCAGACGCACTATGGAGTGGTGAAAACAACCAGATAACGTGTTTCGCGCTTTAAATAGCTCGAAACGAGCGATCTAGATGATTCTGCATACTTCTGACTGAAGTCTCACCAATATGATCGCCGAAAATGCATATCTCAGCTTGAATCCCGACGAAAACCACGATGTCGCCGGTTCTGCATATCAAACGCACTGTGGCGTGGTGAAAACACCAGAAAACGTGTTTCTCGCATCAAATAGCTCGAAAAGAGCGATCTTGATGATTCTGCATACTTCTGACAGAAGACTCACCAAGATTATCGCAGAAAATGCATATTTCAGCTGGAAACCCCACGAAAACCAAGTTATCGGCGGCTCTACATATCAAACGCACTGTGGAGTGGTCAAAACAACCAGATAACGTGTTTCGCGCTTTAAATAGCTCGAAACGAGCGATCTAGATGATTCTGCATACTTCTGACTGAAGTCTCACCAATATTATCGCAGAAAATGCATATTTCAGCTGGAATCCCCACGAAAACCAAGTTATCGGCGGTTCTACATATCAAACGCACTGTGGAGTGGTCAAAACACCAGAAAACGTGTTTCTCGCATTAAGTAGCTCGAAAAGAGCGATCTAGATGATACTGCATACTTCTGACAGAATTCTTACCAAGATTATCGTTGAAAATGCATATCCCAGCTTGAACTCCGACGAAATCCAAGATGTCGCCGGTTCTGCAAGTTAAACGCACTGTGGAGTGGTGAAAACACCAGATAACGTGTTTCTCGCATTAAGTAGCTCGAAACGAGCGATCTAGATGATTCTGCATACTTCTGACTAAAGTCTCACCAAGTTTATCGCAGAAAATGCATATCTCAGCTTGAAACCCGACCAAAACCACGATGTCGCCGGTTCTGCATATCAAACGCACTGTGGGGTGGTGAAAACACCAGAAAACGTGTTTCTCGCATCAAATAGCTCGAAAAGAGCGATCTAGATGATTCTGCATACTTCTGACAGAAGACTCACCAAGATTATCGCAGAAAATGCATATTTCAGCTGGAATCCCCACGAAAACCAAGTTATCGGCGGCTCTACATATCAAACGCACTGTGGAGTGGTCAAAACACCAGAAAACTTGTTATTTCGCATTAAATAGCTCGAAACGAGCGATCTAGATGATACTGCATACTTCTGACAGAATTCTTACCAAGATTATCGTTGAAAATGCATATCCCAGCTTGAACCCCGACGAAATTCAAGATGTCGCCGGTTCTGCAAGTTAAACGCACTGTGGAGTGGTGAAAACACCAGATAACGTGTTTCTCGCATTAAGTAGCTCGAAACGAGCGATCTAGGTGATTCTGCATACTTCTGACTGAAGTCTCACCAATATGATCGCAGAAAATGCATATCTCAGCTTGAAACCCGACGAAAAACACGATGTCGCCGGTTCTGCATATCAAACGCACTGTGGAGTGGTCAAAACACCAGAAAACTTGTTTTTTCGCATTAAATAGCTCGAAACGAGCGATCTAGATGATTCTGCATAGTTCTGACTAAAGTCTCACCAAGATTATCGCAGAAAATGCATATCTCAGCTGGAAACCCCACGAAAACCAAGATATCGCCGGTTCTGCATATCAGACGCACTATGCAGTGGTGAAAACACCAGAAAACGTGTATCTCGCATTAACTAGCTCGAAAAGAGCGTTCTCGATGATTCTGCATACTTCTCATAGATGAAACACCAAGATTATCGCAGAAAATGCATATCTCAGCTGGAAACCCCACGAAAACCAAGATATCGCCGGTTCTGCATATCAAACGCCCTGTGGAGTGATGAAAACACCAGATAACGTGTTTCTCGCATTAGATAGCTCGAATAGAGCGATCGCGATGATTCTGCATACTTCTGACAGAAGACTCACCAAGATTATCGCAGAAAATGCATATCTCAGCTTGAAACCCGACCGAAACCAAGATATCTCCGTTTCTATATATCAAACGCACTGTGGAGTGGTGAAAACAACCAGATAACGTGTTTCTCGCATTAAATAGCTCGAATAGAGCGATCTCGATGATTCTGCATACTTCTGACAGAATTCTTACCAAGATTATCGTTGAAAATGCATATCCCAGCTTGAACCCCGACGAAATCTAAGATGTCGCCGGTTCTGCAAGTTAAACGCACTGTGGAGTGGTGATAACACCAGATAACGTGTTTCTCGCATTAAGTAGCTCGAAACGAGCGATCTAGATGATTCTGCATACTTCTGACTAATGTCTCACCAAGATTATCGCAGAAAATTCATGTCTCAGCTTGAAACCCGACCAAAACCACGATGTCGCCGGTTCTGCATATCAAACGCACTGTGGGGTGGTGAATACACCAGAAAACGTGTTTCTCGCATTAAATAGCTCGAATAGAGCGATCTCGATGATTCTGCATACTTCTGACAGAAGACTCACCAAGATTATCGCAGAAAATGCATATCTCAGCTGGAAACCCCACGAAAACCAAGATATCGCCGGTTCTGCATGTCAAACGCACTGTGGAGTGGTGAAAACAACCAGATAACGTGTTTCTCGCATTAAATAGCTCGAATAGAGCGATCTCGATGATTCTGCATACTTCTGACAGAAGACTCACCAAGATTATCGCAGAAAATGCATATCTCAGCTGGAAACCCCACGAAAACCAAGATATCGCCGGTTCTGCATATCAAACGCACTGTGGAGTGGGGAAAACAACCAGATAACGTGTTTCTCGCTTTAAATAGCTCGAAACGAGCGATCTAGATGATTCTGCATACTTCTGACTGAAGTCTCACCAATATTATCGCAGAAAATGCTATATCTCAGCTTGAAACCCGACGAAAACAACGATGTCGCCGGTTCTGCATATCAAACGCACTGTGGCGTGGTGAAAACATCAGAAAACGTGTATCTCGCATTAACTAGCTCGAAAAGAGCGTTCTCGATGATTCTGCATACTTCTCATAGATGAAACACCAAGATTATCGCAGAAAATGCATATTTCAGCTGGAAACCCCACGAAAACCAAGTTAGCGGCGGCTCTACATATCAAACGCACTGTGGAGTGGTCAAAACAACCAGATAAAGTGTTTCTCGCTTTAAATAGCTCGAAACGAGCGATCTAGATGATTCTGCATACTTCTGACTGAAGTCTCACCAATATGATCGCAGAAAATGCATATCTCAGCTTGAAACCCGACGAAAACCACGATGTCGCCGGTTCTGCATATCAAACGCACTGTGGCGTGGTGAAAACACCAGAAAACGTGTTTCTCGCATCAAATAGCTCGAAAAGAGCGATCTAGATGATTCTGCATACTTCTGACAGACGTCTCACCAAGATTATCGTAAAAAATGCATATCTCAGCTTGAAACCCCACGAAAGCCAAGATATCGCTGGTTCTGCATATCAAACGAACTGTGGAGTGGTGAAAACACCGGATAAGGTTTTTCTCGCATTAACTAGCTCGAACAGAGCGATCTCGATGTTTCAGCATACTTCGGACAGAAGTCTCACCAAGATTACCGCAGAAAATGTATATCTCAGCTTGAAACCCCACGAAAACCAAGATATCGCCGGTTCTGCATATCATACGCACTGTGGAGTGGTGAAAACACCAGATAACGTGTTTCGCGCATTAAATAGCTCGAAACGAGCGATCTCGATGATTAAGCATACTTCGAACAGAAGTCTCACCAAGATTATCGTAAAAAATGCATATCTCAGGTTGAAACCCCACGAAAACCAAGATATCGCTGGTTCTGCATATCAAACGCACTGTGGAGTGGTGAAAACAACCATATAACGTGTTTCTCGCATTAAATAGCTCGAAAAGAGCGATCTAGATGATTCTGCATACTCCTGACAGAAGACTCACCAAGATTATCGTTGAAAATGCATATCCCAGCTTGAACCCCGACGAAATCTAAGATGTCGCCGGTTCTGCAAGTTAAACGCACTGTGGAGTGGTGATAACACCAGATAACGTGTTTCTCGCATTAAGTAGCTCGAAACGAGCGATCTAGATGATTCTGCATACTTCTGACTAATGTCTCACCAAGATTATCGCAGAAAATTCATGTCTCAGCTTGAAACCCGACCAAAACCACGATGTCGCCGGTTCTGCATATCAAACGCACTGTGGGGTGGTGAATACACCAGAAAACGTGTTTCTCGCATTAAATAGCTCGAATAGAGCGATCTCGATGATTCTGCATACTTCTGACAGAAGACTCACCAAGATTATCGCAGAAAATGCATATCTCAGCTGGAAACCCCACGAAAACCAAGATATCGCCGGTTCTGCATGTCAAACGCACTGTGGAGTGGTGAAAACAACCAGATAACGTGTTTCTCGCATTAAATAGCTCGAATAGAGCGATCTCGATGATTCTGCATACTTCTGACAGAAGACTCACCAAGATTATCGCAGAAAATGCATATCTCAGCTGGAAACCCCACGAAAACCAAGATATCGCCGGTTCTGCATATCAAACGCACTGTGGAGTGGGGAAAACAACCAGATAACGTGTTTCTCGCTTTAAATAGCTCGAAACGAGCGATCTAGATGATTCTGCATACTTCTGACTGAAGTCTCACCAATATTATCGCAGAAAATGCTATATCTCAGCTTGAAACCCGACGAAAACAACGATGTCGCCGGTTCTGCATATCAAACGCACTGTGGCGTGGTGAAAACATCAGAAAACGTGTATCTCGCATTAACTAGCTCGAAAAGAGCGTTCTCGATGATTCTGCATACTTCTCATAGATGAAACACCAAGATTATCGCAGAAAATGCATATTTCAGCTGGAAACCCCACGAAAACCAAGTTAGCGGCGGCTCTACATATCAAACGCACTGTGGAGTGGTCAAAACAACCAGATAAAGTGTTTCTCGCTTTAAATAGCTCGAAACGAGCGATCTAGATGATTCTGCATACTTCTGACTGAAGTCTCACCAATATGATCGCAGAAAATGCATATCTCAGCTTGAAACCCGACGAAAACCACGATGTCGCCGGTTCTGCATATCAAACGCACTGTGGCGTGGTGAAAACACCAGAAAACGTGTTTCTCGCATCAAATAGCTCGAAAAGAGCGATCTAGATGATTCTGCATACTTCTGACAGACGTCTCACCAAGATTATCGTAAAAAATGCATATCTCAGCTTG
Source organism: Anthophora plumipes (assembly GCA_951804975.1). Taxonomy (NCBI): domain Eukaryota; kingdom Metazoa; phylum Arthropoda; class Insecta; order Hymenoptera; family Apidae; genus Anthophora; species Anthophora plumipes. The sequence goes on from CATORF010000043.1 coordinate 1,317,658, forward strand.
AAACCCCACGAAAGCCAAGATATCGCTGGTTCTGCATATCAAACGAACTGTGGAGTGGTGAAAACACCGGATAAGGTTTTTCTCGCATTAACTAGCTCGAACAGAGCGATCTCGATGTTTCAGCATACTTCGGACAGAAGTCTCACCAAGATTACCGCAGAAAATGTATATCTCAGCTTGAAACCCCACGAAAACCAAGATATCGCCGGTTCTGCATATCATACGCACTGTGGAGTGGTGAAAACACCAGATAACGTGTTTCGCGCATTAAATAGCTCGAAAGGAGCGATCTCGATGATTAAGCATACTTCGAACAGAAGTCTCACCAAGATTATCGTAAAAAATGCATATCTCAGGTTGAAACCCCACGAAAACCAAGATATCGCTGGTTCTGCATATCAAACGCACTGTGGAGTGGTGAAAACAACCATATAACGTGTTTCTCGCATTAAATAGCTCGAAAAGAGCGATCTAGATGATTCTGCATACTCCTGACAGAAGACTCACCATGGTTATCGTAGAAAATGCATATCTCAGCTTGAAATCTCACGAAAATCAAGATGTCGCCTGTTCTGCATATCAAACGCACTGTGGAGTGGTGAAAACACCAGATAACGTGTTTCTCGCATTAAATAGCTCGAAAAGAGGGGTCTCGATGATTCTGCATCCTACTGACAGAAGACTCACCAATATTATAGCAGAAAATGCATATCTCAGCTTGAAACCTCACGAAAATCAAGATGTCGCCGGTTCTGCATATCAAACGCACTGTGGAGTCGTGAAACCAACCAGATAAAGTGTTTCTCGCTTTAAATAGCTCGAAACGAGCGATCTAGATGATTCTGCATACTTCTGACTGAAGTCTCACCAATATGATCGCAGAAAATGCATATCTCAGATTGAAACCCGACGAAAACCACGATGTCGCCGGTTCTGCATATCAAACGCACTGTGGCGTGGTGAAAACACCAGAAAACGTGTTTCTCGCATCAAATAGCTCGAAAAGAGCGATCTAGATGATTCTGCATACTTCTGACAGAAGACTCACCAAGATTATCGCAGAAAATGCATATCTCAGCTGGAAACCCCACGAAAACCAAGATATCGCCGGTTCTGCATATCAAACGCACTGTGGAGTGCTGAAAACACCAGATAACGTGTTTCTCGCATTAACCAGCTCAAAAAGAGCGTTCTCGATGATTAAGCATACTTCGGACAGAAGTCTCACCAAGATTATCGCAGGAATTGCAAATCTCAGCTTGAACCCCGACGAAATCCAAAATGTCGCCGGATCTGCATATCAAACGCACTGTGGAGTGGTGAAAACAACCAGATAACGTGTTTCTCGCATTAAATAGCTCGAAAAGAGCGATCCCGATGATTCTGCATACTTCTGACAGAAGTCTCACCAAGATTATCGTTGAAAATGCATATCTCAGCTTGATACCCGACCTAAACCAAGATATCTCCTGTTCTGCATGTCAAACGTACTGTGGAGTGGTGAATACACCAGAAAACGTGTTTCTCGCTTTAAATAGCTCGAAAAGAGCGATCCCGATGATTCTGCATACGTCTGACAGAAGTCTCACCAAGATTATCGTAGAAAATGCATATCTCAGCTTGAAACCCGACCGAAACCAAGATATATCCGGTTCTGCATGTCAAACGTACTGTGGGGTGGTGAATACACCAGAAAACGTGTTTCTCACATTAAATAGCTCGAATAGAGCGATCTCGATGATTCTGCATACTTCTGACAGAAGACTCACCAAGATTATCGCAATAAATGCATATCTCAGCTGGAAACCCCACGAAAACCAAGATATCGCCGGTTCTGCATATCAAACGCACTGTGGAGTGGGGAAAACAACCAGACAACGTGTTTCTCGCTTTAAATAGCTCGAAACGAGCGATCTAGATGATTCTGCATACTTCTGACTGAAGTCTCACCAATATTATCGCAGAAAATGCTATATCTCAGCTTGAAACCCGACGAAAACAACGATGTCGCCGGTTCTGCATATCAAACGCACTGTGGCGTGGTGAAAACACCAGAAAAAGTGTTTCTCGCATTAAATAGCTCGAAAAGAGCGATCTAGATGATTCTGCATACTTCTGACAGAAGACTCACCAAGATTATCACAGAAATTGCATATCTCAGCTGGAAACCCCACGAAAACCAAGATATCGCCGGTTCTGCATATCAGACGCACTATGGAGTGCTGAAAACATCAGAAAACGTGTATCTCGCATTAACTAGCTCGAAAAGAGCGTTCTCGATGATTCTGCATACTTCTCATAGATGAAACACCAAGATTATCGCAGAAAATGCATATTTCAGTTGGAAACCCCACGAAAACCAAGTTATCGGCGGCTCTACATATCAAACGCACTGTGGAGTGGTCAAAACAACCAGATAAAGTGTTTCTCGCTTTAAATAGCTCGAAACGAGCGATCTAGATGATTCTGCATACTTCTGACTGAAGTCTCACCAATATGATCGCAGAAAATGCATATCTCAGCTTGAAACCCGACGAAAACCACGATGTCGCCGGTTCTGCATATCAAACGCACTGTGGCGTGGTGAAAACACCAGAAAACGTGTTTCTCGCATCAAATAGCTCGAAAAGAGCGATCTAGATGATTCTGCATACTTCTGACAGAAGACTCACCAAGATTATCGCAGAAAATGCATATCTCAGCTGGAAACCCCACGAAAACCAAGATATCGCCGGTTCTGCATATCAAACGCACTGTGGAGTGCTGAAAACACCAGATAACGTGTTTCTCGCATTAACCAGCTCAAAAAGAGCGTTCTCGATGATTAAGCATACTTCGGACAGAAGTCTCACCAAGATTATCGCAGGAATTGCAAATCTCAGCTTGAACCCCGACGAAATCCAAAATGTCGCCGGATCTGCATATCAAACGCACTGTGGAGTGGTGAAAACAACCAGATAACGTGTTTCTCGCATTAAATAGCTCGAATAGAGCGATCTCGATGATTCTGCATACTTCTGACTGAAGTCTCACCAATATGATCGCAGAAAATGCATATCTCAGCTTGAAACCCGACGAAAACCACGATGTCGCCGGTTCTGCATATCAAACGCACAGTGGCGTGGTGAAAACACCAGAAAACGTGTTTCTCGCATCAAATAGCTCGAAAAGACCGATCTAGATGATTCTGCATACTTCTGACAGAAGACTCACCAAGATTATCGCAGAAAATGCATATCTCAGCTTGAAACCTCACGAAAATCAAGATGTCGCCGGTTCTGCATATCAAACGCACTGTGGAGTGGTGAAAACAACCAGATAACGTGTTTCTCGCATTAAATAACTCGAAACGAGCGATCTAGATGATTCTGCATACTTCTGACTGAAGTCTCACCAATATTATCGCAGAAAATGCATATTTCAGCTGGAATCCCCACGAAAACCAAGTTATCGGCGGTTCTACATATCAAACGCACTGTGGAGTGGTCAAAGCACCAGAAAACGTGTTTCTCGCATTAAGTAGCTCGAAAAGAGCGATCTAGATGATACTGCATACTTCTGACAGAATTCTTACCAAGATTATCGTTGAAAATGCATATCCCAGCTTGAACCCCGACGAAATCCAAGATGTCGCCGGTTCTGCAAGTTAAACGCACTGTGGAGTGGTGAAAACACCAGATAACGTGTTTCTCGCATTAAGTAGCTCGAAACGAGCGATCTAGATGATTCTGCATACTTCTGACAGAAGACTCACCAAGATTATCGCAGAAAATGCATATCTCAGCTTGAAACCCGACCGAAACCAAGATATCTCCGTTTCTGCATATCAAACGCACTGTGGATAGGTGAAAACAACCAGATAACGTGTTTCTCGCATTAAATAGCTCGAATAGAGCGATCTCGATGATTCTGCATACTTCTGACAGAAGACTCACCAAGATTATCGCAGAAAATGCATATCTCAGCTGGAAACCCCACGAAAACCAAGATATCGCCGGTTCTGCATATCAAACGCACTGTGGAGTGGTGAAAACAACCAGATAACGTGTTTCTCGCATTAAATAGCTCGAATAGAGCGATCTCGATGATTCTGCATACTTCTGACAGAAGACTCACCAAGATTATCGCAGAAAATGCATATCTCAGCTGGAAACCCCACGAAAACCAAGATATCGCCGGTTCTGCATATCAAACGCACTGTGGAGTGGTGAAAACAACCAGATAACGTGTTTCTCGCATTAAATAGCTCGAATAGAGCGATCTCGATGATTCTGCATACTTCTGACAGAAGACTCACCAAGATTATCGCAGAAAATGCATATCTCAGCTGGAAACCCCACGAAAACCAAGATATCGCCGGTTCTGCATATCAAACGCACTGTGGAGTAGGGAAAACAACCAGATATCGTGTTTCTCGCTTTAAATAGCTCGAAACGAGCGATCTAGATGATTCTGCATACTTCGGACAGAAGTCTCACCAAGATTATCGCAGGAATTGCAAATCTCAGCTTGAACCCCGACGAAATCCAAGATGTCGCCGGATCTGCATATCAAACGCACTGTGGAGTGGTGAAAACAACCAGATAACGTGTTTCTCGCATTAAATAGCTCGAATAGAGCGATCTCGATGATTCTGCATACTTCTGACTGAAGTCTCACCAATATGATTGCGGAAAATGCATATCTCAGCTTGAAACCCGACGAAAACCACGATGTCGCCGGTTCTGCATATCAAACGCACAGTGGCGTGGTGAAAACATCAGAAAACGTGTTTCTCGCATCAAATAGCTCGAAAAGACCGATCTAGATGATTCTGCATACTTCTGACAGAAGACTCACCAAGATTATCGCCGAAAATGCATATCTCAGCTTGAAACCTCACGAAAATCAAGATGTCGCCGGTTCTGCATATCAAACGCACTGTGGAGTGGTGAAAACAACCAGATAACGTGTTTCTCGCATTAAGTTGCTCGAAAAGAGCTATCTCGAAGATTCTGCATACTTCTGACTGAAGTCTCACCAAGATTATCGCAGAAAATGCATATCCCAGCTGGAAACACCACGAAAATCAAGCTGTCGCCGGTTCTGCATATCAAACGCACTGTGGAGTGGTGAATACACCAGAAAACGTGTTTCCCGCATTAAATAGCTCGAAAAGAGCGATCTAGATGATTCTGCATACTTCTGACTGAAGTATCACCAATATGATCGCAGAAAATGCATATCTCAGCTGGAAACCCCACGAAAACCAAGATATCGCCGGTTCTGCATATCAAACGCACTGTGGAGTGGGGAAAACAACCAGATATCGTGTTTCTCGCTTTAAATAGCTCGAAACGAGCGATCTAGATGATTCTGCATACTTCTGACTGAAGTCTCACCAATATTATCGCAGAAAATGCTATATCTCAGCTTGAAACCCGACGAAAACAACGATATCGCCGGTTCTGCATATCAAACGCACTGTGGAGTGGGGAAAACAACCAGATAACGTGTTTCTCGCTTTAAATAGCTCGAAACGAGCGATCTAGATGATTCTGCATACTTCTGACTGAAGTATCACCAATATGATCGCAGAAAATGCATATCTCAGCTTGAAACCCGGCGAAAACCACGATGTCGCCGGTTCTGCATATCAAACGCACAGTGGCGTGGTGAAAACACCAGAAAACGTGTTTCTCGCATCAAATAGCTCGAAAAGAGCGATCTAGATGATTCTGCATACTTCTGACAGAAGACTCACCAAGATTATCGCAGAAAATGCATATCTCAGCTGGAAACCCCACGAAAACCAAGATATCGCCGGTTCTGCATATCAAACGCACTGTGGAGTGCTGAAAACACCAGATAACGTGTTTCTCGCATTAACCAGCTCGAAAAGAGCGTTCTCGATGATTAAGCATACTTCGGACAGAAGTCTCACCAAGATTATCGCAGGAATTGCAAATCTCAGCTTGAACCCCGACGAAATCCAAGATGTCGCCGGATCTGCATATCAAACGCACTGTGGAGTGGTGAAAACAACCAGATAACGTGTTTCTCGCATTAAATAGCTCGAATAGAGCGATCTCGATGATTCTGCATACTTCTGACTGAAGTCTCACCAATATGATTGCGGAAAATGCATATCTCAGCTTGAAACCCGACGAAAACCACGATGTCGCCGGTTCTGCATATCAAACGCACAGTGGCGTGGTGAAAACATCAGAAAACGTGTTTCTCGCATCAAATAGCTCGAAAAGACCGATCTAGATGATTCTGCATACTTCTGACAGAAGACTCACCAAGATTATCGCCGAAAATGCATATCTCAGCTTGAAACCTCACGAAAATCAAGATGTCGCCGGTTCTGCATATCAAACGCACTGTGGAGTGGTGAAAACAACCAGATAACGTGTTTCTCGCATTAAGTTGCTCGAAAAGAGCGATCTCGAAGATTCTGCATACTTCTGACAGACGTCTCACCAAGATTATCGTAGAAAATGCAATCCTCAGCTTGAAACCCGTCGAAATCCAAAATGTCGCCGGTTCTGCATATCAAACGCACTGTGGAGTGGTGAAAACACCGGATATCGTTTTTCTCGCATTAAATAGCTCGAAAAGAGCGATCCCGATGATTCTGCATACTTCTGACTGAAGTCTCACCAAGATTATCGCAGAAAATGCATATCCCAGCTGGAAACACCACGAAAATCAAGCTGTCGCCGGTTCTGCATATCAAACGCACTGTGGAGTGGTGAATACACCAGAAAACGTGTTTCGCGCATTAAATAGCTCGAAAAGAGCGATCTAGATGATTCTGCATACTTCTGACTGAAGTCTTACCAATATTATCGCTGAAAATGCCTATCTCAGCTAGAAACATCACGAAAATTAAGATGTCGCCGGTTCTGCATATCAAACCCACTGTGGAGTAGTGAAAACAACCAGATAACGTGTTTTTCGCATTAAATAGCTGGAATAGAGCGATCTCGATGATTCTGCATACTTCTCATAGAGGAAACACAAAGATTATCGCAGAAAATGCATATTTCAGCTGGAAACCCCACGAAAACCAAGTTATCGGCGGCTCTACATATCAAACGCACTGTGGAGTGGTCAAAACACCAGACAACGTGTTTCTCGCATTAAATAGCTCGAAAAGAGCGATATCGATGATTCTGCATACTTCGGACAGAAGTCTCACCAATATTATCGCAGAAAATGCATATCTCAGCTTGAAACCCGACGAAAACCACGATGTCGCCGGTTCTGCATATCGAACGCACTGTGGGGTGGTGAAAACACCAGAAAACGTGTTTCTCCCATTAAGTAGCTCGAAAAGAGCGTTCTCGAAGATTCTGCATACTTCTGACAGAGGTCTCACCAATATTGTCGTAGAAAATGCATATCTCAGCTTGAAACCCGACCGAAACGAAGATACCTCCGGTTCTGCATGTCTAACGTACTGTGGAGTGGCGAATACACCAGAAAACGTGTTTCCCGCATTAAATAGCTCGAAAAGAGCGATCTAGATGATTCTGCATACTTATGGGAGAAGACTCACCAAGCTTATCGCAGAAAATGCATATCTCAGCTGGAAACACCACGAAAATCAAGATATCGCCGGTTCTGCATATCAAACGCACTGTGGAGTGGTGAAAACAACCAGATATCGTGTTTCTCGCATTAAGTTGCTCGAAAAGAGCGATCTCGAAGATTCTGCATACTTCTGACAGACGTCTCACCAAGATTATCGTAGAAAATGCAATCCTCAGCTTGAAACCCGTCGAAATCCAAAATGTCGCCGGTTCTGCATGTCTAACGTACTGTGGAGTGGCGAATACACCAGAAAACGTGTTTCTCGCATTAAATAGCTCCAAACGAGCGATCTAGATGATTCTGCATACTTCTGACTGAAGTCTCACCAATATTATCGCAGAAAATGCATATCTCATCTAGAAACCTCACGAAAATCAAGATGTCGCCGGTTCTGCATATCAAACGCACTATGGAGTGGTGAAAACAACCAGATAACGGGTTTCTCGCATTAAATAGCTCGAAACGAGCGATCTAGATGATTCTGCGTACTTCTGACTGAAGTCTCCCCAAGATTATCGCAGAAAATGCATATCTCAGCTGGAAACACCACGAAAATCAAGATATCGCCGGTTCTGCATATCAGACGCACTGTGGAGTGGTGAAAACACCAGAAAACGTGTTTCTCGCATTAACTAGCTCGAAAGGAGCGTTCTCGATGATTCTGCATACTTCTCATAGATGAAACACCAAGATTATCGCAGAAAATGCATATTTCAGCTGGAAACCCCACGAAAACAAAGTTATCTGCGGCTCTACATATCAAACGCACTGTGGAGTGGTCAAAACACCAGACAACGTGTTTCTCGCATTAAATAGCTCGAAAAGAGCGATATCGATGATTCTGCATACTTCGGACAGAAGTCTCACCTAGATTATCGTAGAAAATGCATATCTCAGCTTGAACCCCGACGAAATCCAAGATGTCGCCGGTTCTGCATATCAAACGCACTGTGGAGTGGTGGAAACACCAGTTAACGTGTTTCTCGCATCAAATAGCTCGAAAAGAGCGATCTCGATGATTCTGCATACTTCGGACAGAAGTCTCACCAAGATTATCGTAAAAAATGCATATCTCAGCTTGAAACCCAACGAAAGCCAAGATATCGCTGGTTCTGCATATCAAACGCACTGTGGAGTGGTGAAAACCCCTGACAAGGTTTTTCTCGCATTAACTAGCTCGAAAAGAGCGATCTCGATGATTCAGCCTAATTCGGACAGAAGTCTGTCTCTCCGTGTTTATCGCAGAAAACGCATATCTCAGCTTGAAACCCCACGAAAACCAAGATATCGCTGGTTCTGCATATCAAACGCACTGTGGAGTGCTGAAAACACCAGATAACGTGTTTCTCGCATTAAATAGCTCGATAAGAGCGATCGCGATGATTCTGCATACTACGGACAGAAGTCTCACCAAGATTATCGCAGAAAATGTATGTCTCAGCTGGAAACCCCACGAAAACCAAGATATCGCCGGTTCTGCATATCAGACGCACTGTGGAGTGGTGAAAACACCAGAAAACTTGTTTTTTCGCATTAAATATCTCGAAACGAGCGATCTAGATGATTCTGCAAACTTCTGACAGAAGTCTCACCAAGATTATCGTAGAAAATGCATATCTCAGCTTGAAACCCGACGAAATCCAAGATGTCGCCAGTTCTGCATATCAAACCCACTGTGGAGTGGTGAAAACACCGGATAACGTGTTTCTCGCATTAAATAGCTCGAAAAGAGTGATCTAGATGATTCTGCATACTTCTGTCTGAAGTCTCACCAATATTATCGCAGAAAATGCATATCTGAGCTTGAAACCCCACGAAAACCAGGATATCGTCGGTTCTGCACATCATACGCACTGTGGAGTGGTGAAAACACCAGTTAACGTGTCTCTTGCATTAAATAGCTCGAAAAGAGCGATCTCGATGATTCTGCAAACATCGGACAGAAGTCTCACCAAGATTATCGCAGAAAATGCATATCTCAGCTTGAAACCCCACGAAAACCAAGATATCTCCGGTTCTGCATATCCAACGAACTGTGGTGTGGTGAAAACCCCAGAAAACGTGTTTCTCGCATTAAATAGCTCGAAAAGAGCGCTCTCGATGTTTCTGCATACTTCGGACAGAAGTCTCACCAAGATTATCGCAGAAAATGCATATCTCAGCTTGAAACCCCACGAAAACCCAGATATCGCTGGTTCTACATATCAAACGCACTGCGGAGTGGTGAAAACACCAGATAACGTGTTTCTCGCATTAGATATCTCGAAAAAAGCGATCCCGATGATTCTGCATACTTCTGACAGAAGTCTCACCAAGATTATCGTAGAAAATGCATATCTCAGCTTGAACCCCGACGAAATCCAAGATGTCGCCGGTTCTGCATATCAAACGCACTGTGGAGTGGTGGAAACACCAGTTAACGTGTTTCTCGCATCAAATAGCTCGAAAATAGCGATCTCGATGATTCTGCATACTTCGGACAGAAGTCTCACCAAGATTATCGTAAAAAATGCATATCTCAGCTTGAAACCCAACGAAAGCCAAGATATCGCTGGTTCTGCATATCAAACGCACTGTGGAGTGTTGAAAACCCCTGACAAGGTTTTTCTCGCATTAGCTAGCTCGAAAAGAGCGATCTCGATGATTCAGCCTAATTCGGACAGAAGTCTCTCCATGTTTATCGGAGAAAATGCATATCTCAGCTTGAAACCCCACGAAAACCAAGATATCGCTGGTTCTGCATATCAAACGCACTGTGGAGTGCTGAAAACACCAGATAACGTTTTGTCGCGTTAAATAGCTCGAATAGAGCGATCTCGATGATTCTGCATACTTCGGACAGAACTCTCACCAAGATTATCGCTGAAAATGCATATCTCAGCTTGAAACCCCACGAAAACCCAGATATCGCCGGTTCTGCATATCAAACCAACTGTGGAGTGGTGAAAACACCAGACAACGTGTTTCTCGCATTAAATAGATCGAAAAGTGCGATCTCGATGATTCTGCATACTTCTAACCGAAGTCTCACCATGATTATCGCAGAAAATTCATATCTCTGCTAGAAACCCCACGAAAACCAAGATATCTCCGGTTCTGCACATCCAACGAACTGTGGTGTGGTGAAAACCCCAGAAAACGTGTTTCTCGCATTAAATAGCTCGAAAAGAGCGCTCTTGATGTTTCTGCATACTTCGGACAGATGTTTCACCAAGATTATCGTAGAAAAAGCATATCTCAACTTGAAACCCGACGAAAACCAAACATCGCCGGTTCTGCATATCAAACCAACTGTGGAGTGGTGAAAACACCAGATAACGTGTTTCTCGCATTAAATAGCTGGAAACGAGCGATCTCGATGATTAAGCATACTTCGGACAGATTTCTCACCAAGATTATCGCAGAAAATGCACATCTGAGCTTGAAACCCCACGAAAACCAGGATATCGTCGGTTCTGCATATCACACGCACTGTGGAGTGGTGAAAACACCAGATAACGTGTTTCTCGCATTAAATAGCTGGAAACGAGCGATCTCGATGATTAAGCATACTTCGGACAGATTTCTCACCAAGATTATCGCAGGAATTGCATATCTTAGCTTGAACCCCGACGAAATCCAAGATGTCGCCGGTTCTGCATATCAAACGCACTGTGGAGTGGTGAAAACACCAGAAAACTTGTTTTTTCGCATTAAATAGCTCGAAAAGAGCGATCTTGATGATTCTGCATACTTCGGACAGATGTTTCTCCAAGATTATCGTAGAAAATGCATATCTCAACTTGAAACCCGACGAAAACCAAACATCGCCGGTTCTGCATATCAAACCAACTGTGGAGTGGTGAAAACCCCAGAAAACGTGTTTCTCGCATTAAATAGCTCGAAAAGTACGATCTCGATGACTCTGCATACTTCGGACAGAAGTCTCACCAATATTTTCGCAGAAAATGCATATCTCAGCTAGAAACCCCACGAAAATCAAGATGTCGCCGGTTCTGCATATCAAACGCACTGTGGAGTGGTGAAAACAACCAGATAACGTGTTTCTCGCATTAAATAGCTCGAATAGAGCGATCTCGAAGATTCTGCATACTTCTGACAGAAGACTCACCATGATTATCGCAGAAAATGTATGTCTCAGCTGGAAACCCCACGAAAACCAAGATTTCGCCAGTTCTGCGTATCAAACCCACTGTGGAGTGGTGAAAACACCGGATAACGTGTTTCTCGCATTAAATAGCTCGAAAAGATCGATCTCGATGATTCTGCATACATCGGACAGAAGTCTCACCAAGATTATCGCAGAAAATGCATATCTCAGCTTGAAACCCCACGAAAACCCAGATATCGCTGGTTCTACATATCAAACGCACTGCGGAGCGGTGAAAACACCAGATAACGTGTTTCTCGCATTAGATATCTCGAAAAAAGCGATCCCGATGATTCTGCATACTTCTGACAGAAGTCTCATCAAGATTATCGTAGAAAATGCATATCTCAGCTTGAACCCCGACGAAATCCAAGATGTCGCCGGTTCTGCATATCAAACGCACTGTGGAGTGGTGGAAACACCAGTTAACGTGTTTCTCGCATCAAATAGCTCGAAAAGAGCGATCTCGATGATTCTGGATACTTCGGACAGAAGTCTCACCAAGATTATCGTAAAAAATGCATATCTCAGCTTGAAACCCAACGAAAGCCAAGATATCGCTGGTTCTACATATCAAACGCACTGTGGAGTGGTGAAAACCCCTGACAAGGTTTTTCTCGCATTAACTAGCTCGAAAAGAGCGATCTCGATGATTCAGCCTAATTCGGACAGAAGTCTCTCCATGTTTATCGGAGAAAATGCATATCTCAGCTTGAAACCCCACGAAAACCAAGATATCGCTGGTTCTGCATATCAAACGCACTGTGGAGTGCTGAAAACACCAGATAACGTTTTGTCGCGTTAAATAGCTCGAATAGAGCGATCTCGATGATTCTGCATACTTCGGACAGAACTCTCACCAAGATTATCGCTGAAAATGCATATCTCAGCTTGAAACCCGACGAAAACCCAGATATCGCCGGTTATGCATATCAAACCAACTGTGGAGTGGTGAAAACACCAGACAACGTGTTTCTCGCATTAAATAGATCGAAAAGTGCGATCTCGATGATTCTGCATACTTCTAACCGAAGTCTCACCATGATTATCGCAGAAAATGCATATCTGTGCTTGAAACCCCACGAAAACCAAGATATCTCCGGTTCTGCACATCCAACGAACTGTGGTGTGGTGAAAACCCCAGAAAACGTGTTTCTCGCATTAAATAGCTCGAAAAGAGCGCTCTTGATGTTTCTGCATACTTCGGACAGATGTTTCACCAAGATTATCGTAGAAAAAGCATATCTCAACTTGAAACCCGACGAAAACCAAACATCGCCGGTTCTGCATATCAAACCAACTGTGGAGTGGTGAAAACACCAGATAACGTGTTTCTCGCATTAAATAGCTGGAAACGAGCGATCTCGATGATTAAGCATACTTCGGACAGATTTCTCACCAAGATTATCGCAGAAAATGCACATCTGAGCTTGAAACCCCACGAAAACCAGGATATCGTCGGTTCTGCATATCACACGCACTGTGGAGTGGTGAAAACACCAGATAACGTGTTTCTCGCATTAAGTAGCTGGAAACGAGCGATCTCGATGATTAAGCATACTTCGGACAGATTTCTCACCAAGATTATCGCAGGAATTGCATATCTCAGCTTGAACCCCGACGAAATCCAAGATGTCGCCGGTTCTGCAATATCAAACGCACTGTGGAGTGCTGAAAACACCAGATATCCTGTTTCTCGCATTAAATAGCTCGAAAAGTGCGATCTCGATGATTCTGCATACTTCGGACAGAAGTCTCACCATGATTATCGTAAAAAATGCATATCTCAGCTTGAAACCCCACGAAAACCAAGATATCGCTGGTTCTGCATATCAAACGCACTGTGGAGTGGTGAAAACACCAGATAACGTGTTTCTCGCATTAAATAGATCGAAATGTGCGATCTCGATGATTCTGCATACTTCTAACAGAAGTCTCACCATGATTATCGCAGAAAATGCATTTCTCTGCTAGAAACCCCACGAAAACCAAGATATCTCCTGTTCTGCATATCCAACGAAATGTGGAGTGGTGAAAACCCCAGAAAACGTGTTTCTCGCATTAAATAGCTCGAAAAGAGCGATCCCGATGATTCTGCATACTTCTGACAGAAGTCTCACCATGATTATCGCAGAAAATGCATATCTCAACTTGATACCCTACGACAGCCAAGATGTAGCCGGTTCTGCATATTAAACGCACTGTGGAGTGGTGAAAACACCAGATAACGTGTTTCTCGCATTAACTAGCTCGAAAAGAGGGATCTCGATGATTCTGCATACTTCTGACAGAAGACTCACCAAGATTATCGCAGAAAATGCATGTCTCAGCTTGAAAACCGACGAAATCCAAGATGTCGCTGGTTCCGCATATCAAACGCACTGTGGAGTGGTGAAAACACCAATTAACGTGTTTCTCGCATTAAATAGCTCGAAAAGAGGGATCTCGATGATTCTGCATACTTCTGACAGAAGACTCACCAAGATTATCGCAGAAAATGCATATCTCAGCTGGAAACACCACGAAAATCAAGATATCATCGGTTCTGCATATCAAACGCACTGTGGAATGTTGAAAACACCAGAAAACTTGTTTTTTCGCATTAAATAGCTCGAAAAGAGCGATATAGAAAATTCTGCATATTTCTGACTGAAGTCTCACCAAGATTATCGCAGAAAATGCATATCTCAGCTTGAAACCTCACGAAAATCAAGATGTCGCCCGTTCTGCATATCAAACGCACTGTGGAGTGGTGAAAACAACCAGATATCGTGTTTCTCGCATTAAGTAGCTCGAAAAGAACGATCTCGAAGATTCTGCATACTTCTGACAGACGTCTCACCAAGATTATCGTAGAAAATGCATATTTCAGCTGGAAACACCACGAAAATCAAGATATCGCCGGTTCTGCATATCAAACGCACAGTGGAATGTTGAAAACACCAGAAAACTTGTTTTTTCGCATTAAATAGTTCGAAAAGAGCGATATAGAAGATTCTGCATATTTCTGACATGATGTCTCACCAAGATTATCGCAGAAAATGCATATCTCAGCTTGAAACCTCACGAAAATCAAGATGTCGCCCGTTCTGCATATCAAACGCACTGTGGAGTGGTGAAAACAACCAGATATCGTGTTTCTCGCATTAAGTTGCTCGAAAAGAACGATCTCGAAGATTCTGCATACTTCTGGCAGAAGACTCACCTAGATTATCGCAGAAAATGCATATCTCTGCTAGAAACCCCACGAAAACCAAGATACCTCCTGTTCTGCATATACAACGAACTGTGGAGTGGTGACAACACCAGATAACGTGTTTCTCGCATTAACTAGCTCGAAATGAGCGATCTCGAAGATTCTGCATACTTCTGACTGAAGTCTCACCAAGATTATCGCAGAAAATGCATATTTCAGCTTGAAACCCCACGAAAACCAAGATATCGCCGGTTCTGCATATCATACGCACTGTGGAGTGCTGAAAACACCAGATAACGTGTTTCTCGCATTAAATGTCTCGAAAAGAGCGATCTAGATGATTCTGCATACTTCTGGCAGAAGACTCACCTAGATTATCGCAGAAAATGCATATCTCTGCTAGAAACCCCACGCAAACCAAGATATCTCCTGTTCTGCATATACAACGTACTGTGGAGTGGTGAAAACACCAGATAACGTGTTTCTCGCATTAACTAGCTCGAAAAGTGCGATCTCGATGATTCTGCATACTTCTAACCGAAGTCTCACCATGATTATCGCAGAAAATGCATATCTCTGCTTGAAACCCCACGAAAACCAAGATATCTCCGGTTCTGCACATCCAACGAACTGTGGTGTGGTGAAAACCCCAGAAAACGTGTTTCTCGCATTAAATAGCTCGAAAAGAGCGCTCTTGATGTTTCTGCATACTTCGGACAGATGTTTCACCAAGATTATCGTAGAAAAAGCATATCTCAACTTGAAACCCGACGAAAACCAAACATCGCCGGTTCTGCATATCAAACCAACTGTGGAGTGGTGAAAACACCAGATAACGTGTTTCTCGCATTAAATAGCTGGAAACGAGCGATCTCGATGATTAAGCATACTTCGGACAGATTTCTCACCAAGATTATCGCAGAAAATGCACATCTGAGCTTGAAACCCCACGAAAACCAGGATATCGTCGGTTCTGCATATCACACGCACTGTGGAGTGGTGAAAACACCAGATAACGTGTTTCTCGCATTAAATAGCTGGAAACGAGCGATCTCGATGATTAAGCATACTTCGGACAGATTTCTCACCAAGATTATCGCAGGAATTGCATATCTCAGCTTGAACCCCGACGAAATCCAAGATGTCGCCGGTTCTGCATATCAAACGCACTGTGGAGTGCTGAAAACACCAGATATCCTGTTTCTCGCATTAAATAGCTCGAAAAGTGCGATCTCGATGATTCTGCATACTTCGGACAGAAGTCTCACCATGATTATCGTAAAAAATGCATATCTCAGCTTGAAACCCCACGAAAACCAAGATATCGCTGGTTCTGCATATCAAACGCACTGTGGAGTGGTGAAAACACCAGATAACGTGTTTCTCGCATTAAATAGATCGAAATGTGCGATCTCGATGATTCTGCATACTTCTAACAGAAGTCTCACCATGATTATCGCAGAAAATGCATTTCTCTGCTAGAAACCCCACGAAAACCAAGATATCTCCTGTTCTGCATATCCAACGAAATGTGGAGTGGTGAAAACCCCAGAAAACGTGTTTCTCGCATTAAATAGCTCGAAAAGAGCGATCCCGATGATTCTGCATACTTCTGACAGAAGTCTCACCATGATTATCGCAGAAAATGCATATCTCAACTTGATACCCTACGACAGCCAAGATGTAGCCGGTTCTGCATATTAAACGCACTGTGGAGTGGTGAAAACACCAGATAACGTGTTTCTCGCATTAACTAGCTCGAAAAGAGTGATCTCGATGATTCTGCATACTTCTGACAGAAGACTCACCAAGATTATCGCAGAAAATGCATGTCTCAGCTTGAAAACCGACGAAATCCAAGATGTCGCTGGTTCCGCATATCAAACGCACTGTGGAGTGGTGAAAACACCAATTAACGTGTTTCTCGCATTAAATAGCTCGAAAAGAGGGATCTCGATGATTCTGCACACTTCTGACAGAAGACTCACCAAGATTATCGCAGAAAATGTATATCTCAGCTGGAAACACCACGAAAATCAAGATATCATCGGTTCTGCATATCAAACGCACTGTGGAATGTTGAAAACACCAGAAAACTTGTTTTTTCGCATTAAATAGCTCGAAAAGAGCGATATAGAAAATTCTGCATATTTCTGACTGAAGTCTCACCAAGATTATCGCAGAAAATGCATATCTCAGCTTGAAACCTCACGAAAATCAAGATGTCGCCCGTTCTGCATATCAAACGCACTGTGGAGTGGTGAAAACAACCAGATATCGTGTTTCTCGCATTAAGTAGCTCGAAAAGAACGATCTCGAAGATTCTGCATACTTCTGACAGACGTCTCACCAAGATTATCGTAGAAAATGCATATTTCAGCTGGAAACACCACGAAAATCAAGATATCGCCGGTTCTGCATATCAAACGCACAGTGGAATGTTGAAAACACCAGAAAACTTGTTTTTTCGCATTAAATAGCTCGAAAAGAGCGATATAGAAGATTCTGCATATTTCTGACATGATGTCTCACCAAGATTATCGCAGAAAATGCATATCTCAGCTTGAAACCTCACGAAAATCAAGATGTCGCCCGTTCTGCATATCAAACGCACTGTGGAGTGGTGAAAACAACCAGATATCGTGTTTCTCGCATTAAGTTGCTCGAAAAGAACGATCTCGAAGATTCTGCATACTTCTGGCAGAAGACTCACCTAGATTATCGCAGAAAATGCATATCTCTGCTAGAAACCCCACGAAAACCAAGATATCTCCTGTTCTGCATATACAACGAACTGTGGAGTGGTGAAAACACCAGATAACGTGTTTCTCGCATTAACTAGCTCGAAATGAGCGATCTCGAAGATTCTGCATACTTCTAACCGAAGTCTCACCATGATTATCGCAGAAAATGCATATCTCTGCTTGAAACCCCACGAAAACCAAGATATCTCCGGTTCTGCACATCCAACGAACTGTGGTGTGGTGAAAACCCCAGAAAACGTGTTTCTCGCATTAAATAGCTCGAAAAGAGCGCTCTTGATGTTTCTGCATACTTCGGACAGATGTTTCACCAAGATTATCGTAGAAAAAGCATATCTCAACTTGAAACCCGACGAAAACCAAACATCGCCGGTTCTGCATATCAAACCAACTGTGGAGTGGTGAAAACACCAGATAACGTGTTTCTCGCATTAAATAGCTGGAAACGAGCGATCTCGATGATTAAGCATACTTCGGACAGATTTCTCACCAAGATTATCGCAGAGAATGCACATCTGAGCTTGAAACCCCACGAAAACCAGGATATCGTCGGTTCTGCATATCACACGCACTGTGGAGTGGTGAAAACACCAGATAACGTGTTTCTCGCATTAAATAGCTGGAAACGAGCGATCTCGATGATTAAGCATACTTCGGACAGATTTCTCACCAAGATTATCGCAGGAATTGCATATCTCAGCTTGAACCCCGACGAAATCCAAGATGTCGCCGGTTCTGCATATCAAACGCACTGTGGAGTGCTGAAAACACCAGATATCCTGTTTCTCGCATTAAATAGCTCGAAAAGTGCGATCTCGATGATTCTGCATACTTCGGACAGAAGTCTCACCATGATTATCGTAAAAAATGCATATCTCAGCTTGAAACCCCACGAAAACCAAGATATCGCTGGTTCTGCATATCAAACGCACTGTGGAGTGGTGAAAACACCAGATAACGTGTTTCTCGCATTAAATAGATCGAAATGTGCGATCTCGATGATTCTGCATACTTCTAACAGAAGTCTCACCATGATTATCGCAGAAAATGCATTTCTCTGCTAGAAACCCCACGAAAACCAAGATATCTCCTGTTCTGCATATCCAACGAAATGTGGAGTGGTGAAAACCCCAGAAAACGTGTTTCTCGCATTAAATAGCTCGAAAAGAGCGATCCCGATGATTCTGCATACTTCTGACAGAAGTCTCACCATGATTATCGCAGAAAATGCATATCTCAACTTGATACCCTACGACAGCCAAGATGTAGCCGGTTCTGCATATTAAACGCACTGTGGAGTGGTGAAAACACCAGATAACGTGTTTCTCGCATTAACTAGCTCGAAAAGAGGGATCTCGATGATTCTGCATACTTCTGACAGAAGACTCACCAAGATTATCGCAGAAAATGCATGTCTCAGCTTGAAAACCGACGAAATCCAAGATGTCGCTGGTTCCGCATATCAAACGCACTGTGGAGTGGTGAAAACACCAATTAACGTGTTTCTCGCATTAAATAGCTCGAAAAGAGGGATCTCGATGATTCTGCATACTTCTGACAGAAGACTCACCAAGATTATCGCAGAAAATGCATATCTCAGCTGGAAACACCACGAAAATCAAGATATCATCGGTTCTGCATATCAAACGCACTGTGGAATGTTGAAAACACCAGAAAACTTGTTTTTTCGCATTAAATAGCTCGAAAAGAGCGATATAGAAAATTCTGCATATTTCTGACTGAAGTCTCACCAAGATTATCGCAGAAAATGCATATCTCAGCTTGAAACCTCACGAAAATCAAGATGTCGCCCGTTCTGCATATCAAACGCACTGTGGAGTGGTGAAAACAACCAGATATCGTGTTTCTCGCATTAAGTAGCTCGAAAAGAACGATCTCGAAGATTCTGCATACTTCTGACAGACGTCTCACCAAGATTATCGTAGAAAATGCATATTTCAGCTGGAAACACCACGAAAATCAAGATATCGCCGGTTCTGCATATCAAACGCACAGTGGAATGTTGAAAACACCAGAAAACTTGTTTTTTCGCATTAAATAGCTCGAAAAGAGCGATATAGAAGATTCTGCATATTTCTGACATGATGTCTCACCAAGATTATCGCAGAAAATGCATATCTCAGCTTGAAACCTCACGAAAATCAAGATGTCGCCCGTTCTGCATATCAAACGCACTGTGGAGTGGTGAAAACAACCAGATATCGTGTTTCTCGCATTAAGTTGCTCGAAAAGAACGATCTCGAAGATTCTGCATACTTCTGGCAGAAGACTCACCTAGATTATCGCAGAAAATGCATATCTCTGCTAGAAACCCCACGAAAACCAAGATATCTCCTGTTCTGCATATACAACGAACTGTGGAGTGGTGAAAACACCAGATAACGTGTTTCTCGCATTAACTAGCTCGAAATGAGCGATCTCGAAGATTCTGCATACTTCTGACTGAAGTCTCACCAAGATTATCGCAGAAAATGCATATTTCAGCTTGAAACCCCACGAAAACCAAGATATCGCCGGTTCTGCATATCATACGCACTGTGGAGTGCTGAAAACACCAGATATCGTGTTTCTCGCTTTAAATAGCTCGAAAAGAGCGATCTAGATGATTCTGCATACTTCTGGCAGAAGACTCACCTAGATTATCGCAGAAAATGCATATCTCTGCTAGAAACCCCACGCAAACCAAGATATCTCCTGTTCTGCATATACAACGAACTGTGGAGTGGTGAAAACACCAGATAACGTGTTTCTCGCATTAACTAGCTCGAAATGAGCGATCTCGTAGATTCTGCATACCTCTGACTGAAGTCTCACCAAGATTATCGCAGAAAATGCATATCTCTGCTAGAAACCCCACGAAAACCAAGATATCTCCTGTTCTGCATATACAACGAACTGTGGAGTGGTGAAAACACCAGATAACGTGTTTCTCGCATTAACTAGCTCGAAATGAGCGATCTCGAAGATTCTGCATACTTCTGACTGAAGTCTCACCAAGATTATCGCAGAAAATGCATATCTCAGCTTGAAACCCCACGAAAACCCAGATATCGCCGGTTCTGCATATCAAACCAACTGTGGAGTGGTGAAAACACCAGACAACGTGTTTCTCGCATTAAATAGCTCGAAAAGTGCGATCTAGATGATTCTGCATACTTCTAACAGAAGTCTCACCAAGCTTATCGCAGAAAATGCATATCTGAGCTTGAAACCCCACGAAAATCAAGATGTCGCCGCTTCTGCATATCAAACGCACTGTGGAGTGGTGAAAACAACCAGATAACGTGTTTCTCGAATTAAATAGCTCGAAAAGAACGATCTAGATTATTCTGCATACTTCTGACAGAAGTCTCACCAAGATTATCGTAGAAAATGCATATCTCAGCTTGAACCCCGACGAAATCCAAGATGTCGCCGGTACTGCATGTCAAACGCACTGTGGAATGTGAAAACACCAGATAACGTGTATCTCGCATTAAGTAGCTCGAAAAGAGCGATCTCGAAGATTCTGCATCCTTCTGAGAGAAGTCTCACCAAGATTATCGTAGAAAATGCATATCTCAGCTTGAAACCCCACGAAAACTGAGGTATCACTGGTTCTGCATATCAAACGCACTGTGGAGTGCTGAAAACACCAGATAACGTTTTGTCGCATTAAATAGTTCGAATAGAGCGATCTCGATGATTAAGCATACTTCGGACAGAAGTCTCACCAAGATTATCGTAAAAAGTGCATATCTCAGCTTGAAACCCCAGGAAAACCAAGATATCTCCGGTTCTGCATATCCAACGAACTGTGGTGTGGTGAAAACCCCAGAAAACGTGATTCTCGCATTAAATAGCTCGATAAGAGCGATCCCGATGATTCTGCATACTTCGGACAGAAGTCTCACCAAGATTGTCGCAGAAAATGCATATCTCAGCTTGAAACCCCAGGAAAACCAAGATATCTCCGGTTCTGCATATCCAACGAACTGTGGTGTGGTGAAAACCCCAGAAAACGTGATTCTCGCATTAAATAGCTCGATAAGAGCGATCCCGATGATTCTGCATACTTCGGACAGAAGTCTCACCAAGATTGTCGCAGAAAATGCATATCTCAGCTTAAAACCCCAGGAAAACCAAGATATCTCCGGTTCTGCATATCCGACGAACTGTGGTGTGGTGTAAACCCCAGAAAACGTGATTCTCGCATTAAATAGCTCGATAAGAGCGATCCCGATGATTCTGCATACTTCGGACAGAAGTCTCACCAAGATTGTCGCAGAAAATGCATATCTCAACTTGAAACCCGACGAAAACCAAACATCGCGGGTTCTGCATATCAAACCAACTGTGGAGTGGTGAAAACACCAGACAACGTGTTTCTCGCATGAAATAGATCGAAAAGTGCGATCTCGATGATTCTGCATACTTCTAACAGAAGTCTCACCATGATTATCGCAGAAAATGCATATCTCTGCTAGAAACCCCACGAAAACGAAGATATCTCCTGTTCTGCATATCCAACGAACTGTGGAGTGGTGAAAACCCCAGAAAACGTGTTTCTCGCATTAAATAGCTCGAAAAGTACGATCTCGATGACTCTGCATACTTCGGACATAAGTCTCACCAAGATTATCGCAGGAATTGCATATCTCAGCTTGAAACCCCACGAAAACCTAGATATCGCTGGTTCTGCATATCAAACGCACTGTGGAGTGCTGAAAACACCAGATATCCTGTTTCTCGCATTAAATAGCTCGAAAAGTGCGATCTCGATGATTCTGCATACTTCGGACAGAAGTCTCACCATGATTATCGTAAAAAAAGCATATCTCAGCTTGAAACCCCACGAAAACCAAGATATCGCTGGTTCTGCATATCAAACGCACTGTGGAGTGGTGAAAACACCAGATAACGTGTTTCTCGCATTAAATAGATCGAAATGTGCGATCTCGATGATTCTGCATACTTCTAACAGAAGTCTCACCATGATTATCGCAGAAAATGCATTTCTCTGCTAGAAACCCCACGAAAACCAAGATATCTGCTGTTCTGCATATCCAACGAAATGTGGAGTGGTGAAAACCCCAGAAAACGTGTTTCTCGCATTAAATAGCTCGAAAAGAGCGATCCCGATGATTCTGCATACTTCTGACAGAAGTCTCACCATGATTATCGCAGAAAATGCATATCTCAACTTGATACCCTACGACAGCCAAGATGTAGCCGGTTCTGCATATTAAACGCACTGTGGAGTGGTGAAAACACCAGATAACGTGTTTCTCGCATTAACTAGCTCGAAAAGAGGGATCTCGATGATTCTGCATACTTCTGACAGAAGACTCACCAAGATTATCGCAGAAAATGCATGTCTCAGCTTGAAAACCGACGAAATCCAAGATGTCGCTGGTTCCGCATATCAAACGCACTGTGGAGTGGTGAAAACACCAATTAACGTGTTTCTCGCATTAAATAGCTCGAAAAGAGGGATCTCGATGATTCTGCATACTTCTGACAGAAGTCTCACCATGATTATCGCAGAAAATGCATTTCTCTGCTAGAAACCCCACGAAAACCAAGATATCTGCTGTTCTGCATATCCAACGAAATGTGGAGTGGTGAAAACCCCAGAAAACGTGTTTCTCGCATTAAATAGCTCGAAAAGAGCGATCCCGATGATTCTGCATACTTCTGACAGAAGTCTCACCATGATTATCGCAGAAAATGCATATCTCAACTTGATACCCTACGACAGCCAAGATGTAGCCGGTTCTGCATATTAAACGCACTGTGGAGTGGTGAAAACACCAGATAACGTGTTTCTCGCATTAACTAGCTCGAAAAGAGGGATCTCGATGATTCTGCATACTTCTGACAGAAGACTCACCAAGATTATCGCAGAAAATGCATGTCTCAGCTTGAAAACCGACGAAATCCAAGATGTCGCTGGTTCCGCATATCAAACGCACTGTGGAGTGGTGAAAACACCAATTAACGTGTTTCTCGCATTAAATAGCTCGAAAAGAGGGATCTCGATGATTCTGCATACTTCTGACAGAAGACTCACCAAGATTATCGCAGAAAATGCATATCTCAGCTGGAAACACTACGAAAATCAAGATATCATCGGTTCTGCATATCAAACGCACTGTGGAATGTTGAAAACACCAGAAAACTTGTTTTTTCGCATTAAATAGCTCGAAAAGAGCGATCTAGAAAATTCTGCATATTTCTGACTGAAGTCTCACCAAGATTATCGCAGAAAATGCATATCTCAGCTTGAAACCTCACGAAAATCAAGATGTCGCCCGTTCTGCATATCAAACGCACTATGGAGTGGTGAAAACAACCAGATATCGTGTTTCTCGCATTAAGTAGCTCGAAAAGAACGATCTCGAAGATTCTGCATACTTCTGACAGACGTCTCACCAAGATTATCGTAGAAAATGCATATTTCAGCTGGAAACACCACGAAAATCAAGATATCGCCGGTTCTGCATATCATACGCACTGTGGAGTGCTGAAAACACCAGATATCGTGTTTCTCGCATTAAATAGCTGGAAAAGAGCGATCTAGATGATTCTGCATACTTCTGGCAGGAGACTCACCTAGATTATCGCAGAAAATGCATATCTCTGCTAGAAACCCCACGCAAACCAAGATATCTCCTGTTCTGCATATACAACGAACTGTGGAGTGGTGAAAACACCAGATAACGTGTTTCTCGCATTAACTAGCTCGAAATGAGCGATCTCGTAGATTCTGCATACCTCTGACTGAAGTCTCACCAAGATTATCGCAGAAAATGCATATCTCTGCTAGAAACCCCACGAAAACCAAGATATCTCCTGTTCTGCATATACAACGAACTGTGGAGTGGTGAAAACACCAGATAACGTGTTTCTCGCATTAACTAGCTCGAAATGAGCGATCTCGAAGATTCTGCATACTTCTGACTGAAGTCTCACCAAGATTATCGCAGCAAATGCATATCTCAGCTTGAAACCCCACGAAAACCCAGATATCGCCGGTTCTGCATATCAAACCAACTGTGGAGTGGTGAAAACACCAGATATCCTGTTTCTCGCATTAAATAGCTCGAAAAGTGCGATCTCGATGATTCTGCATACTTCGGACAGAAGTCTCACCATGATTATCGTAAAAAAAGCATATCTCAGCTTGAAACCCCACGAAAACCAAGATATCGCTGGTTCTGCATATCAAACGCACTGTGGAGTGGTGAAAACACCAGATAACGTGTTTCTCGCATTAAATAGATCGAAATGTGCGATCTCGATGATTCTGCATACTTCTAACAGAAGTCTCACCATGATTATCGCAGAAAATGCATTTCTCTGCTAGAAACCCCACGAAAACCAAGATATCTGCTGTTCTGCATATCCAACGAAATGTGGAGTGGTGAAAACCCCAGAAAACGTGTTTCTCGCATTAAATAGCTCGAAAAGAGCGATCCCGATGATTCTGCATACTTCTGACAGAAGTCTCACCATGATTATCGCAGAAAATGCATATCTCAACTTGATACCCTACGACAGCCAAGATGTAGCCGGTTCTGCATATTAAACGCACTGTGGAGTGGTGAAAACACCAGATAACGTGTTTCTCGCATTAACTAGCTCGAAAAGAGCGATCTAGAAAATTCTGCATATTTCTGACTGAAGTCTCACCAAGATTATCGCAGCAAATGCATATCTCAGCTTGAAACCCCACGAAAACCCAGATATCGCCGGTTCTGCATATCAAACCAACTGTGGAGTGGTGAAAACACCAGACAACGTGTTTCTCGCATTAAATAGATCGAAATGTGCGATCTCGATGATTCTGCATACTTCTAACAGAAGTCTCAGCATGATTATCGCAGAAAATGCATATCTCTGCTAGAAACTCCACGAAAACCAAGATATCTCCTGATCTGCATATCCAACGAACTGTGGAGTGGTGAAAACCCCAGAAAACGTGTTTCTCGCATTAAATAGCTCGAAAAGTACGATGTCGATGACTCTACATACTTCGGACAGAAGTCTCACCAAGATTATCGCAGACAATGCATATCTCTGCTTGAAACCCCACGAAAACCAAGATATCGCCGGTTCTGCATATCATACGCACTGTGGAGTGCTGAAAACACCAGATATCGTGTTTCTCGCATTAAATAGCTCGAAAAGTGCGATCTAGATGATTCTGCATACTTCTAACAGAAGTCTCACCAAGCTTATCGCAGAAAATGCATATCTGAGCTTGAAACCCCACGAAAATCAAGATGTCGCCGCTTCTGCATATCAAACGCACTGTGGAGTGGTGAAAACAACCAGATAACGTGTTTCTCGAATTAAATAGCTCGAAAAGAACGATCTAGATTATTCTGCATACTTCTGACAGAAGTCTCACCAAGATTATCGTAGAAAATGCATATCTCAGCTTGAACCCCGACGAAATCCAAGATGTCGCCGGTACTGCATATCAAACGCACTGTGGAGTGGTGAAAACACCAGATAACGTGTATCTCGCATTAAGTAGCTCGAAAAGAGCGATCTCGAAGATTCTGCATCCTTCTGAGAGAAGTCTCACCAAGATTATCGTAGAAAATGCATATCTCAGCTTGAAACCCCACGAAAACTGAGGTATCACTGGTTCAGCATATCAAACGCACTGTGGAGTGCTGAAAACACCAGATAACGTTTTGTCGCATTAAATAGTTCGAATAGAGCGATCTCGATGATTAAGCATACTTCGGACAGAAGTCTCACCAAGATTATCGTAAAAAGTGCATATCTCAGCTTGAAACCCCACGAAAACCAAGATATCACCTGTTCTGCATATCCAACGAACTGTGGTGAGGTAAAAACCCCAGAAAACGTGTTTCTCGCATTAAATAGCTCGAAAAGTACGATCTCGATGACTCTGCATACTTCGGACAGAAGCCTCACCAAGATTATCGCATAAAATGCATATCTGAGCTTGAAACCCCACGAAAACCAGGATATCGCTGGTTCTGCATATCAAACGCACTGTGGAGTGGTGAAATCACCAGATAACGTGTTTCTCGCATTAAATATGTCGAAAAGAGCGATCTCGATGTTTCTGCATACTTCGGACAGAGGTCTCACCAAGATTATCGCAGAAAATGCATATCTCAGCTTGAAACCCCACGAAAACCCAGATATCGCCGGTTCTGCATATCAAACGCACTGTGGGGTGGTGAAAACACCAGATAAGGTTTTTCTCGCATTAAATAGCTCAAAAAGTGCGATCTCGATGATTCTGCACACTTCGGACAGATGTCTCACCAAGATTATCGCAGACAATGCACATCTCAGCTTGAAACCCCACGAAAACCAAGATATCGCCGGTTCTGCATATCATACGCACTGTGGAGTGCTGAAAACACCAGATATCCTGTTTCTCGCATTAAATAGCACGAAAAGTGCGATCTCGATGATTCTGCATACTTCGGACAGAATTCTCACCATGATTATCGTAAAAAATGCATATCTCAGCTTGAAACCCCACGAAAACCAAGATATCGCTGGTTCTGCATATCAAACGCACTGTGGAGTGGTGAAAACACCAGATCACGTGTTTCTCGCATTAAATAGATCGAAATGTGCGATCTCGATGATTCTGCATACTTCTAACAGAAGTCTCACCATGATTATCGCAGAAAATGCATATCTCTGCTAGAAACCCCACGAAAACCAAGATATCTCCTGTTCTGCATATCCAACGAACTGTGGAGTGGTGAAAACCCCAGAAAACGTGATTCTCGCATTAAATAGCTCGAAAAAAGCGATCCCGATGATTCTGCATACTTCTGACAGAAGTCTCACCATGATTATCGCAGAAAATGCATATCTCAGCGTGATACCCTACGACAGCCAAGATGTCGCCGGTTCTGCATATTAAACGCACTGTGGAGTGGTGAAAACACCAGATAACGTGTTTCTCGCATTAACTAGCTCGAAAAGAGGGATCTCGATGATTCTGCATACTTCTGACAGAAGACTCACCAAGATTATCGCAGAAAATGCATGTCTCAGCTTGAAACCCGACGAAATCCAAGATGTCGCTGGTTCCGCATATCAAACGCACTGTGGAGTGGTGAAAACACCAATTAACGTGTTTCTCGCATTAAATAGCTCGAAAAGAGGGATCTCGATGATTCTGCATACTTCTGACAGAAGACTCACATAGATTATCGCAGAAAATGCATATCTCTGCTAGAAACCCCACGAAAACCAAGATATCTCCTGTTCTGCATATACAACGAACTGTGGAGTGGTGAAAACACCAGATAACGTGTTTCTCGCATTAACTAGCTCGAAATGAGCGATCTAGATGATTCTGCATACTTCTGACAGAAGACTCACCAAGATTATCGCTGAAAATGCATATCTCAGCACGAAAAACCACGAAACTCAAGATATCGCCGGTTCTGCATATCAAACGAACTGTGGAGTGGTGAAAACAACCAGATAACGTGTTTCTCTCATTAAATAGCTCGAAAAGAGGGATCTCGATGATTCTGCATACTTCTGACAGAAGACTCACCAAGATTATCGCTGAAAATGCATATCTCAGCACGAAAAACCACGAAAATCAAGATATCGCCGGTTCTGCATATCAAACGAACTGTGGAGTGGTGAAAACAACCAGATAACGTGTTTCTCGCATTAAGTTGCTCGAAAAGAGCGAACTCGAAGATTCTGCATACTTCTGACTGAAGTCTCACCAAGATTATCGCAGAAAATGCATTTCTCAGCTTGAAACCCGACGAAAACCAAACATCGCCGGTTCTGCATATCAAACCAACTGTGGAGTGGTGAAAACACCAGACAACGTGTTTCTCGCATTAAATAGATCGAAAAGTGCGATCTCGATGATTCTGCATACTTCTAACAGAAGTCTCACCATGATTATCGCAGATAATGCATATCTCTGCTAGAAACCCCACGAAAACCAAGATATCTCCTGTTCTGCATATACAACGAACTGTGTAGTGGTGAAAACACCAGATAACGTGTTTCTAGCATTAACTAGCTCGAAATGAGCGATGTCGAAGATTCTGCATACTTCTGACAGAAGACTCACCAAGATTATCGCTGAAAATGCATATCTCAGCAGGAAAAACCACGAAAATCAAGATATCGCCAGTTCTGCATATCAAACGAACTGTGGAGTGTTGAAAACACAAGAAAACGTGTTTCTCGCATTAAATAGCTCGAAAAGAGCGATCTAGATGATTCTGCATACTTCTGACGGAAGACTCACCAAGATTATCGCAGAAAATGCATATCTCAGCTACAAACCCCACGAAAACCAAGATATCTCCGGTTCTGCATATCAAACGCACTGTGGGGTGGTGAAAACACAAGAAAACGTGTTTCTCGCATTAAATAGCTCGAAAAGAGCGATCTAGATGGTTCTGCATACTTCTGACAGAAGACTCACCAAGATTATCGCAGAAAATGCATATCTCAGCTTGAACCCCGACGAAAGCCAAGATGTCGCCGGTTCTGCATATCAAACGCACTGTGCAGTGGTGAAAACACCAGATAACGTGTTTCTCGCATTAAATAGCTCGAAAAGAGCGATCCCGATGATTCTGCATACTTCTGACAGAAGTCTCGCCAAGATTATCGTAGAAAATGCATATCTCAGCTTGAATCCCTACCGTAACCAAGATATCTCCGGTTCTGCATGTCAAACGCACTGTGGAGTGCCGAAAACACCAGATAACGTGTTTCTCGCATTAAGTAGCTCGAAAAGAGCGATCTCGATTATTCTGCATACTTCTGACTGAAGTCTCACCAAGATTGCCGCAGAAAATGCATATCTCAGCTTGAAACCCCACGAAAACCCAGATATCGCCGGTTCTGCTTATCAAACCAACTGTGGAGTGGTGAAAACACCAGACAACGTGTTTCTCGCATTAAATAGATCAAAAGAGCGTTCTGGATGATTCTGCATACTTCTCATAGATGAAACACAAAGATTATCGCAGAAAATGCATATTTCAGCTGGAAACCCCACGAAATCCAAGATATCTCCTGTTCTGCATATACAACGAACTGTGGAGTGGTGAAAACACCAGATAACGTGTTTCTCGCATTAAATAGATCGAAAAGTGCGATCTCGATGATTCTGCATACTTCTAACAGAAGTCTCACCATGATTATCGCAGATAATGCATATCTCTGCTAGAAACCCCACGAAAACCAAGATATCTCCTGTTCTGCATATACAACGAACTGTGGAGTGGTGAAAACACCAGATAACGTGTTTCTAGCATTAACTTGCTCGAAATGAGCGATCTCGAAGATTCTGCATACTTCTGACAGAAGACTCACCAAGATTATCGCTGAAAATGCATATCTCAGCACGAAAAACCACGAAAATCAAGATATCGCCGGTTCTGCATATCAAACGAACTGTGGAGTGGTGAAAACAACCAGATAACGTGTTTCTCGCATTAAATATCTCGAAAAGAGGGATCTCGATGATTCTGCATACTTCTGACAGAAGACTCACCAAGATTATCGCAGAAAATGCATATCTCAGCTTGAACCCCGACGAAATCCAAGATGTCGCCGGTACTGCATGTCAAACGCACTGTGGAGTGGTGAAAACACCAGATAACGTGTATCTCGCATTAAGTAGCTCGAAAAGAGAGATCTCGAAGATTCAGCATCCTTCTGAGAGAAGTCTCACCAAGATTATCGTAAAAAATGCATATCTCTGCTAGAAACCCCACGAAAACCAAGATATCTCCTGTTCTGCATATCCAACGAACTGTGGAGTGGTGAAAACCCCAGAAAACGTGCTTCTCGCATTAAATAGCTCGAAAAGAGCGATCCCGATGATTCTGCATACTTCTGACAGAAGTCTCACCATGATTATCGCAGAAAATGCATATCTCAGCTTGATACCCTACGACAGCCAAGATGTCGCCGGTTCTGCATATTAAACGCACTGTGGAGTGGTGAAAACACCAGATAACGTGTTTCTCGCATTAACTAGCTCGAAAAGAGGGATCTCGATGATTCTGCATACTTCTGACAGAAGACTCACCAAGATTATCGCAGAAAATGCATGTCTCAGCTTGAAACCCGACGAAATCCAAGATGTCGCTGGTTCCGCATATCAAACGCACTGTGGAGTGGTGAAAACACCAATTAACGTGTTTCTCGCATTAAATAGCTCGAAAAGAGGGATCTCGATGATTCTGCATACTTCTGACAGAAGACTCACCAAGTTTATCGCAGAAAATGCATATCTCAGCTGGAAACACCACGAAAAACAAGATATCATCGGTTCTGCATATCAAACGCACTGTGGTATGTTGAAAACACCAGAAAACTTGTTTTTTCGCATTAAATAGCACGAAAAGAGCGATCTAGAAGATTCTGCATATTTCTGACTGAAGTCTCACCAAGATTATCGCAGAAAATGCATATCTCAGCTTGAAACCTCACGAAAATCAAGATGTCGCCCGTTCTGCATATCAAACGCACTGTGGAGTGGTGAAAACAACCATATATCGTGTTTCTCGCATTAAGTTGCTCGAAAAGAACGATCTCGAAGATTCTGCATACTTCTGGCAGAAGACTCACCTAGATTATCGCAGAAAATGCATATCTCTGCTAGAAACCCCACGAAAACCAAGATATCTCCTGTTCTGCATATACAACGTACTGTGGAGTGGTGAAAACACCAGATAACGTGTTTCTCGCATTAACTAGCTCGAAATGAGCGATCTCGAAGATTCTGCATACTTCTGACTGAAGTCTCACCAAGATTATCGCAGAAAATGCATATTTCAGCTTGAAACCCCACGAAAACCAAGATATCGCCGGTTCTGCATATCATACGCACTGTGGAGTGCTGAAAACACCAGATATCGTGTTTCTCGCATTAAATAGCTCGAAAAGAGCGATCTAGATGATTCTGCATACTTCTGGCAGAAGACTCATCTAGATTATCGCAGAAAATGCATATCTCTGCTAGAAACCCCACGAAAACCAAGATATCTCCTGTTCTGCATATACAACGAACTGTGGAGTGGGGAAAACACCAGATAACGTGTTTCTCGCATTAACTAGCTCGAAATGAGCGATCTCGACGATTCTGCATACTTCTGACTGAAGTCTCACCAAGATCATCGCAGAAAATGCATATTTCAGCTTGAAACCCCACGAAAACCAAGATATCGCCGGTTCTGCATATCATACGCACTGTGGAGTGCTGAAAACACCAGATATCGTGTTTCTCGCATGAAATAGCTCGAAAAGAGCGATCTAGATGATTCTACATACTTCTGGCAGAAGACTCACATAGATTATCGCAGAAAATGCATATCTCTGCTAGAAACCCCACGAAAACCAAGATATCTCCTGTTCTGCATATACAACGAACTGTGGAGTGGGGAAAACACCAGATAACGTGTTTCTCGCATTAACTAGCTCGAAATGAGCGATCTCGACGATTCTGCATACTTCTGACTGAAGTCTCACCAAGATCATCGCAGAAAATGCATATTTCAGCTTGAAACCCCACGAAAACCAAGATATCGCCGGTTCTGCATATCATACGCACTGTGGAGTGCTGAAAACACCAGATATCGTGTTTCTCGCATTAAATAGCTCGAAAAGAGCGATCTAGATGATTCTGCATACTTCTGGCAGAAGACTCACATAGATTATCGCAGAAAATGCATATCTCTGCTAGAAACCCCACGAAAACCAAGATATCTCCTGTTCTGCATATACAACGAACTGTGGAGTGGTGAAAACACCAGATAACGTGTTTCTCGCATTAACTAGCTCGAAATGAGCGATCTCGATGATTCTGCATACTTCTGACAGAAGACTCACCAAGATTATCGCAGAAAATGCATATCTCAGCTGGACACACCACGAAAATCAAGATATCGCCGGTTCTGCATATCAAACGCACTGTGGAGTGGTGAAAATACCAGATAACGTGTTTCTCGCATTAAATAGCTCGAAAAGAGCGATCTAGATGATTCTGCATACTTCTGACAGAAGACTCACCAAGATTATCGCTGAAAATGCATATCTCAGCACGAAAAACCTCGAAAATCAAGATATCGCCGGTTCTGCATATCAAACGAACTGTGGAGTGGTGAAAACAACCAGATAACGTGTTTCTCTCATTAAATAGCTCGAAAAGAGGGATCTCGATGATTCTGCATACTTCTGACAGAAGACTCACCAAGATTATCGCTGAAAATGCATATCTCAGCACGAAAAACCACGAAAATCAAGATATCGCCGGTTCTGCATATCAAACGAACTGTGGAGTGGTGAAAACAACCAGATAACGTGTTTCTCGCATTAAGTTGCTCGAAAAGAGCGAACTCGAAGATTCTGCATACTTCTGACTGAAGTCTCACCAAGATTATCGCAGAAAATGCATTTCTCAGCTTGAAACCCGACGAAAACCAAACATCGCCGGTTCTGCATATCAAACCAACTGTGGAGTGGTGAAAACACCAGACAACGTGTTTCTCGCATTAAATAGATCGAAAAGTGCGATCTCGATGATTCTGCATACTTCTAACAGAAGTCTCACCATGATTATCGCAGATAATGCATATCTCTGCTAGAAACCCCACGAAAACCAAGATATCTCCTGTTCTGCATATACAACGAACTGTGTAGTGGTGAAAACACCAGATAACGTGTTTCTAGCATTAACTAGCTCGAAATGAGCGATGTCGAAGATTCTGCATACTTCTGACAGAAGACTCACCAAGATTATCGCTGAAAATGCATATCTCAGCAGGAAAAACCACGAAAATCAAGATATCGCCGGTTCTGCATATCAAACGAACTGTGGAGTGTTGAAAACACAAGAAAACGTGTTTCTCGCATTAAATAGCTCGAAAAGAGCGATCTAGATGATTCTGCATACTTCTGACGGAAGACTCACCAAGATTATCGCAGAAAATGCATATCTCAGCTACAAACCCCACGAAAACCAAGATATCTCCGGTTCTGCATATCAAACGCACTGTGGGGTGGTGAAAACACAAGAAAACGTGTTTCTCGCATTAAATAGCTCGAAAAGAGCGATCTAGATGATTCTGCATACTTCTGACAGAAGACTCACCAAGATTATCGCAGAAAATGCATATCTCAGCTACAAACCCCACGAAAACCAAGATATCTCCGGTTCTGCATATCAAACGCACTGTGGGGTGGTGAAAACACAAGAAAACGTGTTTCTCGCATTAAATAGCTCGAAAAGAGAGATCTAGATGGTTCTGCATACTTCTGACAGAAGACTCACCAAGATTATCGCAGAAAATGCATATCTCAGCTTGAACCCCGACGAAAGCCAAGATGTCGCCGGTTCTGCATATCAAACGCACTGTGGAGTGGTGAAGACACCAGATAACGTGTTTCTCGCATTAAATAGCTCGAAAAGAGCGATCCCGATGATTCTGCATACTTCTGACAGAAGTCTCGCCAAGATTATCGTAGAAAATGCATATCTCAGCTTGAATCCCGACCGTAACCAAGATATCTCCGGTTCTGCATGTCAAACGCACTGTGGAGTGCCGAAAACACCAGATAACGTGTTTCTCGCATTAAGTAGCTGGAAAAGAGCGATCTCGATTATTCTGCATACTTCTGACTGAAGTCTCACCAAGATTGCCGCAGAAAATGCATATCTCAGCTTGAAACCCCACGAAAACCCAGATATCGCCGGTTCTGCATATCAAACCAACTGTGGAGTGGTGAAAACACCAGACAACGTGTTTCTCGCATTCAATAGATCGAAAAGAGCGTTCTGGATGATTCTGCATACTTCTCATAGATGAAACACAAAGATTATCGCAGAAAATGCATATTTCAGCTGGAAACCCCACGAAAACCAAGATATCTCCTGTTCTGCATATACAACGAACTGTGGAGTGGTGAAAACACCAGATAACGTGTTTCTCGCATTAACTAGCTCGAAATGAGCGATCTCGTAGATTCTGCATACCTCTGACTGAAGTCTCACCAAGTTTATCGCAGAAAATGCATATCTCAGCTTGAAACCCGACGAAAACCAAACATCGCCGGTTCTGCATATCAAACCAACTGTGGAGTGGTGAAAAAACCAGACAACGTGTTTCTCGCATTAAATAGATCGAAAAGTGCGATCTCGATGATTCTGCATACTTCTAACAGAAGTCTCACCATGATTATCGCAGATAATGCATATCTCTGCTAGAAACCCCACGAAAACCAAGATATCGCCGGTTCTGCATATCAAACGCACTGTGAAGTGGTGAAAATACCAGATAACGTGTTTCTCGCATTAAATAGCTCGAAAAGAGCGATCTAGATGATTCTGCATACTTCTGACAGAAGACTCACCAAGATTATCGCTGAAAATACATATCTCAGCACGAAAAACCACGAAAATCAAGATATCGCCGGTTCTGCATATCAAACGAACTGTGGAGTGGTGAAAACAACCAGATAACGTGTTTCTCGCATTAAATAGCTCGAAAAGAGGGATCTCGATGATTCTGCATACTTCTGACAGAAGACTCACCAAGATTATCGCAGAAAATGCATATCTCAGCTGGACACACCACGAAAATCAAGATATCGCCGGTTCTGCATATCAAACGCTCTGTGAAGTGGTGAAAATACCAGATAACGTGTTTCTCGCATTAAATAGCTCGAAAAGAGCGATCTAGATGATTCTGCATACTTCTGACAGAAGACTCACCAAGATTATCGCTGAAAATGCATATCTCAGCACGAAAAACCACGAAAATCAAGATATCGCCGGTTCTGCATATCAAACGAACTGTGGAGTGGTGAAAACAACCAGATAACGTGTTTCTCGCATTAAATAGCTCGAAAAGAGGGATCTCGATGATTCTGCATACTTCTGACAGAAGACTCACCAAGATTATCGCTGAAAATGCATATCTCAGCACGAAAAACCACGAAAATCAAGATATCGCCGGTTCTGCATATCAAACGAACTGTGGAGTGGTGAAAACAACCAGATAACGTGTTTCTCGCATTAAGTTGCTCGAAAAGAGCGAACTCGAAGTTTCTGCAAACTTCTGACTGAAGTCTCACCAAGATTATCGCAGAAAATGCATTTCTCAGCTTGAAACCCGACGAAAACCAAACATCGCCGGTTCTGCATATCAAACCAACTGTGGAGTGGTGAAAACACCAGACAACGTGTTTCTCGGTATTAAATAGCTCGAGAAGAGAGATCTAGATGGTTCTGCATACTTCTGACAGAAGACTCACCAAGATTAACGCAGAAAATGCATATCTCATCTACAAACCCCACGAAAACCAAGATATCGCCGGTTCTGCATTTCAGACGCACTGTGGAGTGGTGAAACACCAGAAAACGTGTTTCTCGCATTAAGTATCTCGAAAAGAGCGTTCTCGAAGATTCTGCATACTTCTGACAGAAGACTCACCAAGATTATCGCAGAAAATGCATATCTCAGCTACAAACCCCACGAAAACCAAGATATCTCCGGTTCTGCATATCAAACGCACTGTGGGGTGGTGAAAACACAAGAAAACGTGTTTCTCGCATTAAATAGCTCGAGAAGAGAGATCTAGATGGTTCTGCATACTTCTGACAGAAGACTCACCAAGATTAACGCAGAAAATGCATATCTCATCTACAAACCCCACGAAAACCAAGATATCGCCGGTTCTGCATTTCAGACGCACTGTGGAGTGGTGAAACACCAGAAAACGTGTTTCTCGCATGAAGTATCTCGAAAAGAGCGTCCTCGAAGATTCTGCATACTTCTGACAGAAGTATCGCCTAGATTATCGTAGAAAATGCATATCTCAGCTTGAATCCCGACCGTAACCAAGATATCTCCGGTTCTGCATGTCAAACGCACTGTGGAGTGCCGAAAACACCAGATAACGTGTTTCTCGCATTAAGTAGCTCGAAAAGAGCGATCTCGATTATTCTGCATACTTCTGACTGAAGTCTCACCAAGATTGCCGCAGAAAATGCATATCTCAGCTTGAAAACCCACGAAAACCCAGATATCGCCGGTTCTGCATATCAAACCAACTGTGGAGTGGTGAAAACACCAGACAACGTGTTTCTCGCATTAAATAGATCGAAAAGAGCGTTCTGGATGATTCTGCATACTTCTCATAGATGAAACACAAAGATTATCGCAGAAAATGCATATTTCAGCTGGAAACCCCACGAAAACCAATTTATCGGTGGCTCTACATATCAAACGCACTGTGGAGCGGTCAAAACACCAGAAATCTTGTTTTTTCACATTAAATAGCTCGAAACGAGCGATCTCGATGATTCTGCATACTTCGGACAGAAGGCTCACCAAGATTGCCGCAGAAAATGCATATCTCAGCTTGAAACCTGACGAAATCCAAGATGTCGCCGGTTCTGCATGTCAAACGTACTGTGGAGTGGTCAATACACCAGAAAACGTGTTTGTCGAATTAAATAGCTCGAGAAGAGCGATTCTAGATGATTCTGCATACTTCTGACTGAAGTCTCACCAATATTATCGCAGAAAATGCATATCTCAGCTAGAAACACCACGAAAACCAAGATGTCGCCGGTTCTGCATATCAAACGCACTGTGGGGTAGTGAAAACACCAGAAAACGTGTTACTCGCATTAACTAGCTCGAAAAGAGCGTTCTGGATGATTCTGCATACTTCTCATAGATGAAACACAAAGATTATCGCAGAAAATGCATATTTCAGCTGGAAACCCCACGAAAACCAATTTATCGGTGGCTCTACATATCAAACGCACTGTGGAGTGGTGAAAACACCAGATAACGTGTTTCTCGCATTAAATAGCTCGAAAAGAGCGATCTCGATGAATCTGCATACTTCGGACAGAAGTCTCACCAAGATTATCGTAAAAAATGCATATCTCGGCTTGAAACCCCACGAAAACCAAGATATCGCTGGTACTGCATATCAAACGCACTGTGGAGTGGTGAAAACACCAGATAACGTGTTTCTCGCATTAAACAGCTCGAAAAGAGCGATCGCGATGAATCTGCATACTTCGGACAGTAGTCTCACCAAGATTATCGTAAAAATGCATATCTCAGCTTGAAACCCAACGAAAGCCAAGATATCGCTGGTTCTGCATATCAAACGCACTGTGGAGTGGTAAAAACACCAGACAAGGTTTTTCTCGCATTAACTAGCTCGAAAAGAGCGATCTCGATGATTCTGCATACTTCTGACAGAAGACTCACCTAGATTATCGCAGAAAATGCATATCTCACCTGGAAACACCACGAAAATCAAGATATCGCCGGTTCTGCATATCAAACGAACTGTGGAGTGGTGAAAACAGCCAGATAACGTGTATCTCGCATTAAAAAGCTCGAAAAGAGGGATCTCGGTGATTCTGCATACTTCTGACAGAAGACTCACCAAGATTATCGCAGAAAATGCATATCTCAGCTGGAAACACCACGAAAATCAAGATATCGCCGGTTCTGCATATCAAACGCACTGTGGAATGTTGAAAACACCAGAAAACATGTTTTTTCGCATTAAATAGCTCGAAAAGAGCGATCTAGATGATTCTGCATACTTCTGACTGAAGTCTCACCAAGATTATCGCAGAAAATGCATATCTCAGCTTGAAACCTCACGAAAATCAAGACGTCGCCGGTTCTGCATATCAAACGCACTGTAGAGTGGTGAAAACAACCAGATAACGTCTTTCTCGCATTAAATAGCTCGAAAAGAGCGATCTAGATGATTCTGCATACTTCTGGCAGAAGACTCACCTAGATTATCGCAGAAAATGCATATCTCAGCTGGAAACACCACGAAAATCAAGATATCGCCGGTTCTGCATATCAAACGCACTGTGGAATGTTGAAAACACCAGAAACCTTGTTTTTTCGCATTAAATAGCTCGAAAAGAGCGATCTAGATGACTCTGCATACTTCGGACTGAAGTCTCACCAAGATTATCGCAGAAAATGCATATCTGAGCTTGAAACCACACGAAAACCAGGATATCGTCGGTTCTGCATATCATACGCACTGTGGAGTGGTGAAAGCACCAGATAACGTGTTTCTCGCATTAAATAGCTCGAAACGAGCGATCTCGATGATTAAGCATACTTCGGACAGATGTCTCACCAAGATTATCGCAGAAATTGCATATCTCAGCTTGAAACCCCACGAAAACCTAGATATCGCTGGTTCTGCATATTAAACGCAGTGTTGAGTGCTGGACACACCAGATAACGTGTTTCTCACATTAAATAGCTCGAATAGAGCGATCTCGATGATTAAGCATACTTCGGACAGAAGTCTCACCAAGATTATCGTAAAAAGTGTATATCTCAGCTTGAAACCCCACGAAAACTGAGATATCGCTGGTTCTGCATATCAAACGCACTGTGGAGTGGTGAAAACACCAGATAACGTGTTTCTCGCATTAAATAGCTCGAAAAGAGCGATCTCGATGAATCTGCATACTTCGGACAGAAGTCTCACCAAGATTATCGTAAAAAATGCATATCTCGGCTTGAAACCCCACGAAAACCAAGATATCGCTGGTACTGCATATCAAACGCACTGTGGAGTGGTGAAAACACCAGATAACGTGTTTCTCGCATTAAACAGCTCGAAAAGAGCGATCGCGATGAATCTGCATACTTCGGACAGAAGTCTCACCAAGATTATCGTAAAAAATGCATATCTCAGCTTGAAACCCAACGAAAGCCAAGATATCGCTGGTTCTGCATATCAAACGCACTGTGGAGTGGTAAAAACACCAGACAAGGTTTTTCTCGCATTAACTAGCTCGAAAAGAGCGATCTCGATGATTCTGCATACTTCTGACAGAAGACTCACCTAGATTATCGCAGAAAATGCATATCTCACCTGGAAACACCACGAAAATCAAGATATCGCCGGTTCTGCATATCAAACGAACTGTGGAGTGGTGAAAACAGCCAGATAACGTGTATCTCGCATTAAAAAGCTCGAAAAGAGGGATCTCGGTGATTCTGCATACTTCTGACAGAAGACTCACCAAGATTATCGCAGAAAATGCATATCTCAGCTGGAAACACCACGAAAATCAAGATATCGCCGGTTCTGCATATCAAACGCACTGTGGAATGTTGAAAACACCAGAAAACTTGTTTTTTCGCATTAAATAGCTCGAAAAGAGCGATCTAGATGATTCTGCATACTTCTGACTGAAGTCTCACCAAGATTATCGCAGAAAATGCATATCTCAGCTTGAAACCTCACGAAAATCAAGACGTCGCCGGTTCTGCATATCAAACGCACTGTAGAGTGGTGAAAGCAACCAGATAACGTCTTTCTCGCATTAAATAGCTCGAAAAGAGCGATCTAGATGATTCTGCATACTTCTGGCAGAAGACTCACCTAGATTATCGCAGAAAATGCATATCTCAGCTGGAAACACCACGAAAATCAAGATATCGCCGGTTCTGCATATCAAACGCACTGTGGAATGTTGAAAACACCAGAAACCTTGTTTTTTCGCATTAAATAGCTCGAAAAGAGCGATCTAGATGACTCTGCATACTTCGGACTGAAGTCTCACCAAGATTATCGCAGAAAATGCATATCTGAGCTTGAAACCACACGAAAACCAGGATATCGTCGGTTCTGCACATCATACGCACTGTGGAGTGGTGAAAGCACCAGATAACGTGTTTCTCGCATTAAATAGCTCGAAACGAGCGATCTCGATGATTAAGCATACTTCGGACAGAAGTCTCACCAAGATTATCGTAAAAATTGCATATCTCAGCTTGAAACCCCACGAAAACCTAGATATCGCTGGTTCTGCATATTAAACGCAGTATTGAGTGCTGGAAACACCAGATAACGTGTTTCTCACATTATAGCTCGAATAGAGCGATCTCGATGATTAAGCATACTTCGGACAGAAGTCTCACCAAGATTATCGCAGAAATTGCATATCTCAGCTTGAAACCCCACGAAAACCAAGATATCGCTGGTACTGCATATCAAACGCACTGTGGAGTGGTGAAAACACCAGATAACGTGTTTCTCGCATTAAACAGCTCGAAAAGAGCGATCGCGATGAATCTGCATACTTCGGACAGTAGTCTCACCAAGATTATCGTAAAAATGCATATCTCAGCTTGAAACCCAACGAAAGCCAAGATATCGCTGGTTCTGCATATCAAACGCACTGTGGAGTGGTAAAAACACCAGACAAGGTTTTTCTCGCATTAACTAGCTCGAAAAGAGCGATCTCGATGATTCTGCATACTTCTGACAGAAGACTCACCTAGATTATCGCAGAAAATGCATATCTCACCTGGAAACACCACGAAAATCAAGATATCGCCGGTTCTGCATATCAAACGAACTGTGGAGTGGTGAAAACAGCCAGATAACGTGTATCTCGCATTAAAAAGCTCGAAAAGAGGGATCTCGGTGATTCTGCATACTTCTGACAGAAGACTCACCAAGATTATCGCAGAAAATGCATATCTCAGCTGGAAACACCACGAAAATCAAGATATCGCCGGTTCTGCATATCAAACGCACTGTGGAATGTTGAAAACACCAGAAAACATGTTTTTTCGCATTAAATAGCTCGAAAAGAGCGATCTAGATGATTCTGCATACTTCTGACTGAAGTCTCACCAAGATTATCGCAGAAAATGCATATCTCAGCTTGAAACCTCACGAAAATCAAGACGTCGCCGGTTCTGCATATCAAACGCACTGTAGAGTGGTGAAAACAACCAGATAACGTCTTTCTCGCATTAAATAGCTCGAAAAGAGCGATCTAGATGATTCTGCATACTTCTGGCAGAAGACTCACCTAGATTATCGCAGAAAATGCATATCTCAGCTGGAAACACCACGAAAATCAAGATATCGCCGGTTCTGCATATCAAACGCACTGTGGAATGTTGAAAACACCAGAAACCTTGTTTTTTCGCATTAAATAGCTCGAAAAGAGCGATCTAGATGACTCTGCATACTTCGGACTGAAGTCTCACCAAGATTATCGCAGAAAATGCATATCTGAGCTTGAAACCACACGAAAACCAGGATATCGTCGGTTCTGCACATCATACGCACTGTGGAGTGGTGAAAGCACCAGATAACGTGTTTCTCGCATTAAATAGCTCGAAACGAGCGATCTCGATGATTAAGCATACTTCGGACAGAAGTCTCACCAAGATTATCGTAAAAATTGCATATCTCAGCTTGAAACCCCACGAAAACCTAGATATCGCTGGTTCTGCATATTAAACGCAGTATTGAGTGCTGGAAACACCAGATAACGTGTTTCTCACATTATAGCTCGAATAGAGCGATCTCGATGATTAAGCATACTTCGGACAGAAGTCTCACCAAGATTATCGCAGAAATTGCATATCTCAGCTTGAAACCCCACGAAAACCTAGATATCGCTGGTTCTGCATATTAAACGCAGTATTGAGTGCTGGAAACACCAGATAACGTGTTTCTCACATTAAATAGCTCGAATAGAGCGATCTCGATGATTAAGCATACTTCGGACAGAAGTCTCACCAAGATTATCGTAAAAAGTGCATATCTCAGCTTGAAACCCCACGAAAACTGAGATATCGCTGGTTCTGCATATCAAACGCACTGTGGAGTGCTGAAAACACCAGATAACGTTTTGTCGCATTAAATAGCTCGAATAGAGCGATCTCGATGATTCTGCATACTTCGGAAAGAAGTCTCACCAAGATTATCGTAAAAAATGCATATCTCAGCTTGAAACCCCACGAAAACCAGGATATCGCTGGTACTGCATATCGAACGCACTGTGGAGTGGTGAAAACCCCACAAAACGTGTTTCTCGCATTAAATAGCTCGAAAAGTGCGCTCTTGATGTTTCTGCATACTTCGGACAGATGTTTCACCAAGATTATCGTAGAAAATGCATATCTGAGCTTGAAACCCGACGAAAACCAAACATCGCGGGTTCTGCATTTCATACGCACTGTGGAGTGCTGAAAACACCAGATATCGTGTTTCTCGCATTAAATAGCTCGAAAAGTGCGATCTCGATGATTCTGCATACTTCTGACAGAAGTCTCACCAAGATTATCGCAGAAAATGCATATCTCTGCTTGAAACCCCACGAAAACCCAGATATCGCCGGTTCTGCATATCAAACGCACTGTGGAGTGGTGAAAACACCAGATAACGTTTTGTCGCATTAAATAGCTCGAATAGAGCGATCTCGATGATTCTGCATACTTCGGACAGAAGTCTCACCAAGATTATCGTAAAAAATGCATATCTCAGCTTGAAACCCCACGAAAACCAAGATATCGCTGGTACTGCATATCGAACGCACTGTGGAGTGGTGAAAACCCCACAAAACGTGTTTCTCGCATTAGATAGCTCGAAAAGTGCGATATCGATGATTCAGCATACTTCGGACAGAAGTCTCACCATGATTATCGTAAAAAATGCATATCTCAGCTTGAAACCCCACGAAAACCAAGATATCGCTGGTTCTGCATATCAAACGCACTGTGGAGTGGTGAAAACACCAGACAACGTGTTTCTCGCATTAAATAGATCGAAAAGAGCGTTCTGGATGATTCTGCATACTTCTCATAGATGAAACACAAAGATTATCGCAGAAAATGCATATTTCAGCTGGAAACCCCACGAAAACCAAGATATCTCCTGTTCTGCATATACAACGAACTGTGGAGTGGTGAAAACACCAGATAACGTGTTTCTCGCATTAACTAGCTCGAAATGAGCGATCTCGTAGATTCTGCATACCTCTGACTGAAGTCTCACCAAGATTATCGCAGAAAATGCATATCTCAGATTGAAACCCGACGAAAACCAAACATCGCCGGTTCTGCATATCAAACCAACTGTGGAGTGGTGAAAAAACCAGACAACGTGTTTCTCGCATTAAATAGATCGAAAAGTGCGATCTCGATGATTCTGCATACTTCTAACAGAAGTCTCACCATGATTATCGCAGATAATGCATATCTCTGCTAGAAACCCCACGAAAACCAAGATATCTCCTGTTCTGCATATACAACGAACTGTGGAGTGGTGAAAACACCAGATAACGTGTTTCTAGCATTAACTCGCTCGAAATGAGCGATCTCGAAGATTCTGCATACTTCTGACAGAAGACTCACCAAGATTATCGCTGAAAATGCATATCTCAGCACGAAAAACCACGAAAATCAAGATATCGCCGGTTCTGCATATCAAACGAACTGTGGAGTGGTGAAAACAACCAGATAACGTGTTTCTCGCATTAAATAGCTCGAAAAGAGGGATCTCGATGATTCTGCATACTTCTGACAGAAGACTCACCAAGATTATCGCAGAAAATGCATATCTCAGCTTGAACCCCGACGAAATCCAAGATGTCGCCGGTACTGCATGTCAAACGCACAGTGGAGTGGTGAAAACACCAGATAACGTGTATCTCGCATTAAGTAGCTCGAAAAGAGCGATCTCGAAGATTCTGCATCCTTCTGAGAGAAGTCTCACCAAGATTATCGTAGAAAATGCATATCTCAGCTTGAAACCCCACGAAAACTGAGGTATCACTGGTTCTGCATATCAAACGCACTGTGGAGTGCTGAAAACACCAGATAACGTTTTGTCGCATTAAATAGTTCGAATAGAGCGATCTCGATGATTAAGCATACTTCGGACAGAATTCTCACCAAGATTATCGTAAAAAGTGCATATCTCAGCTTGAAACCCCACG
The DNA here is from genome assembly GCA_951804975.1 of Anthophora plumipes. Lineage (NCBI taxonomy): Eukaryota > Metazoa > Arthropoda > Insecta > Hymenoptera > Apidae > Anthophora > Anthophora plumipes. Next base: position 1,362,174 of record CATORF010000043.1, read on the forward strand.
AAAACCAAGATATCACCTGTTCTGCATATCCAACGAACTGTGGTGTGGTGAAAACCCCAGAAAACGTGTTTCTCGCATTAACTAGCTCGAAATGAGCGATCTCGAAGATTCTGCATACTTCTGACTGAAGTCTCACCAAGATTATCGCAGAAAATGCATATTTCAGCTTGAAACCCCACGAAAACCAAGATATCGCCGGTTCTGCATATCATACGCACTGTGGAGTGCTGAAAACACCAGATATCGTGTTTCTCGCATTAAATAGCTCGAAAAGAGCGATCTAGATGATTCTGCATACTTCTGGCAGAAGACTCATCTAGATTATCGCAGAAAATGCATATCTCTGCTAGAAACCCCACGAAAACCAAGATATCTCCTGTTCTGCATATACAACGAACTGTGGAGTGGGGAAAACACCAGATAACGTGTTTCTCGCATTAACTAGCTCGAAATGAGCGATCTCGACGATTCTGCATACTTCTGACTGAAGTCTCACCAAGATTATCGCAGAAAATGCATATTTCAGCTTGAAACCCCACGAAAACCAAGATATCGCCGGTTCTGCATATCATGCGCACTGTGGAGTGCTGAAAACACCAGATATCGTGTTTCTCGCATTAAATAGCACGAAAAGAGCGATCTAGATGATTCTGCATACTTCTGGCAGAAGACTCACATAGATTATCGCAGAAAATGCATATCTCTGCTAGAAACCCCACGAAAACCAAGATATCTCCTGTTCTGCATATACAACGAACTGTGGAGTGGTGAAAACACCAGATAACGTGTTTCTCGCATTAACTAGCTCGAAATGAGCGATCTCGATGATTCTGCATACTTCTGACAGAAGACTCACCAAGATTATCGCAGAAAATGCATATCTCAGCTGGACACACCACGAAAATCAAGATATCGCCGGTTCTGCATATCAAACGCACTGTGGAGTGGTGAAAATACCAGATAACGTGTTTCTCGCATTAAATAGCTCGAAAAGAGGGATCTCGATGATTCTGCATACTTCTGACAGAAGACTCACCAAGATTATCGCTGAAAATGCATATCTCAGCACGAAAAACCACGAAAATCAAGATATCGCCGGTTCTGCATATCTAACGAACTGTGGAGTGGTGAAAACAACCAGATAACGTGTTTCTCGCATTAAGTTGCTCGAAAAGAGCGAACTCGAAGATTCTGCATACTTCTGACTGAAGTCTCACCAAGATTATCGCAGAAAATGCATTTCTCAGCTTGAAACCCGACGAAAACCAAACATCGCCGGTTCTGCATATCAAACCAACTGTGGAGTGGTGAAAACACCAGACAACGTGTTTCTCGCATTAAATAGATCGAAAAGTGCGATCTCGATGATTCTGCATACTTCTAACAGAAGTCTCACCATGATTATCGCAGATAATGCATATCTCTGCTAGAAACCCCACGAAAACCAAGATATCTCCTGTTCTGCATATACAACGAACTGTGTAGTGGTGAAAACACCAGATAACGTGTTTCTAGCATTAACTAGCTCGAAATGAGCGATGTCGAAGATTCTGCATACTTCTGACAGAAGACTCACCAAGATTATCGCTGAAAATGCATATCTCAGCAGGAAAAACCACGAAAATCAAGATATCGCCGGTTCTGCATATCAAACGAACTGTGGAGTGTTGAAAACACAAGAAAACGTGTTTCTCGCATTAAATAGCTCGAAAAGAGCGATCTAGATGATTCTGCATACTTCTGACGGAAGACTCTCCAAGATTATCGCAGAAAATGCATATCTCAGCTACAAACCCCACGAAAACAAAGATATCTCCGGTTCTGCATATCAAACGCACTGTGGGGTGGTGAAAACACAAGAAAACGTGTTTCTCGCATTAAATAGCTCGAAAAGAGCGATCTAGATGATTCTGCATACTTCTGACAGAAGACTCACCAAGATTATCGCAGAAAATGCATATCTCAGCTACAAACCCCACGAAAACCAAGATATCTCCGGTTCTGCATATCAAACGCACTGTGGGGTGGTGAAAACACAAGAAAACGTGTTTCTCGCATTAAATAGCTCGAAAAGAGAGATCTAGATGGTTCTGCATACATCTGACAGAAGACTCACCAAGATTATCGCAGAAAATGCATATCTCAGCTTGAACCCCGACGAAAGCCAAGATGTCGCCGGTTCTGCATATCAAACGCACTGTGGAGTGGTGAAAACACCAGATAACGTGATTCTCGCATTAAATAGCTCGAAAAGAGCGATCCCGATGATTCTGCATTCTTCTGACAGAAGTCTCGCCAAGATTATCGTAGAAAATGCATATCTCAGCTTGAATCCCGACCGTAACCAAGATATCTCCGGTTCTGCATGTCAAACGCACTGTGGAGTGCCGAAAACACCAGATAACGTGTTTCTCGCATTAAGTAGCTCGAAAAGAGCGATCTCGATTATTCTGCATACTTCTGACTGACGTCTCACCAAGATTGCCGCAGAAAATGCATATCTCAGCTTGAAACCCCACGAAAACCCAGATATCGCCGGTTCTGCATATCAAACCAACTGTGGAGTGGTGAAAACACCAGACAACGTGTTTCTCGCATTAAATAGATCGAAAAGAGCGTTCTGGATGATTCTGCATACTTCTCATAGATGAAACACAAAGATTATCGCAGAAAATGCATATTTCTGCTGGAAACCCCACGAAAACCAAGATATCTCCTGTTCTGCATATACAACGAACTGTGGAGTGGTGAAAACACCAGATAACGTGTTTCTCGCATTAACTAGCTCGAAATGAGCGATCTCGTAGATTCTGCATACCTCTGACTGAAGTCTCACCAAGATTATCGCAGAAAATGCATATCTCAGCTTGAAACCTGACGAAAACCAAACATCGCCGGTTCTGCATATCAAACCAACTGTGGAGTGGTGAAAAAACCAGACAACGTGTTTCTCGCATTAAATAGATCGAAAAGTGCGATCTCGATGATTCTGCATACTTCTAACAGAAGTCTCACCATGATTATCGCAGATAATGCATATCTCTGCTAGAAACCCCACGAAAACCAAGATATCTCCTGTTCTGCATATACAACGAACTGTGGAGTGGTGAAAACACCAGATAACGTGTTTCTAGCATTAACTCGCTCGAAATGAGCGATCTCGAAGATTCTGCATACTTCTGACAGAAGACTCACCAAGATTATCGCTGAAAATGCATATCTCAGCACGAAAAACCACGAAAATCAAGGTATCGCCGGTTCTGCATATCAAACGAACTGTGGAGTGGTGAAAACAACCAGATAACGTGTTTCTCGCATTAAATAGCTCGAAAAGAGGGATCTCGATGATTCTGCATACTTCTGACAGAAGACTCACCAAGATTATCGCAGAAAATGCATATCTCAGCTGGACACACCACGAAAATCGAGATATCGCCGGTTCTGCATATCAAACGCACTGTGAAGTGGTGAAAATACCAGATAACGTGTTTCTCGCATTAAATAGCTCGAAAAGAGCGATCTAGATGATTCTGCATACTTCTGACAGAAGACTCACCAAGATTATCGCTGAAAATGCATATCTCAGCACGAAAAACCACGAAAATCAAGATATCGCCGGTTCTGCATATCAAACGAACTGTGGAGTGGTGAAAACAACCAGATAACGTGTTTCTCGCATTAAATAGCTCGAAAAGAGGGATCTCGATGATTCTGCATACTTCTGACAGAAGACTCACCAAGATTATCGCTGAAAATGCATATCTCAGCACGAAAAACCACGAAAATCAAGATATCGCCGGTTCTGCATATCATACGCACTGTGGAGTGCTGAAAACACCAGATATCCTGTTTCTCGCATTAAATAGCACGAAAAGTGCGATCTCGATGATTCTGCATACTTCGGACAGAATTCTCACCATGATTATCGTAAAAAATGCATATCTCAGCTTGAAACCCCACGAAAACCAAGATATCGCTGGTTCTGCATATCAAACGCACTGTGGAGTGGTGAAAACACCAGATAACTAGTTACTCGCATTAAATAGATCGAAATGTGCGATCTCGATGATTCTGCATACTTCTAACAGAAGTCTCACCATGATTATCGCAGAAAATGCATATCTCTGCTAGAAACCCCACGAAAACCAAGATATCTCCTGTTCTGCATATCCAACGAACTGTGGAGTGGTGAAAACCCCAGAAAACGTGTTTCTCGCATTAAATAGCTCGAAAAGAGCGATCCCGATGATTCTGCATACTTCCGACAGAAGTCTCACCATGATTATCGCAGAAAATGCATATCTCAGCTTGATACCCTACGACAGCCAAGATGTCGCCGGTTCTGCATATTAAACGCACTGTGGAGTGGTGAAAACACCAGATAACGTGTTTCTCGCATTAACTAGCTCGAAAAGAGGGATCTCGATGATTCTGCATACTTCTGACAGAAGACTCACCAAGATTATCGCAGAAAATGCATGTCTCAGCTTGAAACCCGACGAAATCCAAGATGTCGCTGGTTCCGCATATCAAACGCACTGTGGAGTGGTGAAAACACCAATTAACGTGTTTCTCGCATTAAATAGCTCGAAAAGAGGGATCTCGATGATTCTGCATACTTCTGACAGAAGACTCACCAAGTTTATCGCAGAAAATGCATATCTCAGCTGGAAACACCACGAAAAACAAGAAATCATCGGTTCTGCATATCAAACGCACTGTGGAATGTTGAAAACACCAGAAAACTTGTTTTTTCGCATTAAATAGCACGAAAAGAGCGATCTAGAAGATTCTGCATATTTCTGACTGAAGTCTCACCAAGATTATCGCAGAAAATGCATATCTCAGCTTGAAACCTCACGAAAATCAAGATGTCGCCCGTTCTGCATATCAAACGCACTGTGGAGTGGTGAAAACAACCATATATCGTGTTTCTCGCATTAAGTTGCTCGAAAAGAACGATCTCGAAGATTCTGCATACTTCTGGCAGAAGACTAACCTAGATTATCGCAGAAAATGCATATCTCTGCTAGAAACCCCACGAAAACCAAGATATCTCCTGTTCTGCATATACAACGTACTGTGGAGTGGTGAAAACACCAGATAACGTGTTTCTCGCATTAACTAGCTCGAAATGAGCGATCTCGAAGATTGTGCATACTTCTGACTGAAGTCTCACCAAGATTATCGCAGAAAATGCATATTTCAGCTTGAAACCCCACGAAAACCAAGATATCGCCGGTTCTGCATATCATACGCACTGTGGAGTGCTGAAAACACCAGATATCGTGTTTCTCGCATTAAATAGCTCGAAAAGAGCGATCTAGATAATTCTGCATACTTCTGGCAGAAGACTCATCTAGATTATCGCAGAAAATGCATATCTCTGCTAGAAACCCCACGAAAACCAAGATATCTCCTGTTCTGCATATACAACGAACTGTGGAGTGGGGAAAACACCAGATAACGTGTTTCTCGCATTAACTAGCTCGAAATGAGCGATCTCGACGATTCTGCATACTTCTGACTGAAGTCTCACCAAGATTATCGCAGAAAATGCATATTTCAGCTTGAAACCCCACGAAAACCAAGATATCGCCGGTTCTGCATATCATACGCACTGTGGAGTGCTGAAAACACCAGATATCGTGTTTCTCGCATTAAATAGCTCGAAAAGAGCGATCTAGATGATTCTGCATACTTCTGGCAGAAGACTCACCTAGATTATCGCAGAAAATGCATATCTCTGCTAGAAACCCCACGAAAACCAAGATATCTCCTGTTCTGCATATACAACGAACTGTGGAGTGGTGAAAACACCAGATAACGTGTTTCTCGCATTAACTAGCTCGAAATGAGCGATCTCGATGATTCTGCATACTTCTGACAGAAGACTCACCAAGATTATCGCAGAAAATGCATATCTCAGCTGGACACACCACGAAAATCAAGATATCGCCGGTTCTGCATATCAAACGCACTGTGGAGTGGTGAAAATACCAGATAACGTGTTTCTCGCATTAAATAGCTCGAAAAGAGGGATCTCGATGATTCTGCATACTTCTGACAGAAGACTCACCAAGATTATCGCTGAAAATGCATATCTCAGCACGAAAAACCACGAAAATCAAGATATCGCCGGTTCTGCATATCAAACGAACTGTGGAGTGGTGAAAACAACCAGATAACGTGTTTCTCGCATTAAGTTGCTCGAAAAGAGCGAACTCGAAGATTCTGCATACTTCTGACTGAAGTCTCACCAAGATTATCGCAGAAAATGCATTTCTCAGCTTGAAACCCGACGAAAACCAAACATCGCCGGTTCTGCATATCAAACCAACTGTGGAGTGGTGAAAACACCAGACAACGTGTTTCTCGCATTAAATAGATCGAAAAGTGCGATCTCGATGATTCATCATACTTCTAACAGAAGTCTCACCATGATTATCGCAGATAATGCATATCTCTGCTAGAAACCCCACGAAAACCAAGATATCTCCTGTTCTGCATATACAACGAACTGTGTAGTGGTGAAAACACCAGATAACGTGTTTCTAGCATTAACTAGCTCGAAATGAGCGATGTCGAAGATTCTGCATACTTCTGACAGAAGACTCACCAAGATTATCGCTGAAAATGCATATCTCAGCAGGAAAAACCACGAAAATCAAGATATCGCCGGTTCTGCATATCAAACGAACTGTGGAGTGTTGAAAACACAAGAAAACGTGTTTCTCGCATTAAATAGCTCGAAAAGAGCGATCTAGATGATTCTGCATACTTCTGACGGAAGACTCACCAAGATTATCGCAGAAAATGCATATCTCAGCTACAAACCCCACGAAAACCAAGATATCTCCGGTTCTGCATATCAAACGCACTGTGGGGTGGTGAAAACACAAGAAAACGTATTTCTCGCATTAAATAGCTCGAAAAGAGCGATCTAGATGATTCTGCATACTTCTGACAGAAGACTCACCAAGATTATCGCAGAAAATACATATCTCAGCTACAAACCCCACGAAAACCAAGATATCTCCGGTTCTGCATATCAAACGCACTGTGGGGTGGTGAAAACACAAGAAAACGTGTTTCTCGCATTAAATAGCTCGAAAAGAGAGATCTAGATGGTTCTGCATACTTCTGACAGAAGACTCACCAAGATTATCGCAGAAAATGCATATCTCAGCTTGAACCCCGACGAAAGCCAAGATGTCGCCGGTTCTGCATATCAAACGCACTGTGGAGTGGTGAAAACACCAGATAACGTGTTTCTCGCATTAAATAGCTCGAAAAGAGCGATCCCGATGATTCTGCATACTTCTGACAGAAGTCTCGCCAAGATTATCGTAGAAAATGCATATCTCAGCTTGAATCCCGACCGTAACCAAGATATCTCCGGTTCTGCATGTCAAACGCACTGTGGAGTGCCGAAAACACCAGATAACGTGTTTCTCGCATTAAGTAGCTCGAAAAGAGCGATCTCGATTATTCTGCATACTTCTGACTGAAGTCTCACCAAGATTGCCGCAGAAAATGCATATCTCAGCTTGAAACCCCACGAAAACCCAGATATCGCCGGTTCTGCATATCAAACCAACTGTGGAGTGGTGAAAACACCAGACAACGTGTTTCTCGCATTAAATAGATCGAAAAGAGCGTTCTGGATGATTCTGCATACTTCTCATAGATGAAACACAAAGATTATCGCAGAAAATGCATATTTCAGCTGGAAACCCCACGAAAACCAAGATATCTCCTGTTCTGCATATACAACGAACTGTGGAGTGGTGAAAACATCAGATAACGTGTTTCTCGCATTAACTAGCTCGAAATGAGCGATCTCGTAGATTCTGCATACCTCTGACTGAAGTCTCACCAAGATTATCGCAGAAAATGCATATCTCAGCTTGAAACCCGACGAAAACCAAACATCGCCGGTTCTGCATATCAAACCAACTGTGGAGTGGTGAAAAAACCAGACAACGTGTTTCTCGCATTAAATAGATCGAAAAGTGCGATCTCGATGATTCTGCATACTTCTAACAGAAGTCTCACCATGATTATCGCAGATAATGCATATCTCTGCTAGAAACCCCACGAAAACCAAGATATCTCCTGTTCTGCATATACAACGAACTGTGGAGTGGAGAAAACACCAGATAACGTGTTTCTAGCATTAACTCGCTCGAAATGAGCGATCTCGAAGATTCTGCATACTTCTGACAGAAGACTCACCAAGATTATCGCTGAAAATGCATATCTCAGCACGAAAAACCACGAAAATCAAGATATCGCCGGTTCTGCATATCAAACGAACTGTGGAGTGGTGAAAACAACCAGATAACGTGTTTCTCGCATTAAATAGCTCGAAAAGAGGGATCTCGATGATTCTGCATACTTCTGACAGAAGACTCACCAAGATGATCGCTGAAAATGCATATCTCAGCACGAAAAACCACGAAAATCAAGATATCGCCGGTTCTGCATATCAAACGAACTGTGGAGTGGTGAAAACAACCAGATAACGTGTTTCTCGCATTAAGTTGCTCGAAAAGAGCGAACTCGAAGTTTCTGCAAACTTCTGACTGAAGTCTCACCAAGATTATCGCAGAAAATGCATTTCTCAGCTTGAAACCCGACGAAAACCAAACATCGCCGGTTCTGCATATCAAACCAATTGTGGAGTGGTGAAAACACCAGACAACGTGTTTCTCGCATTAAATAGATCGAAAAGTGCGATCTCGATGATTCTGCATACTTCTAACAGAAGTCTCACCATGATTATCGCAGATAATGCATATCTCTGCTAGAAACCCCACGAAAACCAAGATATCTCCTGTTCTGCATATACAACGAACTGTGTAGTGGTGAAAACACCAGATAACGTGTTTCTAGCATTAACTAGCTCGAAATGAGCGATCTCGAAGATTCTGCATACTTCTGACAGAAGACTCACCAAGATTATCGCTGAAAATGCATATCTCAGCAGGAAAAACCACGAAAATCAAGATATCGCCGGTTCTGCATATCAAACGAACTGTGGAGTGTTGAAAACACAAGAAAACGTGTTTCTCGCATTAAATAGCTCGAAAAGAGCGATCTAGATGATTCTGCATACTTCTGACAGAAGACTCACCAAGATTATCGCAGAAAATGCATATCTCAGCTACAAACCCCACGAAAACCAAGATATCTCCGGTTCTGCATATCAAACGCACTGTGGGGTGGTGAAAACACAAGAAAACGTGTTTGTCGCATTAAATAGCTCGAAAAGAGCGATCTAGATGATTCTGCATACTTCTGACAGAAGGCTCACCAAGATTATCGCAGAAAATGCATATCTCAGCTACAAACCCCACGAAAACCAAGATATCTCCGGTTCTGCATATCAAACGCACTGTGGGGTGGTGAAAACACTAGAAAACGTGTTTCTCGCATTAAATAGCTCGAGAAGAGAGATCTAGATGGTTCTGCATACTTCTGACAGAAGACTCACCAAGATTAACGCAGAAAATGCATATCTCATCTACAAACCCCACGAAAACCAAGATATCGCCGGTTCTGCATTTCAGACGCACTGTGGAGTGGTGAAACACCAGAAAACGTGTTTCTCGCATTAAGTATCTCGAAAAGAGCGTTCTCGAAGATTCTGCATACTTCTGACAGAAGTATCGCCTAGATTATCGTAGAAAATGCATATCTCAGCTTGAATCCCGACCGTAACCAAGATATCTCCGGTTCTGCATGTCAAACGCACTGTGGAGTGCCGAAAACACCAGATAACGTGTTTCTCGCATTAAGTAGCTCGAAAAGGGCGATCTCGATTATTCTGCATACTTCTGACTGAAGTCTCACCAAGATTGCCGCAGAAAATGCATATCTCAGCTTGAAAACCCACGAAAACCCAGATATCGCCGGTTCTGCATATCAAACCAACTGTGGAGTGGTGAAAACACCAGACAACGTGTTTCTCGCATTAAATAGATCGAAAAGAGCGTTCTGGATGATTCTGCATACTTCTCATAGATGAAACACAAAGATTATCGCAGAAAATGCATATTTCAGCTGGAAACCCCACGAAAACCAATTTATCGGTGGCTCTACATATCAAACGCACTGTGGAGCGGTCAAAACACCAGAAATCTTGTTTTTTCACATTAAATAGCTCGAGAAGAGCGATCTAGATGATTCTGCATACTTCTGACTGAAGTCTCACCAATATTATCGCAGAAAATGCATATCTCAGCTTGAAACACCACGAAAACCAAGATGTCGCCGGTTCTGCATATCAAACGCACTGTGGGGTGGTGAAAACACCAGAAAACGTGTTACTCGCATTAACTAGCTCGAAAAGAGCGTTCTGGATGATTCTGCATACTTCTCATAGATGAAACACAAAGATTATCCCAGAAAATGCATATTTCAGCTGGAAACCCCACGAAAACCAATTTATCGGTGGCTCTACATATCAAACGCACTGTGGAGTGGTGAAAACACCAGATAACGTGTTTCTCACATTAAATAGCTCGAAAAGAGCGATCTCGATGAATCTGCATACTTCGGACAGAAGTCTCACCAAGATTATCGTAAAAAATGCATATCTCGGCTTGAAACCCCACGAAAACCAAGATATCGCTGGTACTGCATATCAAACGCACTGTGGAGTGGTGAAAACACCAGATAACGTGTTTCTCGCATTAAATAGCTCGAAAAGAGCGATCCCGATGATTCTGCATACTTCTAACAGAAGTCTCACCATGATTATCGCAGATAATGCATATCTCTGCTAGAAACCCCACGAAAACCAAGATATCTCCTGTTCTGCATATACAACGAACTGTGGAGTGGTGAAAACACCAGATAACGTGTTTCTAGCATTAACTCGCTCGAAATGAGCGATCTCGAAGATTCTGCATACTTCTGACAGAAGACTCACCAAGATTATCGCTGAAAATGCATATCTCAGCACGAAAAACCACGAAAATCTAGATATCGCCGGTTCTGCATATCAAACGAACTGTGGAGTGGTGAAAACAACCAGATAACGTGTTTCTCGCATTAAATAGCTCGAAAAGAGGGATCTCGATGATTCTGCATACTTCTGACAGAAGACTCACCAAGATTATCGCTGAAAATGCATATCTCAGCACGAAAAACCACGAAAATCAAGATATCGCCGGTTCTGCATATCAAACGAACTGTGGAGTGGTGAAAACACAAGAAAACGTGTTTCTCGCATTAAGTATCTCGAAAAGAGAGATCTAGATGGTTCTGCATACTTCTGACAGAAGACTCACCAAGATTAACGCAGAAAATGCATATCTCATCTACAAACCCCACGAAAACCAAGATATCGCCGGTTCTGCATTTCAGACGCACTGTGGAGTGGTGAAACACCAGAAAACGTGTTTCTCGCATTAAGTATCTCGAAAAGAGCGTTCTCGAAGATTCTGCATACATCTGACAGAAGTATCGCCTAGATTATCGTAGAAAATGCATATCTCAGCTTGAATCCCGACCGTAACCAAGATATCTCCGGTTCTGCATGTCAAACGCACTGTGGAGTGCCGAAAACACCAGATAACGTGTTTCTCGCATTAAGTAGCGCGAAAAGGGCGATCTCGATTATTCTGCATACTTCTGACTGAAGTCTCACCAAGATTGCCGCAGAAAATGCATATCTCAGCTTGAAAACCCACGAAAACCCAGATATCGCCGGTTCTGGATATCAAACCAACTGTGGAGTGGTGAAAACACCAGACAACGTGTTTCTCGCATTAAATAGATCGAAAAGAGCGTTCTGGATGATTCTGCATACTTCTCATAGATGAAACACAAAGATTATCGCAGAAAATGCATATTTCAGCTGGAAACCCCACGAAAACCAATTTATCGGTGGCTCTACATATCAAACGCACTGTGGAGCGGTCAAAACACCAGAAATCTTGTTTTTTCACATTAAATAGCTCGAAACGAGCGATCTCGATGATTCTGCATACTTCCGACAGAAGGCTCACCAAGATTGCCGCAGAAAATGCATATCTCAGCTTGAAACCCGACGAAATCCAAGATGTCGCCGGTTCTGCATGTCAAACGTACTGTGGAGTGGTCAATACACCAGAAAACGTGTTTGTCGAATTAAATAGCTCGAGAAGAGCGATCTAGATGATTCTGCATACTTCTGACTGAAGTCTCACCAATATTATCGCAGAAAATGCATATCTCAGCTTGAAACACCACGAAAACCAAGATGTCGCCGGTTCTGCATATCAAACGCACTGTGGGGTGGTGAAAACACCAGAAAACGTGTTACTCGCATTAACTAGCTCGAAAAGAGCGTTCTGGATGATTCTGCATACTTCTCATAGATGAAGCACAAAGATTATCGCAGAAAATGCATATTTCAGCTGGAAACCCCACGAAAACCAATTTATCGGTGGCTCTACATATCAAACGCACTGTGGAGTGGTGAAAACACCAGATAACGTGTTTCTCGCATTAAATAGCTCGAAAAGAGCGATCTCGATGAATCTGCATACTTCGGACAGAAGTCTCACCAAGATTATCGTAAAAAATGCATATCTCGGCTTGAAACCCCACGAAAACCAAGATATCGCTGGTACTGCATATCAAACGCACTGTGGAGTGGTGAAAACACCAGATAACGTGTTTCTCGCATTAAACAGCTCGAAAAGAGTGATCGCGATGAATCTGCATACTTCGGACAGTAGTCTCACCAAGATTATCGTAAAAAATGCATATCTCAGCTTGAAACCCAACGAAAGCCAAGATATCGCTGGTTCTGCATATCAAACGCACTGTGGAGTGGTAAAAACACCAGACAAGGTTTTTCTCGCATTAACTAGCTCGAAAAGAGCGATCTCGATGATTCTGCATACTTCTGACAGAAGACTCACCTAGATTATCGCAGAAAATGCATATCTCACCTGGAAACACCACGAAAATCAAGATATCGCCGGTTCTGCATATCAAACGAACTGTGGAGTGGTGAAAACAGCCAGATAACGTGTATCTCGCATTAAAAAGCTCGAAAAGAGGGATCTCGGTGATTCTGCATACTTCTGACAGAAGACTCACCAAGATTATCGCAGAAAATGCATATCTCAGCTGGAAACACCACGAAAATCAAGATATCGCCGGTTCTGCATATCAAACGCACTGTGGTGTGGTGAAAACACAAGAAAACGTGTTTCTCGCATTAAATAGCTCGAGAAGAGAGATCTAGATGGTTCTGCATACTTCTGACAGAAGACTCACCAAGATTAACGCAGAAAATGCATATCTCATCTACAAACCCCACGAAAACCAAGATATCGCCGGTTCTGCATTTCAGACGCACTGTGGAGTGGTGAAACACCAGAAAACGTGTTTCTCGCATTAAGTATCTCGAAAAGAGCGTTCTCGAAGATTCTGCATACTTCTGACAGAAGTATCGCCTAGATTATCGTAGAAAATGCATATCTCAGCTTGAATCCCGACCGTAACCAAGATATCTCCGGTTCTGCATGTCAAACGCACTGTGGAGAGCCGAAAACACCAGATAACGTGTTTCTCGCATTAAGTAGCTCGAAAAGGGCGATCTCGATTATTCTGCATACTACTGACTGAAGTCTCACCAAGATTGCCGCAGAAAATGCATATCTCAGCTTGAAAACCCACGAAAACCCAGATATCGCCGGTTCTGCATATCAAACCAACTGTGGAGTGGTGAAAACACCAGACAACGTGTTTCTCGCATTAAATAGATCGAAATGAGCGTTCTGGATGATTCTGCATACTTCTCATAGATGAAACACAAAGATTATCGCAGAAAATGCATATTTCAGCTGGAAACCCCACGAAAACCAATTTATCGGTGGCTCTACATATCAAACGCACTGTGGAGCGGTCAAAACACCAGAAATCTTGTTTTTTCACATTAAATAGCTCGAAACGAGCGATCTCGATGATTCTGCATACTTCGGACAGAAGGCTCACCAAGATTGCCGCAGAAAATGCATATCTCAGCTTGAAACCCGACGAAATCCAAGATGTCGCCGGTTCTGCATGTCAAACGTACTGTGGAGTGGTCAATACACCAGAAAACGTGTTTGTCGAATTAAATAGCTCGAGAAGAGCGATCTAGATGATTCTGCATACTTCTGACTGAAGTCTCACCAATATTATCGCAGAAAATGCATATCTCAGCTTGAAACACCACGAAAACCAAGATGTCGCCGGTTCTGCATATCAAACGCACTGTGGGGTGGTGAAAACACCAGAAAACGTGTTACTCGCATTAACTAGCTCGAAAAGAGCGTTCTGGATGATTCTGCATACTTCTCATAGATGAAACACAAAGATTATCGCAGAAAATGCATATTTCAGCTGGAAACCCCACGAAAACCAATTTATCGGTGGCTCTACATATCAAACGCACTGTGGAGTGGTGAAAACACCAGATAACGTGTTTCTCACATTAAATAGCTCGAAAAGAGCGATCTCGATGAATCTGCATACTTCGGACAGAAGTCTCACCAAGATTATCGTAAAAAATGCATATCTCGGCTTGAAACCCCACGAAAACCAAGATATCGCTGGTACTGCATATCAAACGCACTGTGGAGTGGTGAAAACACCAGATAACGTGTTTCTCGCATTAAATAGCTCGAAAAGAGCGATCCCGATGATTCTGCATACTTCTGACAGAAGTCTCGCCAAGATTATCGTAGAAAATGCATATCTCAGCTTGAATCCCGACCGTAACCAAGATATCTCCGGTTCTGCATGTCAAACGCACTGTGGAGTGCCGAAAACACCAGATAACGTGTTTCTCGCATTAAGTAGCTCGAAAAGAGCGATCTCGATTATTCTGCATACTTCTGACTGAAGTCTCACCAAGATTGCCGCAGAAAATGCATATCTCAGCTTGAAACCCCACGAAAACCCAGATATCGCCGGTTCTGCATATCAAACCAACTGTGGAGTGGTGAAAACACCAGACAACGTGTTTCTCGCATTAAATAGATCGAAAAGAGCGTTCTGGATGATTCTGCATACTTCTCATAGATGAAACACAAAGATTATCGCAGAAAATGCATATTTCAGCTGGAAACCCCACGAAAACCAAGATATCTCCTGTTCTGCATATACAACGAACTGTGGAGTGGTGAAAACATCAGATAACGTGTTTCTCGCATTAACTAGCTCGAAATGAGCGATCTCGTAGATTCTGCATACCTCTGACTGAAGTCTCACCAAGATTATCGCAGAAAATGCATATCTCAGCTTGAAACCCGACGAAACACAAACATCGCCGGTTCTGCATATCAAACCAACTGTGGAGTGGTGAAAAAACCAGACAACGTGTTTCTCGCATTAAATAGATCGAAAAGTGCGATCTCGATGATTCTGCATACTTCTAACAGAAGTCTCACCATGATTATCGCAGATAATGCATATCTCTGCTAGAAACCCCACGAAAACCAAGATATCTCCTGTTCTGCATATACAACGAACTGTGGAGTGGTGAAAACACCAGATAACGTGTTTCTAGCATTAACTCGCTCGAAATGAGCGATCTCGAAGATTCTGCATACTTCTGACAGAAGACTCACCAAGATTATCGCTGAAAATGCATATCTCAGCACGAAAAACCACGAAAATCTAGATATCGCCGTTTCTGCATATCAAACGAACTGTGGAGTGGTGAAAACAACCAGATAACGTGTTTCTCGCATTAAATAGCTCGAAAAGAGGGATCTCGATGATTCTGCATACTTCTGACAGACGACTCACCAAGATTATCGCTGAAAATGCATATCTCAGCACGAAAAACCACGAAAATCAAGATATCGCCGGTTCTGCATATCAAACGAACTGTGGAGTGGTGAAAACACAAGAAAACGTGTTTGTCGCATTAAATAGCTCGAGAAGAGAGATCTAGATGGTTCTGCATACTTCTGACAGAAGACTCACCAAGATTAACGCAGAAAATGCATATCTCATCTACAAACCCCACGAAAACCAAGATATCTCCGGTTCTGCATATCAAACGCACTGTGGGGTGGTGAAAACACAAGAAAACGTGTTTCTCGCATTAAATAGCTCGAGAACAGAGATCTAGATGGTTCTGCATACTTCTGACAGAAGACTCACCAAGATTAACGCAGAAAATGCATATCTCATCTACAAACCCCACGAAAACCAAGATATCGCCGGTTCTGCATTTCAGACGCACTGTGGAGTGGTGAAACACCAGAAAACGTGTTTCTCGCATTAAGTATCTCGAAAAGAGCGTTCTCGAAGATTCTGCATACATCTGACAGAAGTATCGCCTAGATTATCGTAGAAAATGCATATCTCAGCTTGAATCCCGACCGTAACCAAGATATCTCCGGTTCTGCATGTCAAACGCACTGTGGAGTGCCGAAAACACCAGATAACGTGTTTCTCGCATTAAGTAGCGCGAAAAGGGCGATCTCGATTATTCTGCATACTTCTGACTGAAGTCTCACCAAGATTGCCGCAGAAAATGCATATCTCAGCTTGAAAACCCACGAAAACCCAGATATCGCCGGTTCTGGATATCAAACCAACTGTGGAGTGGTGAAAACACCAGACAACGTGTTTCTCGCATTAAATAGATCGAAAAGAGCGTTCTGGATGATTCTGCATACTTCTCATAGATGAAACACAAAGATTATCGCAGAAAATGCATATTTCAGCTGGAAACCCCACGAAAACCAATTTATCGGTGGCTCTACATATCAAACGCACTGTGGAGCGGTCAAAACACCAGAAATCTTGTTTTTTCACATTAAATAGCTCGAAACGAGCGATCTCGATGATTCTGCATACTTCGGACAGAAGGCTCACCAAGATTGCCGCAGAAAATGCATATCTCAGCTTGAAACCCGACGAAATCCAAGATGTCGCTGGTTCTGCATGTCAAACGTTCTGTGGAGTGGTCAATACACCAGAAAACGTGTTTGTCGAATTAAATAGCTCGAGAAGAGCGATCTAGATGATTCTGCATACTTCTGACTGAAGTCTCACCAATATTATCGCAGAAAATGCATATCTCAGCTTGAAACACCACGAAAACCAAGATGTCGCCGGTTCTGCATATCAAACGCACTGTGGGGTGGTGAAAACACCAGAAAACGTGTTACTCGCATTAACTAGCTCGAAAAGAGCGTTCTGGATGATTCTGCATACTTCTCATAGATGAAACACAAAGATTATCGCAGAAAATGCATATTTCAGCTGGAAACCCCACGAAAACCAATTTATCGGTGGCTCTACATATCAAACGCACTGTGGAGTGGTGAAAACACCAGATAACGTGTTTCTCGCATTAAATAGCTCGAAAAGAGCGATCTCGATGAATCTGCATACTTCGGACAGAAGTCTCACCAAGATTATCGTAAAAAATGCATATCTCGGCTTGAAACCCCACGAAAACCAAGATATCGCTGGTACTGCATATCAAACGCACTGTGGAGTGGTGAAAACACCAGATAACGTGTTTCTCGCATTAAACAGCTCGAAAAGAGTGATCGCGATGAATCTGCATACTTCGGACAGTAGTCTCACCAAGATTATCGTAAAAAATGCATATCTCAGCTTGAAACCCAACGAAAGCCAAGATATCGCTGGTTCTGCATATCAAACGCACTGTGGAGTGGTAAAAACACCAGACAAGGTTTTTCTCGCATTAACTAGCTCGAAAAGAGCGATCTCGATGATTCTGCATACTTCTGACAGAAGACTCACCTAGATTATCGCAGAAAATGCATATCTCACCTGGAAACACCACGAAAATCAAGATATCGCCAGTTCTGCATATCAAACGAACTGTGGAGTGGTGAAAACAGCCAGATAACGTGTATCTCGCATTAAAAAGCTCGAAAAGAGGGATCTCGGTGATTCTGCATACTTCTGACAGAAGACTCACCAAGAGTATCGCAGAAAATGCATATCTCAGCTGGAAACACCACGAAAATCAAGATATC
This sequence comes from Anthophora plumipes, assembly GCA_951804975.1. Taxonomy (NCBI): domain Eukaryota; kingdom Metazoa; phylum Arthropoda; class Insecta; order Hymenoptera; family Apidae; genus Anthophora; species Anthophora plumipes. The sequence continues at coordinate 1,380,194 of CATORF010000043.1, forward strand.
GCCGGTTCTGCATATCAAACGCACTGTGGAATGTTGAAAACACCAGAAACCTTGTTTTTTCGCATTAAATAGCTCGAAAAGAGCGATCTAGATGACTCTGCATACTTCGGACTGAAGTCTCACCAAGATTATCGCAGAAAATGCATATCTGAGCTTGAAACCACACGAAAACCAGGATATCGTCGGTTCTGCATATCATACGCACTGTGGAGTGGTGAAAGCACCAGATAACGTGTTTCTCGCATTAAATAGCTCGAAACGAGCGATCTCGATGATTAAGCATACTTCGGACAGATGTCTCACCAAGATTATCGCAGAAATTGCATATCTCAGCTTGAAACCCCACGAAAACCTAGATATCGCTGGTTCTGCATATTAAACGCAGTGTTGAGTGCTGGAAACACCAGATAACGTGTTTCTCACATTAAATAGCTCGAATAGAGCGATCTCGGTGATTAAGCATACTTCGGACAGAAGTCTCACCAAGATTATCGTAAAAAGTGTATATCTCAGCTTGAATCCCCACGAAAACTGAGATATCGCTGGTTCTGCATATCAAACGCACTGTGGAGTGGTGAAAACACCAGATAACGTGTTTCTCGCATTAAATAGCTCGAAAAGAGCGATCTCGATGAATCTGCATACTTCGGACAGAAGTCTCACCAAGATTATCGTAAAAAATGCATATCTCGGCTTGAAACCCCACGAAAACCAAGATATCGCTGGTACTGCATATCAAACGCACTGTGGAGTGGTGAAAACACCAGATAACGTGTTTCTCGCATTAAACAGCTCGAAAAGGGCGATCGCGATGAATCTGCATACTTCGGACAGAAGTCTCACCAAGATTATCGTAAAAAATGCATATCTCAGCTTGAAACCCAACGAAAGCCAAGATATCGCTGGTTCTGCATATCAAACGCACTGTGGAGTGGTAAAAACACCAGACAAGGTTTTTCTCGCATTAACTAGCTCGAAAAGAGCGATCTCGATGATTCTGCATACTTCTGACAGAAGACTCACCTAGATTATCGCAGAAAATGCATATCTCACCTGGAAACACCACGAAAATCAAGATATCGCCGGTTCTGCATATCAAACGAACTGTGGAGTGGTGAAAACAGCCAGATAACGTGTATCTCGCATTAAAAAGCTCGAAAAGAGGGATCTCGGTGATTCTGCATACTTCTGACAGAAGACTCACCAAGATTATCGCAGAAAATGCATATCTCAGCTGGAAACACCACGAAAATCAAGATATCGCCGGTTCTGCATATCAAACGCACTGTGGAATGTTGAAAACACCAGAAACCTTGTTTTTTCGCATTAAATAGCTCGAAAAGAGCGATCTAGATGACTCTGCATACTTCGGACTGAAGTCTCACCAAGATTATCGCAGAAAATGCATATCAGAGCTTGAAACCACACGAAAACCAGGATATCGTCGGTTCTGCATATCATACGCACTGTGGAGTGGTGAAAGCACCAGATAACGTGTTTCTCGCATTAAATAGCTCGAAACGAGCGATCGCGATGATTAAGCATACTTCGGACAGATGTCTCACCAAGATTATCGCAGAAATTGCATATCTCAGCTTGAAACCCCACGAAAACCTAGATATCGCTGGTTCTGCATATTAAACGCAGTGTTGAGTGCTGGAAACACCAGATAACGTGTTTCTCACATTAAATAGCTCGAATAGAGCGATCTCGGTGATTAAGCATACTTCGGACAGAAGTCTCACCAAGATTATCGTAAAAAGTGTATATCTCAGCTTGAAACCCCACGAAAACTGAGATATCGCTGGTTCTGCATATCAAACGCACTGTGGAGTGGTGAAAACACCAGATAACGTGTTTCTCGCATTAAATAGCTCGAAAAGAGCGATCTCGATGAATCTGCATACTTCGGACAGAAGTCTCACCAAGATTATCGTAAAAAATGCATATCTCGGCTTGAAACCCCACGAAAACCAAGATATCGCTGGTACTGCATATCAAACGCACTGTGGAGTGGTGAAAACACCAGATAACGTGTTTCTCGCATTAAACAGCTCGAAAAGGGCGATCGCGATGAATCTGCATACTTCGGACAGAAGTCTCACCAAGATTATCGTAAAAAATGCATATCTCAGCTTGAAACCCAACGAAAGCCAAGATATCGCTGGTTCTGCATATCAAACGCACTGTGGAGTGGTAAAAACACCAGACAAGGTTTCTCTCGCATTAACTAGCTCGAAAAGAGCGATCTCGATGATTCTGCATACTTCTGACGGAAGACTCACCAAGATTATCGCAGAAAATGCATATCTCAGCTACAAACCCCACGAAAACCAAGATATCTCCGGTTCTGCATATCAAACGCACTGTGGGGTGGTGAAAACACAAGAAAACGTGTTTCTCGCATTAAATAGCTCGAAAAGAGCGATCTAGATGATTCTGCATACTTCTGACAGAAGACTCACCAAGATTATCGCAGAAAATACATATCTCAGCTACAAACCCCACGAAAACCAAGATATCTCCGGTTCTGCATATCAAACGCACTGTGGGGTGGTGAAAACACAAGAAAACGTGTTTCTCGCATTAAATAGCTCGAAAAGAGAGATCTAGATGGTTCTGCATACTTCTGACAGAAGACTCACCAAGATTATCGCAGAAAATGCATATCTCAGCTTGAACCCCGACGAAAGCCAAGATGTCGCCGGTTCTGCATATCAAACGCACTGTGGAGTGGTGAAAACACCAGATAACGTGTTTCTCGCATTAAATAGCTCGAAAAGAGCGATCCCGATGATTCTGCATACTTCTGACAGAAGTCTCGCCAAGATTATCGTAGAAAATGCATATCTCAGCTTGAATCCCGACCGTAACCAAGATATCTCCGGTTCTGCATGTCAAACGCACTGTGGAGTGCCGAAAACACCAGATAACGTGTTTCTCGCATTAAGTAGCTCGAAAAGAGCGATCTCGATTATTCTGCATACTTCTGACTGAAGTCTCACCAAGATTGCCGCAGAAAATGCATATCTCAGCTTGAAACCCCACGAAAACCCAGATTTCGCCGGTTCTGCATATCAAACCAACTGTGGAGTGGTGAAAACACCAGACAACGTGTTTCTCGCATTAAATAGATCGAAAAGAGCGTTCTGGATGATTCTGCATACTTCTCATAGATGAAACACAAAGATTATCGCAGAAAATGCATATCTCTGCTAGAAACCCCACGAAAACCAAGATATCTCCTGTTCTGCATATACAACGAACTGTGTAGTGGTGCAAACACCAGATAACGTGTTTCTAGCATTAACTAGCTCGAAATTTGCGATCTCGAAGATTCTGCATACTTCTGACAGAAGACTCACCAAGATTATCGCTGAAAATGCATATCTCAGCAGGAAAAACCACGAAAATCAAGATATCGCCGGTTCTGCATATCAAACGAACTGTGGAGTGTTGAAAACACAAGAAAACTTGTTTCTCGCATTAAATAGCTCGAAAAGAGCGATCTAGATGATTCTGCATACTTCTGACAGAAGACTCACCAAGATTATCGCAGAAAATGCATATCTCAGCTACAAACCCCACGAAAACCAAGATATCTCCGGTTCTGCATATCAAACGCACTGTGGGGTGGTGAAAACACAAGAAAACGTGTTTGTCGCATTAAATAGCTCGAAAAGAGCGATCTAGATGATTCTGCATACTTCTGACAGAAGACTCACCAAGATTATCGCAGAAAATGCATATCTCAGCTACAAACCCCACGAAAACCAAGATATCTCCGGTTCTGCATATCAAACGCACTGTGGGGTGGTGAAAACACAAGAAAACGTGTTTCTCGCATTAAATAGCTCGAGAAGAGAGATCTAGATGGTTCTGCATACTTCTGACAGAAGACTCACCAAGATTAACGCAGAAAATGCATATCTCATCTACAAACCCCACGAAAACCAAGATATCGCCGGTTCTGCATTTCAGACGCACTGTGGAGTGGTGAAACACCAGAAAACGTGTTTCTCGCATTAAGTATCTCGAAAAGAGCGTTCTCGAAGATTCTGCATACTTCTGACAGAAGTATCGCCTAGATTATCGTAGAAAATGCATATCTCAGCTTGAATCCCGACCGTAACCAAGATATCTCCGGTTCTGCATGTCAAACGCACTGTGGAGTGCCGAAAACACCAGATAACGTGTTTCTCGCATTAAGTAGCTCGAAAAGGGCGATCTCGATTATTCTGCATACTTCTGACTGAAGTCTCACCAAGATTGCCGCAGAAAATGCATATCTCAGCTTGAAAACCCACGAAAACCCAGATATCGCCGGTTCTGCATATCAAACCAACTGTGGAGTGGTGAAAACACCAGACAACGTGTTTCTCGCATTAAATAGATCGAAAAGAGCGTTCTGGATGATTCTGCATACTTCTCATAGATGAAACACAAAGATTATCGCAGAAAATGCATATTTCAGCTGGAAACCCCACGAAAACCAATTTATCGGTGGCTCTACATATCAAACGCACTGTGGAGCGGTCAAAACACCAGAAATCTTGTTTTTTCACATTAAATAGCTCGAAACGAGCGATCTCGATGATTCTGCATACTTCGGACAGAAGGCTCACCAAGATTGCCGCAGAAAATGCATATCTCAGCTTGAAACCCGACGAAATCCAAGATGTCGCCGGTTCTGCATGTCAAACGTACTGTGGAGTGGTCAATACACCAGAAAACGTGTTTGTCGAATTAAATAGCTCGAGAAGAGCGATCTAGATAATTCTGCATACTTCTGACTGAAGTCTCACCAATATTATCGCAGAAAATGCATATCTCAGCTTGAAACACCACGAAAACCAAGATGTCGCCGGTTCTGCATATCAAACGCACTGTGGGGTGGTGAAAACACCAGAAAACGTGTTACTCGCATTAACTAGCTCGAAAAGAGCGTTCTGGATGATTCTGCATACTTCTCATAGATGAAACACAAAGATTATCGCAGAAAATGCATATTTCAGCTGGAAACCCCACGAAAACCAATTTATCGGTGGCTCTACGTATCAAACGCACTGTGGAGTGGTGAAAACACCAGATAACGTGTTTCTCGCATTAAATAGCTCGAAAAGAGCGATCTCGATGAATCTGCATACTTCGGACAGAAGTCTCACCAAGCTTATCGTAAAAAATGCATATCTCGGCTTGAAACCCCACGAAAACCAAGATATCGCTGGTACTGCATATCAAACGCACTGTGGAGTGGTGAAAACACCAGATAACGTGTTTCTCGCATTAAACAGCTCGAAAAGAGTGATCGCGATGAATCTGCATACTTCGGACAGTAGTCTCACCAAGATTATCGTAAAAAATGCATATCTCAGCTTGAAACCCAACGAAAGCCAAGATATCGCTGGTGCTGCATATCAAACGCACTGTGGAGTGGTAAAAACACCAGACAAGGTTTTTCTCGCATTAACTAGCTCGAAAAGAGCGATCTCGATGAATCTGCATACTTCTGACAGAAGACTCACCTAGACTATCGCAGAAAATGCATATCTCACCTGGAAACACCACGAAAATCAAGATATCGCCGGTTCTGCATATCAAACGAACTGTGGAGTGGTGAAAACAGCCAGATAACGTGTATCTCGCATTAAAAAGCTCGAAAAGAGGGATCTCGGTGATTCTGCATACTTCTGACAGAAGACTCACCAAGATTATCGCAGAAAATGCATATCTCAGCTGGAAACACCACGAAAATCAAGATATCGCCGGTTCTGCATATCAAACGCACTGTGGAATGTTGAAAACACCAGAAAACTTGTTTTTTCGCATTAAATAGCTCGAAAAGAGCGATCTAGATGATTCTGCATACTTCTGACTGAAGTTTCACCAAGATTATCGCAGAAAATGCATATCTCAGCTTGAAACACCACGAAAACCAAGATGTCGCCGGTTCTGCATATCAAACGCACTGTGGGGTGGTGAAAACACCAGAAAACGTGTTACTCGCATTAACTAGCTCGAAAAGAGCGTTCTGGATGATTCTGCATACTTCTCATAGATGAAACACAAAGATTATCGCAGAAAATGCATATTTCAGCTGGAAACCCCACGAAAACCAATTTATCGGTGGCTCTACGTATCAAACGCACTGTGGAGTGGTGAAAACACCAGATAACGTGTTTCTCGCATTAAATAGCTCGAAAAGAGCGATCTCGATGAATCTGCATACTTCGGACAGAAGTCTCACCAAGCTTATCGTAAAAAATGCATATCTCGGCTTGAAACCCCACGAAAACCAAGATATCGCTGGTACTGCATATCAAACGCACTGTGGAGTGGTGAAAACACCAGATAACGTGTTTCTCGCATTAAACAGCTCGAAAAGAGTGATCGCGATGAATCTGCATACTTCGGACAGTAGTCTCACCAAGATTATCGTAAAAAATGCATATCTCAGCTTGAAACCCAACGAAAGCCAAGATATCGCTGGTGCTGCATATCAAACGCACTGTGGAGTGGTAAAAACACCAGACAAGGTTTTTCTCGCATTAACTAGCTCGAAAAGAGCGATCTCGATGAATCTGCATACTTCTGACAGAAGACTCACCTAGACTATCGCAGAAAATGCATATCTCACCTGGAAACACCACGAAAATCAAGATATCGCCGGTTCTGCATATCAAACGAACTGTGGAGTGGTGAAAACAGCCAGATAACGTGTATCTCGCATTAAAAAGCTCGAAAAGAGGGATCTCGGTGATTCTGCATACTTCTGACAGAAGACTCACCAAGATTATCGCAGAAAATGCATATCTCAGCTGGAAACACCACGAAAATCAAGATATCGCCGGTTCTGCATATCAAACGCACTGTGGAATGTTGAAAACACCAGAAAACTTGTTTTTTCGCATTAAATAGCTCGAAAAGAGCGATCTAGATGATTCTGCATACTTCTGACTGAAGTTTCACCAAGATTATCGCAGAAAATGCATATCTCAGCTTGAAACCTCACGAAAATCAAGACGTCGCCGGTTCTGCATATCAAACGCACTGTAGAGTGGTGAAAACAACCAGATAACGTCTTTCTCGCATTAAATAGCTCGAAAAGAGCGATCTAGATGATTCTGCATACTTCTGGCAGAAGACTCACCTAGATTATCGCAGAAAATGCATATCTCAGCTGGAAACACCACGAAAATCAAGATATCGCCGGTTCTGCATATCAAACGCACTGTGGAATGTTGAAAACACCAGAAACCTTGTTTTTTCGCATTAAATAGCTCGAAATGAGCGATCTCGAAGATTCTGCATACTTCTGACAGAAGACTCACCAAGATTATCGCTGAAAATGCATATCTCAGCAGGAAAAACCACGAAAATCAAGATATCGCCGGTTCTGCATATCAAACGAACTGTGGAGTGTTGAAAACACAAGAAAACGTGTTTCTCGCATTAAATAGCTCGAAAAGAGCGATCTAGATGATTCTGCATACTTCTGACAGAAGACTCACCAAGATTATCGCAGAAAATGCATATCTCAGCTACAAACCCCACGAAAACCAAGATATCTCCGGTTCTGCATATCAAACGCACTGTGGGGTGGTGAAAACACAAGAAAACGTGTTTGTCGCATTAAACAGCTCGAAAAGAGCGATCTAGATGATTCTGCATACTTCTGACAGAAGACTCACCAAGATTATCGCAGAAAATGCATATCTCAGCTACAAACCCCACGAAAACCAAGATATCTCCGGTTCTGCATATCAAATGCACTGTGGGGTGGTGAAAACACAAGAAAACGTGTTTCTCGCATTAAATAGCTCGAGAAGAGAGATATAGATGGTTCTGCATACTTCTGACAGAAGACTCACCAAGATTAACGCAGAAAATGCATATCTCATCTACAAACCCCACGAAAACCAAGATATCGCCGGTTCTGCATTTCAGACGCACTGTGGAGTGGTGAAACACCAGAAAACGTGTTTCTCGCATTAAGTATCTCGAAAAGAGCGTTCTCGAAGATTCTGCATACTTCTGACAGAAGTATCGCCTAGATTATCGTAGAAAATGCATATTTCAGCTTGAATCCCGACCGTAACCAAGATATCTCCGGTTCTGCATGTCAAACGCACTGTGGAGTGCCGAAAACACCAGATAACGTGTTTCTCGCATTAAGTAGCGCGAAAAGGGCGATCTCGATTATTCTGCATACTTCTGACTGAAGTCTCACCAAGATTGCCGCAGAAAATGCATATCTCAGCTTGAAAACCCACGAAAACCCAGATATCGCCGGTTCTGCATATCAAACCAACTGTGGAGTGGTGAAAACACCAGACAACGTGTTTCTCGCATTAAATAGATCGAAAAGAGCGTTCTGGATGATTCTGCATACTTCTCATAGATGAAACACAAAGATTATCGCAGAAAATGCATATTTCAGCTGGAAACCCCACGAAAACCAATTTATCGGTGGCTCTACTTATCAAACGCACTGTGGAGCGGTCAAAACACCAGAAATCTTGTTTTTTCACATTAAATAGCTCGAAACGAGCGATCTCGATGATTCTGCATACTTCGGACAGAAGGCTCACCAAGATTGCCGCAGAAAATGCATATCTCAGCTTGAAACACCACGAAAATCAAGATATCGCCGGTTCTGCATATCAAACGAACTGTGGAGTGGTGAAAACAGCCAGATAACGTGTATCTCGCATTAAAAAGCTCGAAAAGAGGGATCTCGGTGATTCTGCATACTTCTGACAGAAGACTCACCAAGATTATCGCAGAAAATGCATATCTCAGGTGGAAACACCACGAAAATCAAGATATCGCTGGTTCTGCATATCAAACGCACTGTGGAATGTTGAAAACACCAGAAAACTTGTTTTTTCGCATTAAATAGCTCGAAAAGAGCGATCTAGATGATTCTGCATACTTCTGACTGAAGTCTCACCAAGATTATTGCAGAAAATGCATATCTCAGCTTGAAACCTCACGAAAATCAAGACGTCGCCGGTTCTGCATATCAAACGCACTGTAGAGTGGTGAAAACAACCAGATAACGTCTTTCTCGCATTAAATAGCTCGAAAAGAGCGATCTAGATGATTCTGCATACTTCTGGCAGAAGACTCACCTAGATTATCGCAGAAAATGCATATCTCAGCTGGAAACACCACGAAAATCAAGATATCGCCGGTTCTGCATATCAAACGCATTGTGGAATGTTGAAAACACCAGAAAACTTGTTTTTTCGCATTAAATAGCTCGAAAAGAGCGATCTAGATGATTCTGCATACTTCTGACTGAAGTCTCACCAAGATTATCGCAGAAAATGCATATCTCAGCTTGAAACCTCACGAAAATCAAGACGTCGCCGGTTCTGCATATCAAACGCACTGTAGAGTGGTGAAAACAACCAGATAACGTCTTTCTCGCATTAAATAGCTCGAAAAGAGCGATCTAGATGATTCTGCATACTTCTGGCAGAAGACTCACCTAGATTATCGCTGAAAATGCATATCTCAGCTGGAAACACCACGAAAATCAAGATATCGCCGGTTCTGCATATCAAACGCACTGTGGAATGTTGAAAACACCAGAAACCTTGTTTTTTCGCATTAAATAGCTCCAAAAGAGCGATCTAGATGACTCTGCATACTTCGGACTGAAGTCTCACCAAGATTATCGCAGAAAATGCATATCTGAGCTTGAAACCACACGAAAACCAGGATATCGTCGGTTCTGCATATCATACGCACTGTGGAGTGGTGAAAGCACCAGATAACGTGTTTCTCGCATTAAATAGCTCGAAACGAGCGATCTCGATGATTAAGCATACTTCGGACAGATGTCTCACCAAGATTATCGCAGAAATTGCATATCTCAGCTTGAAACCCCACGAAAACCTAGATATCGCTGGTTCTGCATATTAAACGCAGTGTTGAGTGCTGGAAACACCAGATAACGTGTTTCTCACATTAAATAGCTCGAATAGAGCGATCTCGGTGATTAAGCATACTTCGGACAGAAGTCTCACCAAGAATATCGTAAAAAGTGTATATCTCAGCTTGAAACCCCACGAAAACTGAGATATCGCTGGTTCTGCATATCAAACGCACTGTGGAGTGGTGAAAACACCAGATAACGTGTTTCTCGCATTAAATAGCTCGAAAAGAGCGATCTCGATGAATCTGCATACTTCGGACAGAAGTCTCACCAAGATTATCGTAAAAAATGCATATCTCGGCTTGAAGCCCCACGAAAACCAAGATATCGCTGGTACTGCATATCAAACGCACTGTGGAGTGGTGAAAACACCAGTTAACGTGTTTCTCGCATTAAACAGCTCGAAAAGGGCGATCGCGATGAATCTGCATACTTCGGACAGAAGTCTCACCAAGATTATCGTAAAAAATGCATATCTCAGCTTGAAACCCAACGAAAGCCAAGATATCGCTGGTTCTGCATATCAAACGCACTGTGGAGTGGTAAAAACACCAGACAAGGTTTTTCTCGCATTAAATAGCTCGAAAAGAGCGATCTCGATGTTTCTGCATACTTCGGACAGAAGTCTCACCAAGATTATCGCAGACAATGCATATCTCATCTTGAAACCCCACGAAAACCCAGATATCGCCGGTTCTGCATATCAAACGCACTGTGGAGTGGTGAAAAAACCAGATAAGGTTTTTCTCGCATTAACTAGCTCGAAAGGTGCTATCTCGATGATTCAGCATACTTCGGACAGAAGTCTCTCCAAGTTTATCGCAGAAAATGCATATCTCTGCTTGAATCCCCTTGAAAACCAAGATATCACCTGTTCTGCATATCCAACGAACTGTGGTGTGGTGAAAACCCCAGAAAACGTGTTTCTCGCATTACATAGCTCGAAAAGAGCGATCTCGATGATTCTGCACACTTCGGACAGAAGTCTCACCAAGATTATCGCAGACAATGCATATCTCAGCTTGAAACCCCACGAAAACCAAGATATCGCCGGTTCTGCATATCGTACGCACTGTGGAGTGCTGAAAACACCGGATATCGTGTTTCTCGCATTAAATAGCTCGAAAAGTGCGATCTCGATGATTCTGCATACTTCTAACAGAAGTCTCACCATGATTATCGCAGAAAATGCATATCTCTGCTAGAAACTCCACGAAAACCAAGATATCTCCTGTTCTGCATATCCAACGAACTGCGGAGTGGTGAAAACCCCAGAAAACGTGTCTCTCGCATTAAATAGTTCGAAAAGAGCGATCCCGATGATTCTGCATACTTCTGACAGAAGTCTCACCAAGATTACCGTAGAAAATGCATATCTCAGCTTGATACCCTACGACAGCCAAGATGTCGCCGGTCCTGCGTATCAAACGCACGGTGTAGTGGTGAAAACACCAGATAACGTGTTTCTCGCATTAAATAGCTCGAAAAGAGCGATCTAGATGATTCAGCATACTTCGGACAGAAGTCTCACCAAGATTATCCTAGAAAATGCATATCACAGCTTGAATCCCCACGAAAACCAAGATATCGATGGTACTGCATATCAAACGCTCTGTGGAGTTGTGGAAACACCAGATAACGTGTTTCTCGCATTAAATAGCTCGAAAAGAGCGATCTCGATGATTCTGCATACCTCGGACAGAAGTCTCACCAAGATTATCGAAAAAAATGCATATCTCAGCTGGAAACCCCACGAAAACTGAGATATCGCTGGTTCTGCATATCAAACGCACTGTGGAGTGCTGAAAACATCAGATAACGTTTTGTCGCATTAAATAGTTCGAATAGAGCGATCCCGATGATTCTGCATACTTCTGACAGAAGTCTCACCAAGATTACCGTAGAAAATGCATATCTCAGCTTGATACCCTACGACAGCCAAGATGTCGCCGGTCCTGCATATCAAACGCACGGTGTAGTGGTGAAAACACCAGATAACGTGTTTCTCGCATTAAATAGCTCGAAAAGAGCGATCTCGATGTTTCTGCATACTTCGGACAGAGGTCTCACCAAGATTATATCAGAAAATGCATATCACAGCTTGAATCCCCACGAAAACCAAGATATCGACTGTTCTGCATATCCAACGAACTGTGGAGTGGGGAAAACCCCAGAAAACGTGTCTCTCGCGTTAAATAGCTCGAAAAGAGCGATCCCGATGATTCTGCATACTTCTGACAGAAGTCTCACCAAGATTATCGTAGAAAATGCATATCTCAGCTTGATACCCTACGACAGCCAAGATGTCGCCGGTTCTGCATATCAAACGCACTGTGGAGTGGTGAAAACACCAGATAACGTGTTTCTCGCATTAAATAGCTCGAAAAGAGCGATCTAGATGATTCAGCATACTTCGGACAGAAGTCTCACCAAGATTATCCTAGAAAATGCATATCTCAGCTTGAAACCCCACGAAAACCAAGATATCGACTGTTCTGCATATCCAACGAACTGTGGAGTGGGGAAAACCCCAGAAAACGTGTCTCTCGCGTTAAATAGCACGAAAAGAGCGATCCCGATGATTCTGCATACTTCTGACAGAAGTCTCACCAAGATTATCGCAGACAATGCATATCTCAGCTTGAAACCCCACGAAAACCAAGATATCGCCGGTTCTGCATATCATACGCACTGTGGATTGCTGAAAACACCAGATATCGTGTTTCTCGCATTAAATAGCTCGAAAAGTGCGATCTCGATGATTCTGCATACTTCGGACAGAAGTCTCACCATGATTATCGTAAAAAATGCATATCTCAGCTTGAAACCCCACGAAAACCAAGATATCGCTGGTTCTGCATATCAAACGCACTGTGGACTGGTGAAAACACCAGATAACGTGTTTCTCGCATTAAATAGGTCGAAAAGAGCGATCTCGATGTTTCTGCATACTTCGGACAGAGGTCTCACCAAGATTATCTCAGAAAATGCATATCTCAGCTTGAAACCCCACGAAAACCCAGATATCGCCGGTTCTGCATATCAAACCAACTGTGGAGTGGTGAAAACACCAGACAACGTGTTTCTCGCATTAAATAGTTCGAAATGTGCGATATCGATGATTCTGCATACTTCTAACAGAAGTCTCACCATGATTATTGCAGAAAATGCATATCTCTGCTAGAAAACCCACGAAAACCAAGATATCTCCTGTTCTGCATATCCAACGAACTGTGCAGTGGTGAAAACCCCAGGAAACGTGTTTCTCGCATAAAATAGCTCGAAAAGTACGATCTCGAAGATTCTGCATACTTCTAACAGAAGTCTCAACATGATTATCGCAGATAATGCATATCTCTGCTAGAAACCCCACGAAAACCAAGATATCTCCTGTTCTGCATATCAAACGCGCTGTGGAGTGGTGAAAACACCAGATAACGTGTTTCTCGCATTAACTAGCTCGAAATGAGCGATCTCGAAGATTCTGCATACTTCTGACGGAAGACTCACCAAGATTATCGTAGAAAATGCATATCTCAGCTTGATACCCTACGACAGCCAAGATGTCGCCGGTTCTGCATATCAAACGCACTGTGGAGTAGTGAAAACACCAGATAACGTGTTTCTCGCATTAACTAGCTCGAAATGAGCGATCTCGAAGATTCTGCATACTTCTGACAGAAGACTCACCAAGATTATCGCTGAAAATGCATATCTCAGCTGGAAAAACCACGAAAATCAAGATATCTCCTGTTCTGCATATCCTACGAACTGTGGAGTGGTGAAAACCCCAGAAAACGTGTTTCTCGCATTAAATAGCACGAAAAGAGCGATCCCGATGATTCTGCATACTTCGGACAGAAGTCTCACCAAGATTATCGCAGAAAATGCATATCTGAGCTTGAAGCCCCACGAAAACCAAGATATCGTCCGTTCTGCATATCATACGAACTGTTGAGTGGTGAAAACGCCAGATAACGTGTTTCTCGCATTAACTAGCTCGAAAAGAGCGATCTAGATGATTCAGCATACTTCGGACAGAAGTCTCACTAAGATTATCCTAGAAAATGCATATCTCAGCTTGAAACCCCACGAAAACCAAGATATCGATGGTACTGCATATCAAACGCTCTGTGGAGTGGTGAAAACACTAGACAACGTGTTTCTCGCATTAAATAGATCAAATGTGCGATCTCGATGATTCTGCATACTTCTAACAGAAGTCTCACCATGATTATCGCAGAAAATGCATATCTCTGCTAGAAACTCCACGAAAACCAAGATATCTCCTGTTCTGCATATCCAACGAACTGCGGAGTGGTGAAAACCCCAGAAAACGTGTCTCTCGCATTAAATAGTTCGAAAAGAGCGATCCCGATGATTCTGCATACTTCTGACAGAAGTCTCACCAAGATTACCGTAGAAAATGCATATCTCAGCTTGAACCCCCACGAAAACCCAGATATCTCCTGTTCTGCATATCCAACGAACTGTGGAGTGGGGAAAACCCCAGAAAACGTGTTTCTCGCATAAAATGGCTCGAAAAGTACGATCTCGATGAATCTGCATACTTCGGACAGAAGTCTCACCATGATTATCGCAGAAAATGCATATCTCTGCTAGAAACTCCACGAAAACCAAGATATCTCCTGTTCTGCATATCCAACGAACTGCGGAGTGGTGAAAACCCCAGAACACGTGTCTCTCGCATTAAATAGTTCGAAAAGAGCGATCCCGATGATTCTGCATACTTCTGACAGAAGTCTCACCAAGATTACCGTAGAAAATGCATATCTCAGCTTGATACCCTACGACAGCCAAGATGTCGCCGGTCCTGCATATCAAACGCACGGTGTAGTGGTGAAAACACCAGATAACGTGTTTCTCGCATTAAATAGCTCGAAAAGTGCGATCTAGATGATTCAGCAACCTTCGGACAGAAGTCTCACCAAGATTATCCTAGAAAATGCATATCACAGCTTGAATCCCCACGAAAACCAAGATATCGATGGTACTGCATATCAAACCAACTGTGGAGGGGTGAAAACACCAGACAACGTGTTTCTCGCATGAAATAGATCGAAAAGTGCGATCTCGATGATTCTGCATACTTCTAACAGAAGTCTCACCATGATTATCGCAGAAAATGCATATCTCTGCTAGAAACCCCACGAAAACCAAGATATCTCCTGTTCTGCATATCCAACGAACTGTGGAGTGGGGAAAACCCCAGAAAACGTGTCTCTCGCATTAAATAGCTCGAAAAGAGCGATCCCGATGATTCTGCATACTTCTGACAGAAGTCTCATCAAGATTATCGTAGAAAATGCATATCTCAGCTTGATACCCTACGACAGCCAAGATGTCGCCGGTTCTGCATATCAAACGCACCGTGGAGTCGTGAAAACACCAGATAACGTGTTTCTCGCATTAAATAGCTCGAAAAGAGCGATCTAGATGATTCAGCATACTTCGGACAGAAGTCTCACCAAGATTATCCTAGAAAATGCATATCTCAGCTTGAAACCCCACGAAAACCAAGATATCGATGGTACTGCATATCAAACGCTCTGTGGAGTGGTGAAAACACCAGATAACGTGTTTCTCGCATTAACTAGCTCGAAATGAGCGATCTCGAAGATTCTGCATACTTCTGACGGAAGACTCACCAAGATTATCGTAGAAAATGCATATCTCAGCTTGATACCCTACGACAGCCAAGATGTCGCCGGTTCTGCATATCAAACGCACTGTGGAGTAGTGAAAACACCAGATAACGTGTTTCTCGCATTAACTAGCTCGAAATGAGCGATCTCGAAGATTCTGCATACTTCTGACAGAAGACTCACCAAGAGTATCGCTGAAAATGCATATCTCAGCTGGAAAAACCACGAAAATCAAGATATCTCCTGTTCTGCATATCCTACGAACTGTGGAGTGGTGAAAACTCCAGAAACCGTGTTTCTCGCATTAAATAGCACGAAAAGAGCGATCCCGATGATTCTGCATACTTCGGACAGAAGTCTCACCAAGATTATCGCAGAAAATGCATATCTGAGCTTGAAGCCCCACGAAAACCAAGATATCGTCCGTTCTGCATATCATACGAACTGTTGAGTGGTGAAAACGCCAGATAACGTGTTTCTCGCATTAACTAGCTCGAAAAGAGCGATCTAGATGATTCAGCATACTTCTGACGGAAGACTCACCAAGATTATCGTAGAAAATGCATATCTCAGCTTGATACCCTACGACAGCCAAGATGTCGCCGGTCCTGCATATCAAACGCACGGTGTAGTGGTGAAAACACCAGATAACGTGTTTCTCGCATTAAATAGCTCGAAAAGTGCGATCTAGATGATTCAGCAACCTTCGGACAGAAGTCTCACCAAGATTATCCTAGAAAATGCATATCACAGCTTGAATCCCCACGAAAACCAAGATATCGATGGTACTGCATATCAAACCAACTGTGGAGGGGTGAAAACACCAGACAACGTGTTTCTCGCATTAAATAGCTCGAAAAGAGCGATCTAGATGATTCAGCATACTTCGGACAGAAGTCTCACCTAGATTATCCTAGAAAATGCATATCTCAGCTTGAAACCCCACGAAAACCAAGATATCGACTGTTCTGCATATCCAACGAACTGTGGAGTGGGGAAAACCCCAGAAAACGTGTCTCTCGCGTTAAATAGCACGAAAAGAGCGATCCCGATGATTCTGCATACTTCTGACAGAAGTCTCACCAAGATTATCGCAGACAATGCATATCTCAGCTTGAAACCCCACGAAAACCAAGATATCGCCGGTTCTGCATATCATACGCACTGTGGATTGCTGAAAACACCAGATATCGTGTTTCTCGCATTAAATAGCTCGAAAAGTGCGATCTCGATTATTCTGCATACTTCGGACAGAAGTCTCACCATGATTATCGTAAAAAATGCATATCTCAGCTTGAAACCCCACGAAAACCAAGATATCGCTGGTTCTGCATATCAAACGCACTGTGGACTGGTGAAAACACCAGATAACGTGTTTCTCGCATTAAATAGGTCGAAAAGAGCGATCTCGATGTTTCTGCATACTTCGGACAGAGGTCTCACCAAGATTATCTCAGAAAATGCATATCTCAGCTTGAAACCCCACGAAAACCCAGATATCGCCGGTTCTGCATATCAAACCAACTGTGGAGTGGTGAAAACACCAGACAACGTGTTTCTCGCATTAAATAGTTCGAAATGTGCGATATCGATGATTCTGCATACTTCTAACAGAAGTCTCACCATGATTATTGCAGAAAATGCATATCTCTGCTAGAAAACCCACGAAAACCAAGATATCTCCTGTTCTGCATATCCAACGAACTGTGCAGTGGTGAAAACCCCAGGAAACGTGTTTCTCGCATAAAATAGCTCGAAAAGTACGATCTCGAAGATTCTGCATACTTCTAACAGAAGTCTCAACATGATTATCGCAGATAATGCATATCTCTGCTAGAAACCCCACGAAAACCAAGATATCTCCTGTTCTGCATATCAAACGCGCTGTGGAGTGGTGAAAACACCAGATAACGTGTTTCTCGCATTAACTAGCTCGAAATGAGCGATCTCGAAGATTCTGCATACTTCTGACGGAAGACTCACCAAGATTATCGTAGAAAATGCATATCTCAGCTTGATACCCTACGACAGCCAAGATGTCGCCGGTTCTGCATATCAAACGCACTGTGGAGTAGTGAAAACACCAGATAACGTGTTTCTCGCATTAACTACCTCGAAATGAGCGATCTCGAAGATTCTGCATACTTCTGACAGAAGACTCACCAAGATTATCGCTGAAAATGCATATCTCAGCTGGAAAAACCACGAAAATCAAGATATCTCCTGTTCTGCATATCCTACGAACTGTGGAGTGGTGAAAACCCCAGAAAACGTGTTTCTCGCATTAAATAGCACGAAAAGAGCGATCCCGATGATTCTGCATACTTCGGACAGAAGTCTCACCAAGATTATCGCAGAAAATGCATATCTGAGCTTGAAGCCCCACGAAAACCAAGATATCGTCCGTTCTGCATATCATACGAACTGTTGAGTGGTGAAAACGCCAGATAACGTGTTTCTCGCATTAACTAGCTCGAAAAGAGCGATCTAGATGATTCAGCATACTTCGGACAGAAGTCTCACTAAGATTGTCCTAGAAAATGCATATCTCAGCTTGAAACCCCACGAAAACCAAGATATCGATGGTACTGCATATCAAACGCTCTGTGGAGTGGTGAAAACACTAGACAACGTGTTTCTCGCATTAAATAGATCAAATGTGCGATCTCGATGATTCTGCATACTTCTAACAGAAGTCTCACCATGATTATCGCAGAAAATGCATATCTCTGCTAGAAACTCCACGAAAACCAAGATATCTCCTGTTCTGCATATCCAACGAACTGCGGAGTGGTGAAAACCCCAGAAAACGTGTCTCTCGCATTAAATAGTTCGAAAAGAGCGATCCCGATGATTCTGCATACTTCTGACAGAAGTCTCACCAAGATTATCGTAGAAAATGCATATCTCAGCTTGATACCCTACGACAGCCAAGATGTCGCCGGATCTGCATATCAAACGCACCGTGGAGTGGTGAAAACACCAGATAACGTGTTTCTCGCATTAAATAGCTCGAAAAGAGCGATCTAGATGATTCAGCATACTTCGGACAGAAGTCTTACCAAGATTATCCTAGAAAATGCATATCTCAGCTTGAAACCCCACGAAAACCAAGATATCGATGGTACTGCATATCCAACGAACTGTGGTGTGGTGAAAACCCCAGAAAACGTGTTTCTCGCATTAAATAGCTCGAAAAGAGCGATCTCGATGATTCTGCACACTTCGGACTGTAGTCTCACCATGATTATCGTAAAAAATGCATATCTCAGCTTGAAACCCCACGAACACCAAGATATCGCTGGTTCTGCATATCAAACGCTCTGTGGAGTGGTGAAAACACCAGATAACGTGTTTCTCGCATTAAATAGGTCGAAAAGAGCGATCTCGATGTTTCTGCATACTTCGGACAGAGGTCTCACCAAGATTATCGCAGAAAATGCATATCTCAGCTTGAACCCCCACGAAAACCCAGATATCGCCGGTTCTGCATATCAAACGCACTGTGGGGTGGTGAAAACACCAGATAAGGTTTTTCTCGCATTAACTAGCTCGAAAAGTGCGATCTCGATGATTCAGCATACTTCGGACAGAAGTCTCTCCAAGTTTATCGCAGAAAATGCATATCTCTGCTAGAAACCCCACGAAAACCAAGATATCTCCTGTTCTGCATATCCAACGAACTGTGGAGTGGGGAAAACCCCAGAAAACGTGTCTCTCGCATTAAATAGCTCGAAAAGAGCGATCCCGATGATTCTGCATACTTCTGACAGAAGTCTCACCAAGATTATCGTAGAAAATGCATATCTCAGCTTGATACCCTACGACAGCCAAGATGTCGCCGGTTCTGCATATCAAACGCACCGTGGAGTCGTGAAAACACCAGATAACGTGTTTCTCGCATTAAATAGCTCGAAAAGAGCGATCTAGATGATTCAGCATACTTCGGACAGAAGTCTCACCAAGATTATCCTAGAAAATGCATATCTCAGCTTGAAACCCCACGAAAACCAAGATATCGATGGTACTGCATATCAAACGCTCTGTGGAGTGGTGGAAACACCAGATAACGTGTTTCTCGCATTAAATAGCTCGAAAAGTACGATCTCGATGACTCTGCATACTTCGGACAGTAGCCTCGCCAAGATTATCGCAGAAAAAGCATATCTGAGCTTGAAACCCCACGAAAACCAGGATATCGTCGGTTCTGCATATCATACGCACTGTGGAGTGGTGAAAACACCAGATAACGTGTTTCTCGCATTAAATACCTCGAATAGAGCGATCTCGATGATTATGCATACTTCGGACAGAAGTCTCACCAAGATTATCGTAAAAAGTGCATATCTCAGCTTGAAACCCCACGAAAACAGAGATATCGCTGGTTCTGCATATCAAACGCACTGTGGAGTGCTGAAAACACCAGATAACGTTTTGTCGCATTAAATAGTTCGAATAGAGCGATCTCGATGATTCTGCATACTTCGGACAGATGTCTCACCAAGATTATCGTAAAAAATGCATATCTCAGCTTGAAACCCCACGAAAACCAAGATATCGCTGGTACTGCATATCAAACGCACTGTGGAGTGGTGAAAACACCAGATAACGTGTTTCTCGCATTAAATAGCTCGAAAAGTGCGATCTAGATGATTCAGCAACCTTCGGACAGAAGTCTCACCAAGATTATCCTAGAAAATGCATATCACAGCTTGAATCCCCACGAAAACCAAGATATCGATGGTACTGCATATCAAACCAACTGTGGAGGGGTGAAAACACCAGACAACGTGTTTCTCGCATTAAATAGCTCGAAAAGAGCGATCTAGATGATTCAGCATACTTCGGACAGAAGTCTCACCTAGATTATCCTAGAAAATGCATATCTCAGCTTGAAACCCCACGAAAACCAAGATATCGACTGTTCTGCATATCCAACGAACTGTGGAGTGGGGAAAACCCCAGAAAACGTGTCTCTCGCGTTAAATAGCACGAAAAGAGCGATCCCGATGATTCTGCATACTTCTGACAGAAGTCTCACCAAGATTATCGCAGACAATGCATATCTCAGCTTGAAACCCCACGAAAACCAAGATATCGCCGGTTCTGCATATCATACGCACTGTGGATTGCTGAAAACACCAGATATCGTGTTTCTCGCATTAAATAGCTCGAAAAGTGCGATCTCGATTATTCTGCATACTTCGGACAGAAGTCTCACCATGATTATCGTAAAAAATGCATATCTCAGCTTGAAACCCCACGAAAACCAAGATATCGCTGGTTCTGCATATCAAACGCACTGTGGACTGGTGAAAACACCAGATAACGTGTTTCTCGCATTAAATAGGTCGAAAAGAGCGATCTCGATGTTTCTGCATACTTCGGACAGAGGTCTCACCAAGATTATCTCAGAAAATGCATATCTCAGCTTGAAACCCCACGAAAACCCAGATATCGCCGGTTCTGCATATCAAACCAACTGTGGAGTGGTGAAAACACCAGACAACGTGTTTCTCGCATTAAATAGTTCGAAATGTGCGATATCGATGATTCTGCATACTTCTAACAGAAGTCTCACCATGATTATTGCAGAAAATGCATATCTCTGCTAGAAAACCCACGAAAACCAAGATATCTCCTGTTCTGCATATCCAACGAACTGTGCAGTGGTGAAAACCCCAGGAAACGTGTTTCTCGCATAAAATAGCTCGAAAAGTACGATCTCGAAGATTCTGCATACTTCTAACAGAAGTCTCAACATGATTATCGCAGATAATGCATATCTCTGCTAGAAACCCCACGAAAACCAAGATATCTCCTGTTCTGCATATCAAACGCGCTGTGGAGTGGTGAAAACACCAGATAACGTGTTTCTCGCATTAACTAGCTCGAAATGAGCGATCTCGAAGATTCTGCATACTTCTGACGGAAGACTCACCAAGATTATCGTAGAAAATGCATATCTCAGCTTGATACCCTACGACAGCCAAGATGTCGCCGGTTCTGCATATCAAACGCACTGTGGAGTAGTGAAAACACCAGATAACGTGTTTCTCGCATTAACTACCTCGAAATGAGCGATCTCGAAGATTCTGCATACTTCTGACAGAAGACTCACCAAGATTATCGCTGAAAATGCATATCTCAGCTGGAAAAACCACGAAAATCAAGATATCTCCTGTTCTGCATATCCTACGAACTGTGGAGTGGTGAAAACCCCAGAAAACGTGTTTCTCGCATTAAATAGCACGAAAAGAGCGATCCCGATGATTCTGCATACTTCGGACAGAAGTCTCACCAAGATTATCGCAGAAAATGCATATCTGAGCTTGAAGCCCCACGAAAACCAAGATATCGTCCGTTCTGCATATCATACGAACTGTTGAGTGGTGAAAACGCCAGATAACGTGTTTCTCGCATTAACTAGCTCGAAAAGAGCGATCTAGATGATTCAGCATACTTCGGACAGAAGTCTCACTAAGATTGTCCTAGAAAATGCATATCTCAGCTTGAAACCCCACGAAAACCAAGATATCGATGGTACTGCATATCAAACGCTCTGTGGAGTGGTGAAAACACTAGACAACGTGTTTCTCGCATTAAATAGATCAAATGTGCGATCTCGATGATTCTGCATACTTCTAACAGAAGTCTCACCATGATTATCGCAGAAAATGCATATCTCTGCTAGAAACTCCACGAAAACCAAGATATCTCCTGTTCTGCATATCCAACGAACTGCGGAGTGGTGAAAACCCCAGAAAACGTGTCTCTCGCATTAAATAGTTCGAAAAGAGCGATCCCGATGATTCTGCATACTTCTGACAGAAGTCTCACCAAGATTATCGTAGAAAATGCATATCTCAGCTTGATACCCTACGACAGCCAAGATGTCGCCGGATCTGCATATCAAACGCACCGTGGAGTGGTGAAAACACCAGATAACGTGTTTCTCGCATTAAATAGCTCGAAAAGAGCGATCTAGATGATTCAGCATACTTCGGACAGAAGTCTTACCAAGATTATCCTAGAAAATGCATATCTCAGCTTGAAACCCCACGAAAACCAAGATATCGATGGTACTGCATATCCAACGAACTGTGGTGTGGTGAAAACCCCAGAAAACGTGTTTCTCGCATTAAATAGCTCGAAAAGAGCGATCTCGATGATTCTGCACACTTCGGACTGTAGTCTCACCATGATTATCGTAAAAAATGCATATCTCAGCTTGAAACCCCACGAACACCAAGATATCGCTGGTTCTGCATATCAAACGCTCTGTGGAGTGGTGAAAACACCAGATAACGTGTTTCTCGCATTAAATAGGTCGAAAAGAGCGATCTCGATGTTTCTGCATACTTCGGACAGAGGTCTCACCAAGATTATCGCAGAAAATGCATATCTCAGCTTGAACCCCCACGAAAACCCAGATATCGCCGGTTCTGCATATCAAACGCACTGTGGGGTGGTGAAAACACCAGATAAGGTTTTTCTCGCATTAACTAGCTCGAAAAGTGCGATCTCGATGATTCAGCATACTTCGGACAGAAGTCTCTCCAAGTTTATCGCAGAAAATGCATATCTCTGCTAGAAACCCCACGAAAACCAAGATATCTCCTGTTCTGCATATCCAACGAACTGTGGAGTGGGGAAAACCCCAGAAAACGTGTCTCTCGCATTAAATAGCTCGAAAAGAGCGATCCCGATGATTCTGCATACTTCTGACAGAAGTCTCACCAAGATTATCGTAGAAAATGCATATCTCAGCTTGATACCCTACGACAGCCAAGATGTCGCCGGTTCTGCATATCAAACGCACCGTGGAGTCGTGAAAACACCAGATAACGTGTTTCTCGCATTAAATAGCTCGAAAAGAGCGATCTAGATGATTCAGCATACTTCGGACAGAAGTCTCACCAAGATTATCCTAGAAAATGCATATCTCAGCTTGAAACCCCACGAAAACCAAGATATCGATGGTACTGCATATCAAACGCTCTGTGGAGTGGTGGAAACACCAGATAACGTGTTTCTCGCATTAAATAGCTCGAAAAGTACGATCTCGATGACTCTGCATACTTCGGACAGTAGCCTCGCCAAGATTATCGCAGAAAAAGCATATCTGAGCTTGAAACCCCACGAAAACCAGGATATCGTCGGTTCTGCATATCATACGCACTGTGGAGTGGTGAAAACACCAGATAACGTGTTTCTCGCATTAAATACCTCGAATAGAGCGATCTCGATGATTATGCATACTTCGGACAGAAGTCTCACCAAGATTATCGTAAAAAGTGCATATCTCAGCTTGAAACCCCACGAAAACAGAGATATCGCTGGTTCTGCATATCAAACGCACTGTGGAGTGCTGAAAACACCAGATAACGTTTTGTCGCATTAAATAGTTCGAATAGAGCGATCTCGATGATTCTGCATACTTCGGACAGATGTCTCACCAAGATTATCGTAAAAAATGCATATCTCAGCTTGAAACCCCACGAAAACCAAGATATCGCTGGTACTGCATATCAAACGCACTGTGGAGTGGTGAAAACACCAGATAAGGTTTTTCTCGCATTAACTAGCTCGAAAAGTGCGATCTCGATGATTCAGCATACTTCGGACAGAA
Source organism: Anthophora plumipes (assembly GCA_951804975.1). Lineage (NCBI taxonomy): Eukaryota > Metazoa > Arthropoda > Insecta > Hymenoptera > Apidae > Anthophora > Anthophora plumipes. The sequence continues at coordinate 1,404,438 of CATORF010000043.1, forward strand.
GTCTCTCCAAGTTTATCGCAGAAAATGCATATCTCAGCTTGAAACCCCTCGAAACCCAAGATATCACCTGTTCTGCATATCCAACGAACTGTGGAGTGGTGAAAACCCCAGAAAACGTGTTTCTCGCATTAAATAGCTCGAAAAGAGCGATCTCGATGATTCTGCACACTTCGGACTGTAGTCTCACCATGATTATCGTAAAAAATGCATATCTCAGCTTGAAACCCCACGAACACCAAGATATCGCTGGTTCTGCATATCAAACGCTCTGTGGAGTGGTGAAAACACCAGATAACGTGTTTCTCGCATTAAATAGGTCGAAAAGAGCGATCTCGATGTTTCTGCATACTTCGGACAGAGGTCTCACCAAGATTATCGTAAAAAGTGCATATCTCAGCTTGAAACCCCACGAAAACAGAGATATCGCTGGTTCTGCATATCAAACGCACTGTGGAGTGCTGAAAACACCAGATAACGTTTTGTCGCATTAAATAGTTCGAATAGAGCGATCTCGATGATTCTGCATACTTCGGACAGATGTCTCACCAAGATTATCGTAAAAAATGCATATCTCAGCTTGAAACCCCACGAAAACCAAGATATCGCTGGTACTGCATATCAAACGCACTGTGGAGTGGTGAAAACACCAGATAAGGTTTTTCTCGCATTAACTAGCTCGAAAAGTGCGATCTCGATGATTCAGCATACTTCGGACAGAAGTCTCTCCAAGTTTATCGCAGAAAATGCATATCTCAGCTTGAAACCCCTCGAAACCCAAGATATCACCTGTTCTGCATATCCAACGAACTGTGGAGTGGTGAAAACCCCAGAAAACGTGTTTCTCGCATTAAATAGCTCGAAAAGAGCGATCTCGATGATTCTGCACACTTCGGACTGTAGTCTCACCATGATTATCGTAAAAAATGCATATCTCAGCTTGAAACCCCACGAACACCAAGATATCGCTGGTTCTGCATATCAAACGCTCTGTGGAGTGGTGAAAACACCAGATAACGTGTTTCTCGCATTAAATAGGTCGAAAAGAGCGATCTCGATGTTTCTGCATACTTCGGACAGAGGTCTCACCAAGATTATCGCAGAAAATGCATATCTCAGCTTGAACCCCCACGAAAACCCAGATATCGCCGGTTCTGCATATCAAACGCACTGTGGGGTGGTGAAAACACCAGATAAGTTTTTTCTCGCATTAACTAGCTCGAAAAGTGCGATCTCGATGATTCAGCATACTTCGGACAGAAGTCTCTCCAAGTTTATCGCAGAAAATGCATATCTCAGCTTGAAACCCCTCGAAAACCAAGATATCACCTGTTCTGCATATCCAACGAACTGTGGAGTGGTGAAAACCCCAGAAAACGTGTTTCTCGCATAAAATGGCTCGAAAAGTACGATCTCGATGAATCTGCATACTTCGGACAGAAGTCTCACCTAGATTATCGCAGACAATGCATATCTCAGCTTGAAACCCCACGAAAGCCAAGATATCGCTGGTTCTGCATATAAAACGCACTGTGGAGTGCTGGAAACACCAGATAACGTGTTTCTCACATTAAATAGCTCGAATAGAGCGATCTCGATGATTAAGCATACTTCGGACAGAAGTCTCACCAAGATTATCGTAAAAAATGCATATCTCAGCTTGAAACCCCACGAAAACCAAGATATCGCTGGTACTGCATATCAAAGGCACTGTGTAGTGGTGAAAAAACCAGATAACGTGTTTCTCGCAATAAATAGCTCGAAAAGAGCGATCTCGATGATTCTGCATACTTCGGACAGAAGTCTCACCAAGATTATCGTAAAAAATGCATATCTCAGCTAGAAAAACCACGACAACCAAGATATCTCCTGTTCTGCATATCCAACGAACTGTGGAGTGGTGAAAACCCCAGAAAACGTGTTTCTCGCATTAAATACCTCGAATAGAGCGATCTCGATGATTATGCATACTTCGGACAGAAGTCTCACCAAGATTATCGTAAAAATTGCATATCTCAGCTTGAAACCCCACGAAAACAGAGATATCGCTGGTTCTGCATATCAAACGCACTGTGGAGTGCTGAAAACACCAGATAACGTTTTGTCGCATTAAATAGTTCGAATAGAGCGATCTCGATGATTCTGCATACTTCGGACAGATGTCTCACCAAGATTATCGTAAAAAATGCATATCTCAGCTTGAAACCCCACGAAAACCAAGATATCGCTGGTACTGCATATCAAACGCACTGTGGAGTGGTGAAAACACCAGATAAGGTTTTTCTCGCATTAACTAGCTCGAAAAGTGCGATCTCGATGATTCAGCATACTTCGGACAGAAGTCTCTCCAAGTTTATCGCAGAAAATGCATATCTCAGCTTGAAACCCCTCGAAACCCAAGATATCACCTGTTCTGCATATCCAACGAACTGTGGAGTGGTGAAAACCCCAGAAAACGTGTTTCTCGCATTAAATAGCTCGAAAAGAGCGATCTCGATGATTCTGCACACTTCGGACTGTAGTCTCACCATGATTATCGTAAAAAATGCATATCTCAGCTTGAAACCCCACGAACACCAAGATATCGCTGGTTCTGCATATCAAACGCTCTGTGGAGTGGTGAAAACACCAGATAACGTGTTTCTCGCATTAAATAGGTCGAAAAGAGCGATCTCGATGTTTCTGCATACTTCGGACAGAGGTCTCACCAAGATTATCGTAAAAAGTGCATATCTCAGCTTGAAACCCCACGAAAACAGAGATATCGCTGGTTCTGCATATCAAACGCACTGTGGAGTGCTGAAAACACCAGATAACGTTTTGTCGCATTAAATAGTTCGAATAGAGCGATCTCGATGATTCTGCATACTTCGGACAGATGTCTCACCAAGATTATCGTAAAAAGTGCATATCTCAGCTTGAAACCCCACGAAAACAGAGATATCGCTGGTTCTGCATATCAAACGCTCTGTGGAGTGGTGAAAACACCAGATAACGTGTTTCTCGCATTAAATAGGTCGAAAAGAGCGATCTCGATGTTTCTGCATACTTCGGACAGAGGTCTCACCAAGATTATCGTAAAAAGTGCATATCTCAGCTAGAAACCCCACGACAACCAAGATATCTCCTGTTCTGCATATCCAACGAACTGTGGAGTGGTGAAAACCCCAGAAAACGTGTTTCTCGCATTAACTATCTCGAAAAGAGGGATCTCGATGATTCTGCATACTTCTGACAGAAGACTCACCAAGATTATCGCAGAAAATGCATGTCTCTGCTAGAAACCCCACGAAAACCAAGATATCTCCTGTTCTGCATATCCAACGAACTGTGGAGTAGTGAAAACACCCGATAACGTGTTTCTCGCATTAACTAGCTCGAAAAGAGCGACCTCGATGATTCTGCATACTTCTGACAGAAGACTCACCAAGATTATCGCAGAAAATGCATATCTCAGCTGGAAACACCACGAAAATCAAGATGTCGCCCGTTCTGCATATCAAACGCACTGTGGAGTGGTGAAAACAACCAGATATCGTGTTTCCCGCATTAAGTTGCTCGAAAATAGCGATCTCGAAGATTCTGCATACTTCTGACAAAAGACTCACCATGATTATCGCTGAAAATGCATATCTCAGCTTGAAACCTCACGAAAATCAAGATGTCGCCGGTTCTGCATATCAAACCCACTGTGGAGTGGTGAAAACAACCAGAGAACGTGTTTCTCGCATTAAATAGGTCGAAAAGGGAGATGCCGATGATTCTGCATACGTCTGACAGAAGTCTCACCAAGATTATCGCAGAAAATGCATATCTCAGCTGGAAACACCACGAAAATCAAGATATCGCCGGTTCTGCATGTCAAACGCACTCAGGAGTGGTGAAAACAACCAGAGAACGTGTTTCTCGCAATAAATAGGTCGAAAAGGGAGATGCCGATGATTCTGCATACTTCTGACAGAAGTCTCACCAAGATTATCATAGAATGTGCATATCTCAGATTGAACCCCCACGAAAACCAAGATATCGCTGGTTCTGCATATCAAACGCACTGTGGAGTGGTGAAAACACCAGATAACGTGTTTCTCGCATTAAATAGGTCGAAAAGAGCGATCTCGATGTTTCTGTATACTTCGGACAGAGGTCTCACCAAGATTATCGCAGAAAATGCATATCTCAGCTTGAAACCCCACGAAAACCCAGATATCGCCGGTTCTGCATATCAAACGCACTGTGGGGTGGTGAAAACACCAGATAAGGTTTTTCTCGCATTAACTAGCTCGAAAAGTGCGATCTCGATGATTCAGCATACTTCGGACAGAAGTCTCTCCAAGTTTATCGCAGCAAATGCATATCTCAGCTTGAAACCCCTCGAAAACCAAGATATCACCTGTTCTGCATATCCAACGAACTGTGGAGTGGTGAAAACCCCAGAAAACGTGTTTCTCGCTTAAAATGGCTCGAAAAGTACGATCTCGATGAATCTGCATACTTCGGACAGAAGTCTCACCTTGATTATCGCAGACAATGCATATCTCAGCTTGAAACCCCACGAAAGCCAAGATATCGCTGGTTCTGCATATAAAACGCACTGTGGAGTGCTGGAAACACCAGATAACGTGTTTCTCACATTAAATAGCTCGAATAGAGCGATCTCGATGATTAAGCATACTTCGGACAGAAGTCTCACCAAGATTATCGTAAAAAATGCATATCTCAGCTTGAAACCCCACGAAAACCAAGATGTCGCTGGTACTGCATATCAAAGGCACTGTGTAGTGGTGAAAAAACCAGATAACGTGTTTCTCGCAATAAATAGCTCGAAAAGAGCGATCTCGATGATTCTGCATACTTCGGACAGAAGTCTCACCAAGATTATCGTAAAAAATGCATATCTCAGCTAGAAACCCCACGAAAACCAAGATATCTCCTGTTCTGCATATCCAACGAACTGTGGACTGGTGAAAACCCCAGAAAACGTGTTTCTCGCATTAACTAGCTCGAAAAGAGGGATCTCGATGATTCTGCATACTTCTGACAGAAGTCTCACCAAGATTATCGTAGAAAATGCATATCTCAGCTTGAACCCCGACGAAAACCAAGATGTCGCCGGTACTGCATGTCAAACGCACTGTGGAGTGGTGAAAACACCAGATAACGTGTATCTCGCATTAAGTAGCTCCAAAAGAGCGATCTCGAAGATTCTGCATCCTTCTGAGAGAAGTCTCACCAAGATTATCGTAGAAAATGCATATTTCAGCTTGAAACCCCACGAAAACTGAGGTATCACTGGATCAGCATATCAAACGCACTGTGGAGTGCTGAAAACACCAGATAACGTGTTTCTCGCATTAACTTGCTCGAAAAGAGGGACCTCGATGATTCTGCATACTTCTGACAGAAGACTCACCAAGATTATCGCAGAAAATGCATGTCTCAGCTTGAAACCCGACGAAATCCAAGATGTCGCTGGTTCCGCATATCAAACGCACTGTGGAGTGGTGAAAACACCAATTAACGTGTTTCTCGCATTAAATAGCTCGAAAAGAGGGATCTCGATGATTCTGCATACTTCTGACAGAAGACTCACCAAGATTATCGCAGAAAATGCATATCTCAGCTGGAAACACCACGAAAATCAAGATGTCGCCCGTTCTGCATATCAAACGCACTGTGGAGTGGTGAAAACAACCAGATATCGTGTTTCCCGCATTAAGTTGCTCGAAAAGAGCGATCTCGAAGATTCTGCATACTTCTGACAAAAGACTCACCAAGATTATCGCTGAAAATGCATATCTCAGCTTGAAACCTCACGAAGATCAAGATGTCGCCGGTTCTGCATATCAAACCCACTGTGGAGTGGTGAAAACAACCAAAGAACGTGTTTCTCGCATTCAATAGGTCGAAAAGGGAGATGCCGATGATTCTGCATACGTCTGACAGAAGTCTCACCAGGATTATCGCAGAAAATGCATATCTCAGCTGGAAACACCACGAAAATCAAGATGTCGCCGGTTCTGCATATCAAACGCACTGTGGAGTGGTGAAAACAACCAGAGAACGTGTTTCTCGCATTAAATAGGTCGAAAAGGGAGATGCCGATGATTCTGCATACTTCTGACAGAAGTCTCACCAAGCTTATCATAGAATGTGCATATCTCAGATTGAACCCCGACGAAATCCAAGATGTCGCCGGTTCTGCATATCAAACGGACTGTGGTGTGGTGAACACACCAGAAAACTTGTTTTTTCGCATTAGATAGCTCGAAACGGGCGATCTAGATGATTCTGCATACTTCTAACAGAAGTCTCACCAAGCTTATCGCAGAAAATGCATACCTCAGCTTGAAATCTCACGAAAATCAAGATGTCGCCGCTTCTGCATATCAAACGCACTGTGGAGTGGTGAAAACAACCAGATAACGTGTTTCTCGAATTAAATAGCTCGAAAAGAACGATCTAGATTAGTCTGCATACTTCTGACAGAAGTCTCACCAAGATTATCGTAGAAAATGCATATCTCAGCTTGAAACCCCACGAAAACCAGGATATCGTCGGTTCTGCATAACATACGCACTGTTGAGTGCTGAAAACACCAGATATCGTGTTTCTCGCATTAAATAGCTCGAAAAGTGCGATCTCGATGATTCAGCATACTTCGGACAGAAGTCTCTCCAAGTTTATCGCAGAAAATGCATATCTCAGCTTGATACCCCTCGAAACCCAAGATATCACCTGTTCTGCATATCCAACGAACTGTGGTGTGGTGAAAACACCAGATAACGTGTTTCTCGAATTAAATAGCTCGAAAAGAACGATCTAGATTAGTCTGCATACTTCTGACAGAAGTCTCACCAAGATTATCGTAGAAAATGCATATCTCAGCTTGAAACCCCACGAAAACCAGGATATCGTCGGTTCTGCATATCATACGCACTGTTGAGTGCTGAAAACCCCAGATATCGTGTTTCTCGCATTAAATAGCTCGAAAAGTGCGATCTCGATGATTAAGCATACTTCGGACAGAAGTCTCACCAAGATTATCGTAAAAAATGCATATCTCAGCTTGAAACCCCACGAAAACCAAGCTATCGCTGGTACTGCATATCAAAGGCACTGTGTAGTGGTGAAAAAACCAGATAACGTGTTTCTCGCAATAAATAGCTCGAAAAGAGCGATCTCGATGATTCTGCATACTTCGGACAGAAGTCTCACCAAGATTATCGTAAAAAATGCATATCTCAGCTAGAAACCCCACGAAAACCAAGATATCTCCTGTTCTGCATATCCAACGAACTGTGGACTGGTGAAAACCCCAGAAAACGTGTTTCTCGCATTAACTAGCTCGAAAAGAGGGATCTCGATGATTCTGCATACTTCTGACAGAAGTCTCACCAAGATTATCGTAGAAAATGCAATTCTCAGCTTGAACCCCGACGAAAACCAAGATGTCGCCGGTACTGCATGTCAAACGCACTGTGGAGTGGTGAAAACACCAGATAACGTGTATCTCGCATTAAGCAGCTCGAAAAGAGCGATCTCGAAGATTCTGCATCTTTCTGAGAGAAGTCTCACCAAGATTATCGTAGAAAATGCATATCTCAGCTTGAAACCCCACGAAAACTGAGGTATCACTGGTTCAGCATATCAAACGCACTGTGGAGTGCTGAAAACACCAGATAACGTTTTGTCGCATTAAATAGTTCGAATAGAGCGATCTCGATGATTAAGCATACTTCGGACAGAAGTCTCACCAAGATTATCGTAAAAAGTGCATATCTCAGCTTGAAACCCCACGAAAACCAAGATATCACCTGTTCTGCATATCCAACGAACTGTGGTGTGGTAAAAACCCCAGAAAACGTGTTTCTCGCATTAAATAGCTCGAAAAGTACGATCTCGATGACTCTGCATACTTCTGACAGAAGACTCACCAAGATTATCGCAGAAAATGCATGTCTCTGCTAGAAACCCTACGAAAACCAAGATATCTCCTGTTCTGCATATCAAACCCACTGTGGAGTGGTGAAAACAACCAAAGAACGTGTTTCTCGCATTAAATAGGTCGAAAAGGGAGATGCCGATGATTCTGCATACGTCTGACAGAAGTCTCACCAGGATTATCGCAGAAAATGCATATCTCAGCTGGAAACACCACGAAAATCAAGATATCGCCGGTTCTGCATATCAAACGCACTGTGGAGTGGTGAAAACAACCAGAGAACGTGTTTCTCGCATTAAATAGGTCGAAAAGGGAGATGCCGATGATTCTGCATACTTCTGACAGAAGTCTCACCAAGATTATCATAGAATGTGCATATCTCAGATTGAACCCCGACGAAATCCAAGATGTCGCCGGTTCTGCATATCAAACGGACTGTGGTGTGGTGAAAACACCAGAAAACTTGTTTTTTCGCATTAGATAGCTCGAAACGGGCGATCTAGATGATTCTGCATACTTCTAACAGAAGTCTCTCGAAGTTTATCGCAGAAAATGCATACCTCAGCTTGAAATCTCACGAAAATCAAGATGTCGCCGCTTCTGCATATCAAACGCACTGTGGAGTGGTGAAAACAACCAGATAACGTGTTTCTCGAATTAAATAGCTCGAAAAGAACGATCTAGATTAGTCTGCATACTTCTGACAGAAGTCTCACCAAGATTATCGTAGAAAATGCATATCTCAGCTTGAAACCCCACGAAAACCAGGATATCGTCGGTTCTGCATATCATACGCACTGTTGAGTGCTGAAAACACCAGATATCGTGTTTCTCGCATTAAATAGCTCGAAAAGTGCGATCTCGATGATTCTGCATACTTCTAACAGAAGTCTCACCAAGCTTATCGCAGAAAATGCATACCTCAGCTTGAAATCTCACGAAAATCAAGATGTCGCCGCTTCTGCATATCAAACGCACTGTGGAGTGGTGAAAACAACCAGATAACGTGTTTCTCGAATTAAATAGCTCGAAAAGAACGATCTAGATTAGTCTGCATACTTCTGACAGAAGTCTCACCAAGATTATCGTAGAAAATGCATATCTCAGCTTGAAACCCCACGAAAACCAGGATATCGTCGGTTCTGCATATCATACGCACTGTGGAGTGCTGAAAACACCAGATAACGTTTTGTCGCATTAAATAGTTCGAATAGAGCGATCTCGATGATTCTGCATACTTCGGACAGAAGTCTCAGCAAGATTATCGTAAAAAATGCATATCTCAGCTTGAAACCGCACGAAAACCAAGATATCGCTGGTACTGCATATCAAACCCACTGTGGAGTGATGAAAACACCAGATAAGGTTTTTCTCGCATTAAGTAGCTCGAAAAGTGCGATCTCGATGATTCAGCATACTTCGGACAGAAGTCTCTCGAAGTTTATCGCAGAAAATGCATATCTCAGCTTGAAACCCCTCGAAACCCAAGATATCACCTGTTCTGCATATCCAACGAACTGTGGTGTGGTGAAAACCCCAGAAAACGTATTTCTCGCATTAAATAGCTCGAAAAGAGCGATCTCGATGATTCTGCACACTTCGGACAGAAGTCTCACCAAGATTATCGCAGACAATGCATATCTCAGCTTGAAACCCCACGAAAACCAAGATATCGCTGGTTCTGCATATCATACGCACTGTTGAGTGCTGAAAACACCAGATATCGTGTTTCTCGCATTAAATAGCTCGAAAAGTGCGATCTCGATGATTCAGCATACTTCGGACAGAAGTCTCTCCAAGTTTATCGCAGAAAATGCATATCTCAGCTTGATACCCCTCGAAACCCAAGATATCACCTGTTCTGCATATCCAACGAACTGTGGTGTGATGAAAACACCAGATATCGTGTTTCTCGCATTAAATAGCTCGAAAAGAGCGATCTCGATGTTTCTGCATACTTCGGACAGAGGTCTCACCAAGATTATCGCAGAAAATGCATATCTCAGCTTGAAACCCCACGAAAACCAGGATATCGTCGGTTCTGCATATCATACGCACTGTGGAGTGCTGAAAACACCAGATAACGTTTTGTCGCATTAAATAGTTCGAATAGAGCGATCTCGATGATTCTGCATACTTCGGACAGAAGTCTCAGCAAGATTATCGTAAAAAATGCATATCTCAGCTTGAAACCCCACGAAAACCAAGATATCGCTGGTACTGCATATCAAACCCACTGTGGAGTGATGAAAACACCAGATAAGGTTTTTCTCGCATTAAGTAGCTCGAAAAGTGCGATCTCGATGATTCAGCATACTTCGGACAGAAGTCTCTCGAAGTTTATCGCAGAAAATGCATATCTCAGCTTGAAACCCCTCGAAACCCAAGATATCACCTGTTCTGCATATCCAACGAACTGTGGTGTGGTGAAAACCCCAGAAAACGTATTTCTCGCATTAAATAGCTCGAAAAGAGCGATCTCGATGATTCTGCACACTTCGGACAGAAGTCTCACCAAGATTATCGCAGACAATGCATATCTCAGCTTGAAACCCCACGAAAACCAAGATATCGCTGGTTCTGCATATCAAACGCACTGTGGAGTGGTGAAAAAACCAGATAACGTGTTTCTCGCATTAAATAGGTAGAAAAGAGCGATCTCGATGTTTCTGCATACTTCGGACAGAGGTCTCACCTAGATTATCGCAGAAAATGCATATCTCAGCTTGAAACCCCACGAAAACCAGGATATCGTCGGTTCTGCATATCATACGCACTGTGGAGTGCTGAAAACACCAGATATCGTGTTTCTCGCATTAAATAGCTCGAAGAGTGCGATCTCGATGATTCTGCTTACTTCGGGCAGTAGTCTCACCATGATTATCGTAAAAAATGCATATCTCAGCTTGAAACCGCACGAAAACAGAGATATCGCTGGTTCTGCATATCAAACGCACTGTGGAGTTCTGAAAACACCAGATAACGTTTTGTCGCATTAAATAGTTCGAATAGAGCGATCTCGATGATTCTGCATACTTCGGACAGAAGTCTCACCAAGATTATCGTAAAAAATGCATATCTCAGCTTGAAACCCCACGAAAACCAAGATATCGCTGGTACTGCATATCAAACCCACTGTGGAGTGGTGAAAACACCAGACAAGGTTTTTCTCGCATTAACTAGCTCGGAAAGTGCGATCTCGATGATTCAACATACTTCGGACAGAAGTCTCTCGAAGTTTATCGCAGAAAATGCATATCTCAGCTTGAAACCCCTCGAAACCCAAGATATCACCTGTTCTGCATATCCAACGAACTGTGGTGTGGTGAAAACCCCAGAAAACGTGTTTCTCGCATTAAATAGCTCGAAAAGATCGATCTCGATGATTCTGCACACTTCGGACAGAAGTCTCACCAAGATTATCGCAGACAATGCATATCTCAGCTTGAAACCCCACGAAAACCAAGATATCGCCGGTTCTGCATATCATACGCACTGTGGAGTGCTGAAAACACCAGATATCGTGTTTCTCGCATTAGATAGCTCCAAAAGTGCGATCTCGATGATTCTGCATACTTCGGACAGTAGTCTCACCATGATTATCGTAAAAAATGCATATCTCAGCTTGAAACCCCACGAAAACCAAGATATCGCTGGTTCTGCATATCAAACGCACTGTGGAGTGGTGAAAACACCAGATAACGTGTTTCTCGCATTAAATAGGTCGAAAAGAGCGATCTCGATGTTTCTGCATACTTCGGACAGAGGTCTCACTAAGATTATCGCAGAAAATGCATATCTCAGCTTGAAACCCCACGAAAACCCAGATATCGCCGGTTCTGCATATCAAACGCACTGTGGGGTGGTGAAAACACCAGATAAGGTTTTTCGCGCATTAACTAGCTCGAAAAGTGCGATCTCGATGATTCAGCATACTTCGGACAGAAATCTCTCCAAGTTTATCGCAGAAAATGCATATCTCAGCTTGAAACCCCTCGAAAACCGAGATATCACCTGTTCTGCATATCCAACGAATTGTGGTGTGGTGAAAACCCCAGAAAACGTGTTTCTCGCATTAAATAGCTCTAAAAGAGCGATCTCGATGATTCTGCACACTTCGGACAGAAGTCTCACCATGATTATCGCAGACAATGCATATCTCAGCTTGAAACCCCACGAAAGCCAAGATATCGCTGGTTCTGCATATAAAACGCACTGTGGAGTGCTGGAAACACCAGATAACGTGTTTCTCACATTAAATAGCTCGAAAAGAGCGATCTCGATGATTAAGCATACTTCGGACAGAATTCTCACCAAGATTATCGTAAAAAATGCATATCTCAGCTTGAAACACCACGAAAACCAAGATATCGCTGGTACTGCATATCAAAGGCACTGTGTAGTGGTGAAAAAACCAGATAACGTGTTTCTCGCAATAAATAGCTCGAAAAGAGCGATCTCGATGATTCTGCATACTTCGGACAGAAGTCTCACCAAGATTATCGTAAAAAATGCATATCTCAGCTAGAAACCCCACGAAAACCAAGATATCTCCTGTTCTGCATATCCAACGAACTGTGGAGTGGTGAAAACCCCAGAAAACGTGTTTCTCGCATTAACTAGCTCGAAAAGAGGGATCTCGATGATTCTGCATACTTCTGACAGAAGACTCACCAAGATTATCGCAGAAAATGCATGTCTCTGCTAGAAACCCCACGAAAACCAAGATATCTCCTGTTCTGCATATCAAAGGCACTGTGTAGTGGTGAAAAAACCAGATAACGTGTTTCTCGCAATAAATAGCTCGAAACGAGCGATCTAGATGATTCTGCATACATATGACTGAAGTCTCACCAATATTATCGCAGAAAATGCATATCTCAGCTTGAAACCTCACCAAAATCATGATGTCGCCGGTTCTGCATATAAAACGCACTGTGGAGTGGTGAAAACACCAGATAACGTGTTTCTCGCATTAAATTAGCTCGAAAAGAGGGGTCTCGATGATTCTGCATACTACTGACAGAAGTCTCACCAAGAATATCGCAGAATGTGCATATCTCAGCTTGAACCCCGACGAAATCCAAGATGTCGCCGGTTCTGCATATCAAACCCAATGTGGAGTGGTGAAAACAACCAGAGAACGTGTTTCTCGCATTAAATAGGTCGAAAAGGGAGATGCCGATGATTCTGCATACGTCTGACAGAAGTCTCACCAAGATTATCGCAGAAAATGCATATCTCAGCTGGAAACACCACGAAAATCAAGATTTCGCCGGTTCTGCATATCAAACGCACTGTGGAGTGGTGAAAACAACCAGAGAACGTGTTTCTCGCATTAAATAGGTCGAAAAGGGAGATGCCGATGATTCTGCATACTTCTGACAGAAGTCTCACCAAGATTATCGCAGAAAATGCATATCTCAGCTGGAAACACCACGAAAATCAAGATATCGCCGGTTCTGCATATCAAACGCACTGTGGAATGTTGAAAACACCAGAAAACTTGTTTTTTCGCATTAAATAGCTCCAAAAGAGCGATTTAGATGATTCTGCATACTTCTGACTGAAGTCTCACCAAGATTATCGCAGAAAATGCATATCACAGCTTGAAACCCGACGAAAACCAAACATCGCCGGTTCTGCGTATCAAACCAACTGTGGAGTGGTGAAACAACCAGAGACCGTGTTTCTCGCATTAAATAGGTCGAAAAGGGAGATGCCGATGATTCTGCATACTTCTGACAGAAGTCTCACCAAGATTATCGCAGAAAATGCATATCTCAGCTGGAAACACCACGAAAATCAAGATATCGCCGGTTCTGCATATCAAACGCACTGTGGAATGTTGAAAACACCAGAAAACTTGTTTTTTCGCATTAAATAGCTCCAAAAGAGCGATTTAGATGATTCTGCATACTTCTGACTGAAGTCTCACCAAGATTATCGTAGAAAATGCATATCTCAGCTTGAACCCCGACGAAATCCAAGATGTCGCCGGTACTGCATGTCAAACGCACTGTGGAGTGGTGAAAACACCAGATAACGTGTTTCTCGCATTAAGTAGCTCGAAAAGAGCGATCTCGAAGATTCTGCATACTTCTGACAGATGTCTCACCAAGATTATCATGGAAAATTCATATCTCAGCTTGAAATCTCACGAAAACCGAGTTATCTCCGGTTCTGCACATCAAACGGACTGTGGTGTGGTGAAAACACCAGAAAACGTGTTTCTCGAATGAAATAGCTCGAAAAGAGCGATCTAGATGATTCTGCATACTTCTGACAGAAGTCTCACCAAGATTATCGCAGAACATGCATATCTCAGCTTGAAAACCGACCGATACCAAGATATCTCCGGTTCTGCATATCAAACGCACTGTGGAATGTTGAAAACACAAGAAAACTTGTTTTTTCGCATTGCATAGCTCGAAAAGAGCGATCTAGATGATTCTGCACACTCCTGACAGAAGTCTCACCAAGATTATCGCAGAAAATGCATACCTCAGTTTGAAATCTCACGAAAATCAAGATGTCGCCACTTCTGCATATCAAACGCACTGTGGAGTGGTGAAAACAACCAGATAACGTGTTTCTCGAATTAAATAGCTCGAAAAGAACGATCTAGATGATTCTGCATACTTCTGACAGAAGTCTCACCAAGATTATCGTAGAAAATGCATATCTCAGCTTGAACCCCGACGAAATCCAAGATGTCGCCGGTACTGCATGTCAAACGTACTGTGGAGTGGTGAATACACCAGACAACGTGTTTCTCGCATTAAATAGCTCGAAAAGAGCGATCTAGATGATTCTGCATACTTCTGCCAGAAGTCTCACCAAGATTATCGTAGAAAATGCATATCTCAGCTTGATACCCGAAGAAAGCCATGATGTCGCCGGTTCTGCATATCAAACGCACTGTGGAGTGGTGAAAACACCAGATAACGTGTTTCTCGCATTAAATAGCTCGAAAAGAGCGATCCCGATGATTCTGCATACTTCTGACAGACGTCTCACCAAGATTATCGTAGAAAATGCATATCTCAGCTTGAAACCCGACCGAAACCAAGATATCTCCGGTTCTGCATGTCAAACGTTCTGTGGAGTGGAGAATACACCAGAGAACGTGTTTCTCGCATTAAATAGCTGGAAAAGTGCGATCTAGATGATTCTGCATACTTCTGACAGAAGTCTCACCAAGATTATTGCAGAAAATGCATATCTCAGCTTGAAACCCGACGAAATCCAAGATGTCGCCGGTTCTGCATATCAAACGCACTGTGGAGTGGTGAAAACACCAGATAACGTGTTTCTCGCATTAAGTAGCTCGAAACGAGCGATCTAGATGATTCTGCATATTTCGGACAGAAGTCTCACCAAGATTGAAGCAGAAAATGCATATCTCAGCTTGAAACCCGACGAAATCCAAGATGTCGCCGGTTCTGCATATCAAACGCACTGTGGAGTGGTGAAAACACCAGATAACGTGTTTCTCGCATTAAGTAGCTCGAAAAGAGCGTTCTCGAAGATTCTGCATACTTCTGACAGAAGGCTCACCAAGATTATCGTAGAAAATGCATATCTCAGCTAGAAACCCGACCGAAACCAAGATATCTCCGGTTCTGCATGTCAAACGTACTGTGGAGTGGTGAATACACCAGAAAACGTGTTTCTCGCATTAAATAGCTCGAAAAGAGCGTTCTCGATGATTCTGCATACTTCTCATAGATGAAACACCAAGATTATCGCCGAAAATGAATGTCTCAGCTTGAAACCCGACGAAAACCAAGATATCTCCGGTTCTGCACATCAAACACACTGTGAAGTGGTGAAAACACCAGAAAACGTGTTTCTCTTATTAACTAGCTCGAAAAGAGCGTTCTCGCTGATTCTGCATACTTCTCATAGATGAAACACCAAGATTATCGCAGAAAATGCATATCTCAGCTGGAAACCCCACGAAAACCAAGTTATCGGCGGCTCTACATATCAAACGCACTGTGGAGTGGTGAAAACACCAGAAAACGTGTTTCTCGCATTAAATAGCTCGAAAATTGCGATCTAGATGATTCTGCATACTTCTGACAGCAGACTCACCAAGATTATCGCAGAAAATGCATATCTCAGCTGGAAACACCACGAAAATCAAGATATCGCCGGTTCTACATATCAAACGCACTGTGGAATGTTGAAAACACCAGAAAACTTGTTTTTTCGCATTAAATAGCTCGAAACGAGCGATGTAGATGATTCTGAATACTTCTGACTGAAGTCTCACCAATATTATCGCAAAAAATGCATATCTCAGCTAGAAACCTCACGAAAATCAAGATGTCGCCGGTTCTGCATATCAAACGCACTGTGGAGTGGTGAAAACAACCAGATAACGAGTTTCTCGCATTAAATAGCTCGAAACGAGCGATCTAGATGATTCTGCATATTTCGGACAGAAGTCTCACCAAGATTGAAGCAGAAAATGCATATCTCAGCTTGAAACCCGACGAAATTCAAGATGTCGCCGGTTCTGCATATCAAACGCACTGTGGAGTGGTGAAAACACCAGATAACGTGTTTCTCGCATTAAGTAGCTCGAAAAGAGCGTTCTCGAAGGTTCTGCATACTTCTGACAGAAGTCTCACCAAGCTTATTGTAGAAAATGCATATCTCAGCTTGAAACCCGACGAAATCCAAGATGTCGCCGGTTCAGCGTATCAAACGTACTGTGGAGTGGTGAATGCGCCAGAAAACGTGTTTCTCGCATTAAATAGCTCGAAAATAGCGATCTAGATGATTCTGCATACTTCTGACAGAAGACTCACCAAGATTATCGCAGAAAATGCATATTTCAGCTGGAAACCCCACGAAAACCAGGATATCGTCGGTTCTGCATATCATACGCACTGTGGAGTGCTGAAAACACCAGATATCGTGTTTCTCGCATTAAATAGCTCGAAGAGTGCGATCTCGATGATTCTGCTTACTTCGGGCAGTAGTCTCACCATGATTATCGTAAAAAATGCATATCTCAGCTTGAAACCGCACGAAAACAGAGATATCGCTGGTTCTGCATATCAAACGCACTGTGGAGTTCTGAAAACACCAGATAACGTTTTGTCGCATTAAATAGTTCGAATAGAGCGATCTCGATGATTCTGCATACTTCGGACAGAAGTCTCACCAAGATTATCGTAAAAAATGCATATCTCAGCTTGAAACCCCACGAAAACCAAGATATCGCTGGTACTGCATATCAAACCCACTGTGGAGTGGTGAAAACACCAGACAAGGTTTTTCTCGCATTAACTAGCTCGGAAAGTGCGATCTCGATGATTCAACATACTTCGGACAGAAGTCTCTCGAAGTTTATCGCAGAAAATGCATATCTCAGCTTGAAACCCCTCGAAACCCAAGATATCACCTGTTCTGCATATCCAACGAACTGTGGTGTGGTGAAAACCCCAGAAAACGTGTTTCTCGCATTAAATAGCTCGAAAAGATCGATCTCGATGATTCTGCACACTTCGGACAGAAGTCTCACCAAGATTATCGCAGACAATGCATATCTCAGCTTGAAACCCCACGAAAACCAAGATATCGCCGGTTCTGCATATCATACGCACTGTGGAGTGCTGAAAACACCAGATATCGTGTTTCTCGCATTAGATAGCTCCAAAAGTGCGATCTCGATGATTCTGCATACTTCGGACAGTAGTCTCACCATGATTATCGTAAAAAATGCATATCTCAGCTTGAAACCCCACGAAAACCAAGATATCGCTGGTTCTGCATATCAAACGCACTGTGGAGTGGTGAAAACACCAGATAACGTGTTTCTCGCATTAAATAGGTCGAAAAGAGCGATCTCGATGTTTCTGCATACTTCGGACAGAGGTCTCACTAAGATTATCGCAGAAAATGCATATCTCAGCTTGAAACCCCACGAAAACCCAGATATCGCCGGTTCTGCATATCAAACGCACTGTGGGGTGGTGAAAACACCAGATAAGGTTTTTCGCGCATTAACTAGCTCGAAAAGTGCGATCTCGATGATTCAGCATACTTCGGACAGAAATCTCTCCAAGTTTATCGCAGAAAATGCATATCTCAGCTTGAAACCCCTCGAAAACCGAGATATCACCTGTTCTGCATATCCAACGAATTGTGGTGTGGTGAAAACCCCAGAAAACGTGTTTCTCGCATTAAATAGCTCTAAAAGAGCGATCTCGATGATTCTGCACACTTCGGACAGAAGTCTCACCATGATTATCGCAGACAATGCATATCTCAGCTTGAAACCCCACGAAAGCCAAGATATCGCTGGTTCTGCATATAAAACGCACTGTGGAGTGCTGGAAACACCAGATAACGTGTTTCTCACATTAAATAGCTCGAAAAGAGCGATCTCGATGATTAAGCATACTTCGGACAGAATTCTCACCAAGATTATCGTAAAAAATGCATATCTCAGCTTGAAACACCACGAAAACCAAGATATCGCTGGTACTGCATATCAAAGGCACTGTGTAGTGGTGAAAAAACCAGATAACGTGTTTCTCGCAATAAATAGCTCGAAAAGAGCGATCTCGATGATTCTGCATACTTCGGACAGAAGTCTCACCAAGATTATCGTAAAAAATGCATATCTCAGCTAGAAACCCCACGAAAACCAAGATATCTCCTGTTCTGCATATCCAACGAACTGTGGAGTGGTGAAAACCCCAGAAAACGTGTTTCTCGCATTAACTAGCTCGAAAAGAGGGATCTCGATGATTCTGCATACTTCTGACAGAAGACTCACCAAGATTATCGCAGAAAATGCATGTCTCTGCTAGAAACCCCACGAAAACCAAGATATCTCCTGTTCTGCATATCAAAGGCACTGTGTAGTGGTGAAAAAACCAGATAACGTGTTTCTCGCAATAAATAGCTCGAAACGAGCGATCTAGATGATTCTGCATACATATGACTGAAGTCTCACCAATATTATCGCAGAAAATGCATATCTCAGCTTGAAACCTCACCAAAATCATGATGTCGCCGGTTCTGCATATAAAACGCACTGTGGAGTGGTGAAAACACCAGATAACGTGTTTCTCGCATTAAATTAGCTCGAAAAGAGGGGTCTCGATGATTCTGCATACTACTGACAGAAGTCTCACCAAGAATATCGCAGAATGTGCATATCTCAGCTTGAACCCCGACGAAATCCAAGATGTCGCCGGTTCTGCATATCAAACCCAATGTGGAGTGGTGAAAACAACCAGAGAACGTGTTTCTCGCATTAAATAGGTCGAAAAGGGAGATGCCGATGATTCTGCATACGTCTGACAGAAGTCTCACCAAGATTATCGCAGAAAATGCATATCTCAGCTGGAAACACCACGAAAATCAAGATTTCGCCGGTTCTGCATATCAAACGCACTGTGGAGTGGTGAAAACAACCAGAGAACGTGTTTCTCGCATTAAATAGGTCGAAAAGGGAGATGCCGATGATTCTGCATACTTCTGACAGAAGTCTCACCAAGATTATCGCAGAAAATGCATATCTCAGCTGGAAACACCACGAAAATCAAGATATCGCCGGTTCTGCATATCAAACGCACTGTGGAATGTTGAAAACACCAGAAAACTTGTTTTTTCGCATTAAATAGCTCCAAAAGAGCGATTTAGATGATTCTGCATACTTCTGACTGAAGTCTCACCAAGATTATCGCAGAAAATGCATATCACAGCTTGAAACCCGACGAAAACCAAACATCGCCGGTTCTGCGTATCAAACCAACTGTGGAGTGGTGAAACAACCAGAGACCGTGTTTCTCGCATTAAATAGGTCGAAAAGGGAGATGCCGATGATTCTGCATACTTCTGACAGAAGTCTCACCAAGATTATCGCAGAAAATGCATATCTCAGCTGGAAACACCACGAAAATCAAGATATCGCCGGTTCTGCATATCAAACGCACTGTGGAATGTTGAAAACACCAGAAAACTTGTTTTTTCGCATTAAATAGCTCCAAAAGAGCGATTTAGATGATTCTGCATACTTCTGACTGAAGTCTCACCAAGATTATCGTAGAAAATGCATATCTCAGCTTGAACCCCGACGAAATCCAAGATGTCGCCGGTACTGCATGTCAAACGCACTGTGGAGTGGTGAAAACACCAGATAACGTGTTTCTCGCATTAAGTAGCTCGAAAAGAGCGATCTCGAAGATTCTGCATACTTCTGACAGATGTCTCACCAAGATTATCATGGAAAATTCATATCTCAGCTTGAAATCTCACGAAAACCGAGTTATCTCCGGTTCTGCACATCAAACGGACTGTGGTGTGGTGAAAACACCAGAAAACGTGTTTCTCGAATGAAATAGCTCGAAAAGAGCGATCTAGATGATTCTGCATACTTCTGACAGAAGTCTCACCAAGATTATCGCAGAACATGCATATCTCAGCTTGAAAACCGACCGATACCAAGATATCTCCGGTTCTGCATATCAAACGCACTGTGGAATGTTGAAAACACAAGAAAACTTGTTTTTTCGCATTGCATAGCTCGAAAAGAGCGATCTAGATGATTCTGCACACTCCTGACAGAAGTCTCACCAAGATTATCGCAGAAAATGCATACCTCAGTTTGAAATCTCACGAAAATCAAGATGTCGCCACTTCTGCATATCAAACGCACTGTGGAGTGGTGAAAACAACCAGATAACGTGTTTCTCGAATTAAATAGCTCGAAAAGAACGATCTAGATGATTCTGCATACTTCTGACAGAAGTCTCACCAAGATTATCGTAGAAAATGCATATCTCAGCTTGAACCCCGACGAAATCCAAGATGTCGCCGGTACTGCATGTCAAACGTACTGTGGAGTGGTGAATACACCAGACAACGTGTTTCTCGCATTAAATAGCTCGAAAAGAGCGATCTAGATGATTCTGCATACTTCTGCCAGAAGTCTCACCAAGATTATCGTAGAAAATGCATATCTCAGCTTGATACCCGAAGAAAGCCATGATGTCGCCGGTTCTGCATATCAAACGCACTGTGGAGTGGTGAAAACACCAGATAACGTGTTTCTCGCATTAAATAGCTCGAAAAGAGCGATCCCGATGATTCTGCATACTTCTGACAGACGTCTCACCAAGATTATCGTAGAAAATGCATATCTCAGCTTGAAACCCGACCGAAACCAAGATATCTCCGGTTCTGCATGTCAAACGTTCTGTGGAGTGGAGAATACACCAGAGAACGTGTTTCTCGCATTAAATAGCTGGAAAAGTGCGATCTAGATGATTCTGCATACTTCTGACAGAAGTCTCACCAAGATTATTGCAGAAAATGCATATCTCAGCTTGAAACCCGACGAAATCCAAGATGTCGCCGGTTCTGCATATCAAACGCACTGTGGAGTGGTGAAAACACCAGATAACGTGTTTCTCGCATTAAGTAGCTCGAAACGAGCGATCTAGATGATTCTGCATATTTCGGACAGAAGTCTCACCAAGATTGAAGCAGAAAATGCATATCTCAGCTTGAAACCCGACGAAATCCAAGATGTCGCCGGTTCTGCATATCAAACGCACTGTGGAGTGGTGAAAACACCAGATAACGTGTTTCTCGCATTAAGTAGCTCGAAAAGAGCGTTCTCGAAGATTCTGCATACTTCTGACAGAAGGCTCACCAAGATTATCGTAGAAAATGCATATCTCAGCTAGAAACCCGACCGAAACCAAGATATCTCCGGTTCTGCATGTCAAACGTACTGTGGAGTGGTGAATACACCAGAAAACGTGTTTCTCGCATTAAATAGCTCGAAAAGAGCGTTCTCGATGATTCTGCATACTTCTCATAGATGAAACACCAAGATTATCGCCGAAAATGAATGTCTCAGCTTGAAACCCGACGAAAACCAAGATATCTCCGGTTCTGCACATCAAACACACTGTGAAGTGGTGAAAACACCAGAAAACGTGTTTCTCTTATTAACTAGCTCGAAAAGAGCGTTCTCGCTGATTCTGCATACTTCTCATAGATGAAACACCAAGATTATCGCAGAAAATGCATATCTCAGCTGGAAACCCCACGAAAACCAAGTTATCGGCGGCTCTACATATCAAACGCACTGTGGAGTGGTGAAAACACCAGAAAACGTGTTTCTCGCATTAAATAGCTCGAAAATTGCGATCTAGATGATTCTGCATACTTCTGACAGCAGACTCACCAAGATTATCGCAGAAAATGCATATCTCAGCTGGAAACACCACGAAAATCAAGATATCGCCGGTTCTACATATCAAACGCACTGTGGAATGTTGAAAACACCAGAAAACTTGTTTTTTCGCATTAAATAGCTCGAAACGAGCGGTGTAGATGATTCTGAATACTTCTGACTGAAGTCTCACCAATATTATCGCAAAAAATGCATATCTCAGCTAGAAACCTCACGAAAATCAAGATGTCGCCGGTTCTGCATATCAAACGCACTGTGGAGTGGTGAAAACAACCAGATAACGAGTTTCTCGCATTAAATAGCTCGAAACGAGCGATCTAGATGATTCTGCATATTTCGGACAGAAGTCTCACCAAGATTGAAGCAGAAAATGCATATCTCAGCTTGAAACCCGACGAAATTCAAGATGTCGCCGGTTCTGCATATCAAACGCACTGTGGAGTGGTGAAAACACCAGATAACGTGTTTCTCGCATTAAGTAGCTCGAAAAGAGCGTTCTCGAAGGTTCTGCATACTTCTGACAGAAGTCTCACCAAGCTTATTGTAGAAAATGCATATCTCAGCTTGAAACCCGACGAAATCCAAGATGTCGCCGGTTCAGCGTATCAAACGTACTGTGGAGTGGTGAATGCGCCAGAAAACGTGTTTCTCGCATTAAATAGCTCGAAAATAGCGATCTAGATGATTCTGCATACTTCTGACAGAAGACTCACCAAGATTATCGCAGAAAATGCATATTTCAGCTGGAAACCCCACGAAAACCAAGATGTCGCCGGTTCTGCATATCAAACGCACTGTGGAGTGGTAAAAACACCAGATAACGTGTTTCTCGCATTAAGTAGCTCGAAAAGAGCGATCTCGAAGTTTCTACATACTTCGGACAGAAGTCTCACCAATATTATCGCAGAAAATGCAAAAATCAGCTTGAAACCCCACGAAAACCAAGATATCGTCGGTTCTGCATATCAAACGCACTGTGGAATGTTGAAAACACCAGAAAACTTGTTTTTCCGCATAAGATAGCTCGAAGCTAGCGATCTAGATGATTCTGCATACTTCTGACTGAAGTCTCACCAAGATTATTGCAGAAAATGCATATCTCAGCTGGAAACCCCACGAAAACCAAGATATCCCCGGTTCTGCATATCCAACGAACTGTGGAGTGGTGAAAACCCCAGAATACGTGTTTCTCGCATTAACTAGCTCGAAAAGTACGATCTCGATGACTCTGCATACTTCGGACAGAAGTCTCACCAAGATTATCGCTGAAAATGCATATCTCAGCTTGAAACCCCTCAAAAACCAAGATATCGCCGGTTCTGCATATCAAACGCACTCTGGAGTGGTGAAAACACCAGATAACGTATTTCTCGCATTAAATAGGTCGAAAAGAGCGATCTCGATGTTTCTGCATACTTCGGACAGAGGTCTCACCATGATTATCGTAAAAAATGCATATCTCAGCTTGAAACCCCACGAAAACCAAGATTTCGATGGTTCTGCATATCCAACGAACTGTGGAGTGGTGAAAACCCCAGAAAACGTGTTTCTCGCATTGAATAGCTCGAACACTACGATCTCGATGACTCTGCATACTTCGGACAGAAGTCTCACCAAGATTATCGCAGAAAATGCATATCTGAGCTTGAAACCCAACGAAAACCAAGCTATCTCCTCTTCTGCATATCCAACGAACTGTGGAGTGGTGAAAACCCCAGAAAACGTGTTTCTCGCATTGAATAGCTCGAAAAGTGCGATCTCAATGATTAAGCATATTTCGGACAGAAGTCTCACCAAGATTATCGAAAAAAATGCATATCTCAGCTTGAAACCCAACGAAAACCAAGCTATCTCCTGTTCTGCATATCCAACGAACTGTGGAGTGGTGAAAACACCAGAAAACGTGTTTCTCGCATTAACTAGCTCGAAAAGAGCGTTCTCGATGATTCTGCATACTTCTCATAGATGAAACACCAAGATTATCGCAGAAAATGCATATTTCAGCTGGAAACCCCACGAAAACCAAGTTATCGGCGGCTCTACATATCAAACGCACTGTGGAGTGGTGAAAACACCAGATAACGTGTTTCTCGCATTTAATAGCTCGAAAAGAGCGATCTCGATGATTCTGCATACTTCTGACAGCACACTCACCAAGATTATCGAAGAAAATGCATATCTCAGCTGGAAACACCACGAAAATCAAGATATCGCCGGTTCTGCATATCAAACGCACTGTGGAAGGTTGAAAACACCAGAAAACTGGTTTTTTCGCATTAAATAGCTCGAAAAGAGCGATCTAGATGATTCTGCATACTTCTGACAGAAGTCTCACCAAGCTTATTGTAGAAAATGCATATCTCAGCTTGAAACCCGACGAAATCCAAGATGTCGCCGGTTCAGCGTATCAAACGTACTGTGGAGTGGTGAATGCGCCAGAAAACGTGTTTCTCGCATTAAATAGCTCGAAAATAGCGATCTAGATGATTCTGCATACTTCTGACAGAAGACTCACCAAGATTATCGCAGAAAATGCATATTTCAGCTGGAAACCCCACGAAAACCAAGATGTCGCCGGTTCTGCATATCAAACGCACTGTGGAGTGGTAAAAACACCAGATAACGTGTTTCTCGCATTAAGTAGCTCGAAAAGAGCGATCTCGAAGTTTCTACATACTTCGGACAGAAGTCTCACCAATATTATCGCAGGAAATGCAAAAATCAGCTTGAAACCCCACGAAAACCAAGATATCGTCGGTTCTGCATATCAAACGCACTGTGGAATGTTGAAAACACCAGAAAACTTGTTTTTCCGCATAAGATAGCTCGAAGCTAGCGATCTAGATGATTCTGCATACTTCTGACTGAAGTCTCACCAAGATTATTGCAGAAAATGCATATCTCAGCTGGAAACCCCACGAAAACCAAGATATCCCCGGTTCTGCATATCCAACGAACTGTGGAGTGGTGAAAACCCCAGAATACGTGTTTCTCGCATTAACTAGCTCGAAAAGTACGATCTCGATGACTCTGCATACTTCGGACAGAAGTCTCACCAAGATTATCGCTGAAAATGCATATCTCAGCTTGAAACCCCTCAAAAACCAAGATATCGCCGGTTCTGCATATCAAACGCACTGTGGAGTGGTGAAAACACCAGATAACGTATTTCTCGCATTAAATAGGTCGAAAAGAGCGATCTCGATGTTTCTGCATACTTCGGACAGAGGTCTCACCATGATTATCGTAAAAAATGCATATCTCAGCTTGAAACCCCACGAAAACCAAGATTTCGATGGTTCTGCATATCCAACGAACTGTGGAGTGGTGAAAACCCCAGAAAACGTGTTTCTCGCATTGAATAGCTCGAACACTACGATCTCGATGACTCTGCATACTTCGGACAGAAGTCTCACCAAGATTATCGCAGAAAATGCATATCTGAGCTTGAAACCCAACGAAAACCAAGCTATCTCCTGTTCTGCATATCCAACGAACTGTGGAGTGGTGAAAACCCCAGAAAACGTGTTTCTCGCATTGAATAGCTCGAAAAGTGCGATCTCAATGATTAAGCATATTTCGGACAGAAGTCTCACCAAGATTATCGAAAAAAATGCATATCTCAGCTTGAAACCCAACGAAAACCAAGCTATCTCCTGTTCTGCATATCCAACGAACTGTGGAGTGGTGAAAACCCCAGAAAACGTGTTTCTCGCATCAAATAGCTCGAAAAGTGCGATCTCAATGATTAAGCATATTTCGGACAGAAGTCTCACCAAGATTATCGCAGAAATTGCATATCTCAGCTTGATTCCCCACGAAAACCAAGATATCGCTGGTTCTGCATATCAAACGCACTGTGGAGTGCTGAAAACACCAGATAACGTGTTGCTCGCATTAAATAGCTCGAAAAGAGCGCTCTTGATGTTTCTGCATACTTCGGACAAATGTTTCACCAAGATTATCGTAGAAAATATATATCTCAGCTTGAAACCCGACGAAAACCAAGATATCGCTGGTTCTGCATATCCAACGAACTGTGGAGTGGTGAAAACCCCAGAAAACGTGTTTCTCCCATTAAATAGCTCGAAAAGTGCGATCTCAATGATTAAGCATATTTCGGACAGAAGTCTCACCAAGATTATCGTAAAAAATGCATATCTCAGCTTGATACCCCTCAAAAACCAAGATATCGCCGGTTCTGCATATCAAACGCACTGTGGAGTGGTGAAAACACCAGATAACGTGTTTCTCGCATTAAATAGCTCGAAAAGTGCGATCTCAATGATTAAGCATATTTCGGACAGAAGTCTCACCAAGATTATCGAAAAAAATGCATATCTCAGCTTGAAACCCAACGAAAACCAAGCTATCTCCTGTTCTGCATATCCAACGAACTGTGGAGTGGTGAAAACCCCAGAAAACGTGTTTCTCGCATTGAATAGCTCGAACACTACGATCTCGATGACTCTGCATACTTCGGACAGAAGTCTCACCAAGATTATCGCAGAAAATGCATATCTGAGCTTGAAACCCAACGAAAACCAAGCTATCTCCTGTTCTGCATATCCAACGAACTGTGGAGTGGTGAAAACCCCAGAAAACGTGTTTCTCGCATTGAATAGCTCGAAAAGTGCGATCTCAATGATTAAGCATATTTCGGACAGAAGTCTCACCAAGATTATCGAAAAAAATGCATATCTCAGCTTGAAACCCAACGAAAACCAAGCTATCTCCTGTTCTGCATATCCAACGAACTGTGGAGTGGTGAAAACCCCAGAAAACGTGTTTCTCGCATCAAATAGCTCGAAAAGTGCGATCTCAATGATTAAGCATATTTCGGACAGAAGTCTCACCAAGATTATCGAAAAAAATGCATATCTCAGCTTGAAACCCAACGAAAACCAAGCTATCTCCTGTTCTGCATATCCAACGAACTGTGGAGTGGTGAAAACCCCAGAAAACGTGTTTCTCGCATTGAATAGCTCGAACACTACGATCTCGATGACTCTGCATACTTCGGACAGAAGTCTCACCAAGATTATCGCAGAAAATGCATATCTGAGCTTGAAACCCCACGAAAACCAAGATATCGCTGGTTCTGCATATCAAACGCACTGTGGAGTGGTGAAAACACCAGATAACTTGTTTCTCGCATTAAATAGCTCGAAAAGAGCGATCTCGATGACTCTGCATACTTCGGACAGAAGTCTCACCTAGATTATCGCAGAAATTGCATATCTCAGCTTGAATCCCAACGAAAACCAAGATATCGCTGGTTCTACATATCAAACATACTGTGGAGTGCTGAAAACACCAGACAACGTGTTCCTCGCAATAAATAGGTCGAAAAGAGCGATCTCGATGTTTCTGCATACTTCGGACAGAGGTCTCACCAAGATTATCGTAAAAAATGCATATCTCAGCTTGAAACCCCACGAAAACCAAGATTTCGCTGGTTCTGCATATCCAACGAACTGTGGAGTGGTGAAAACCCCAGAAAACGTGTTTCTCGCATTAAATAGCTCGAAAAGTGCGATCTCAATGATTAAGCATATTTCGGACAGAAGTCTCACCAAGATTATCGTAAAAAATGCATATCTCAGCTTGAAACCCCTCAAAAACCAAGATATCGCCGGTTCTGCATATCAAACGCACTGTGGAGTGGTGAAAACACCAGATAACGTGTTTCTCGCATTAAATAGGTCGAAAAGAGCGGACTCGATGTTTCTGCATACTTCGGACAGAGGTCTCACCAAGATTATCGTAAAAAATGCATATCTCAGCTTGAAACCCCACGAAAACCAAGCTATCGCCGGTTCTGCATATCAAACGCACTGTGGAGTGGTGAAAACACCAGATAACGTGTTTCTCGCATTAAATAGGTCGAAAAGAGCGGACTCGATGTTTCTGCATACTTCGGACTGAAGTCTCACCAAGATTATCGTACAAAATGCATATCTCAGCTTGAAACCCGACGAAAACCAAACATCGCCGGTTCTGCATATCAAACCAACTGTGGAGTGGTGAAAACACCAGACAACGTGTTTCTCGCATTAAATGGCTCGAATAGAGCAATCTCGATGATTAAGCATACTTCGGACAGAAGTCTCACCAAGATTATCGCAGAAATTGCATATCTCAGCTTGAAACCCCACGAAAACCAAGATATCTCCTGTTCTGCATATCCAACGAACTGTGGAGTGGTGAAAACCCCAGCATACGTGTTTCTCGCATTTAATAGCTCGAAAAGAGCGATCTCGATGATTCTGCATACTTCTGACAGCACACTCACCAAGATTATCGAAGAAAATGCATATCTCAGCTGGAAACACCACGAAAATCAAGATATCGCCGGTT
This sequence comes from Anthophora plumipes, assembly GCA_951804975.1. NCBI lineage: Eukaryota > Metazoa > Arthropoda > Insecta > Hymenoptera > Apidae > Anthophora > Anthophora plumipes. The sequence goes on from CATORF010000043.1 coordinate 1,432,973, forward strand.
CTGCATATCAAACGCACTGTGGAAGGTTGAAAACACCAGAAAACTGGTTTTTTCGCATTAAATAGCTCGAAAAGAGCGATCTAGATGATTCTGCATACTTCTGACAGAAGTCTCACCAAGCTTATTGTAGAAAATGCATATCTCAGCTTGAAACCCGACGAAATCCAAGATGTCGCCGGTTCAGCGTATCAAACGTACTGTGGAGTGGTGAATGCGCCAGAAAACGTGTTTCTCGCATTAAATAGCTCGAAAATAGCGATCTAGATGATTCTGCATACTTCTGACAGAAGACTCACCAAGATTATCGCAGAAAATGCATATTTCAGCTGGAAACCCCACGAAAACCAAGATGTCGCCGGTTCTGCATATCAAACGCACTGTGGAGTGGTAAAAACACCAGATAACGTGTTTCTCGCATTAAGTAGCTCGAAAAGAGCGATCTCGAAGTTTCTACATACTTCGGACAGAAGTCTCACCAATATTATCGCAGGAAATGCAAAAATCAGCTTGAAACCCCACGAAAACCAAGATATCGTCGGTTCTGCATATCAAACGCACTGTGGAATGTTGAAAACACCAGAAAACTTGTTTTTCCGCATAAGATAGCTCGAAGCTAGCGATCTAGATGATTCTGCATACTTCTGACTGAAGTCTCACCAAGATTATTGCAGAAAATGCATATCTCAGCTGGAAACCCCACGAAAACCAAGATATCCCCGGTTCTGCATATCCAACGAACTGTGGAGTGGTGAAAACCCCAGAATACGTGTTTCTCGCATTAACTAGCTCGAAAAGTACGATCTCGATGACTCTGCATACTTCGGACAGAAGTCTCACCAAGATTATCGCTGAAAATGCATATCTCAGCTTGAAACCCCTCAAAAACCAAGATATCGCCGGTTCTGCATATCAAACGCACTGTGGAGTGGTGAAAACACCAGATAACGTATTTCTCGCATTAAATAGGTCGAAAAGAGCGATCTCGATGTTTCTGCATACTTCGGACAGAGGTCTCACCATGATTATCGTAAAAAATGCATATCTCAGCTTGAAACCCCACGAAAACCAAGATTTCGATGGTTCTGCATATCCAACGAACTGTGGAGTGGTGAAAACCCCAGAAAACGTGTTTCTCGCATTGAATAGCTCGAACACTACGATCTCGATGACTCTGCATACTTCGGACAGAAGTCTCACCAAGATTATCGCAGAAAATGCATATCTGAGCTTGAAACCCAACGAAAACCAAGCTATCTCCTGTTCTGCATATCCAACGAACTGTGGAGTGGTGAAAACCCCAGAAAACGTGTTTCTCGCATTGAATAGCTCGAAAAGTGCGATCTCAATGATTAAGCATATTTCGGACAGAAGTCTCACCAAGATTATCGAAAAAAATGCATATCTCAGCTTGAAACCCAACGAAAACCAAGCTATCTCCTGTTCTGCATATCCAACGAACTGTGGAGTGGTGAAAACCCCAGAAAACGTGTTTCTCGCATCAAATAGCTCGAAAAGTGCGATCTCAATGATTAAGCATATTTCGGACAGAAGTCTCACCAAGATTATCGCAGAAATTGCATATCTCAGCTTGATTCCCCACGAAAACCAAGATATCGCTGGTTCTGCATATCAAACGCACTGTGGAGTGCTGAAAACACCAGATAACGTGTTGCTCGCATTAAATAGCTCGAAAAGAGCGCTCTTGATGTTTCTGCATACTTCGGACAAATGTTTCACCAAGATTATCGTAGAAAATATATATCTCAGCTTGAAACCCGACGAAAACCAAGATATCGCTGGTTCTGCATATCCAACGAACTGTGGAGTGGTGAAAACCCCAGAAAACGTGTTTCTCCCATTAAATAGCTCGAAAAGTGCGATCTCAATGATTAAGCATATTTCGGACAGAAGTCTCACCAAGATTATCGTAAAAAATGCATATCTCAGCTTGATACCCCTCAAAAACCAAGATATCGCCGGTTCTGCATATCAAACGCACTGTGGAGTGGTGAAAACACCAGATAACGTGTTTCTCGCATTAAATAGCTCGAAAAGTGCGATCTCAATGATTAAGCATATTTCGGACAGAAGTCTCACCAAGATTATCGAAAAAAATGCATATCTCAGCTTGAAACCCAACGAAAACCAAGCTATCTCCTGTTCTGCATATCCAACGAACTGTGGAGTGGTGAAAACCCCAGAAAACGTGTTTCTCGCATTGAATAGCTCGAACACTACGATCTCGATGACTCTGCATACTTCGGACAGAAGTCTCACCAAGATTATCGCAGAAAATGCATATCTGAGCTTGAAACCCAACGAAAACCAAGCTATCTCCTGTTCTGCATATCCAACGAACTGTGGAGTGGTGAAAACCCCAGAAAACGTGTTTCTCGCATTGAATAGCTCGAAAAGTGCGATCTCAATGATTAAGCATATTTCGGACAGAAGTCTCACCAAGATTATCGAAAAAAATGCATGTCTCAGCTTGAAACCCAACGAAAACCAAGCTATCTCCTGTTCTGCATATCCAACGAACTGTGGAGTGGTGAAAACCCCAGAATACGTGTTTCTCGCATCAAATAGCTCGAAAAGTGCGATCTCAATGATTAAGCATATTTCGGACAGAAGTCTCACCAAGATTATCGAAAAAAATGCATATCTCAGCTTGAAACCCAACGAAAACCAAGCTATCTCCTGTTCTGCATATCCAACGAACTGTGGAGTGGTGAAAACCCCAGAAAACGTGTTTCTCGCATTGAATAGCTCGAACACTACGATCTCGATGACTCTGCATACTTCGGACAGAAGTCTCACCAAGATTATCGCAGAAAATGCATATCTGAGCTTGAAACCCCACGAAAACCAAGATATCGCTGGTTCTGCATATCAAACGCACTGTGGAGTGGTGAAAACACCAGATAACTTGTTTCTCGCATTAAATAGCTCGAAAAGAGCGATCTCGATGACTCTGCATACTTCGGACAGAAGTCTCACCTAGATTATCGCAGAAATTGCATATCTCAGCTTGAATCCCAACGAAAACCAAGATATCGCTGGTTCTACATATCAAACATACTGTGGAGTGCTGAAAACACCAGACAACGTGTTCCTCGCAATAAATAGGTCGAAAAGAGCGATCTCGATGTTTCTGCATACTTCGGACAGAGGTCTCACCATGATTATCGTAAAAAATGCATATCTCAGCTTGAAACCCCACAAAAACCAAGATATCGCCGGGTCTGCAAATCAAACGCACTGTGGAGTTGTGAAAACACCAGATAACGTGTTTCTCGCATTAAATAGGTCGAAAAGAGCGATCTCGATGTTTCTGCATACTTCGGACAGAGGTCTCACCATGATTATCGTAAAAAATGCATATCTCAGCTTGAAACCCCACGAAAACCAAGATTTCGCTGGTTCTGCATATCCAACGAACTGTGGAGTGGTGAAAACCCCAGAAAACGTGTTTCTCGCATTAAATAGCTCGAAAAGTGCGATCTCAATGATTAAGCATATTTCGGACAGAAGTCTCACCAAGATTATCGTAAAAAATGCATATCTCAGCTTGAAACCCCTCAAAAACCAAGATATCGCCGGTTCTGCATATCCAACGCACTGTGGAGTGGTGAAAACCCCAGAATACGTGTTTCTCGCATTGAATAGCTCGAAAAGTACGATCTCGATGACTCTGCATACTTCGGACAGAAGTCTCACCTAGATTATCGCAGAAATTGCATATCTCAGCTTGAATCCCAACGAAAACCAAGATATCGCTGGTTCTACATATCAAACATACTGTGGAGTGCTGAAAACACCAGATAACGTGTTTCTCGCATTAAATAGGTCGAAAAGAGCGATCTCGATGTTTCTGCATACTTCGGACAGAGGTCTCACCATGATTATCGTAAAAAATGCATATCTCAGCTTGAAACCCCACGAAAACCAAACATCGCCGGTTCTGCATATCAAACCAACTGTGGAGTGGTGAAAACACCAGACAACGTGTTTCTCGCATTAAATGGCTCGAATAGAGCAATCTCGATGATTAAGCATACTTCGGACAGAAGTCTCACCAAGATTATCGCAGAAATTGCATATCTCAGCTTGAAACCCCACGAAAACCAAGATATCTCCTGTTCTGCATATCCAACGAACTGTGGAGTGGTGAAAACCCCAGAATACGTGTTTCTCGCATTGAATAGCTCGAAAAGTACGATCTCGATGACTCTGCATACTTCGGACAGAAGTCTCACCAAGATTATCGCAGAAAATGCATATCTGAGCTTGAAACCCCACGAAAACCAAGATATCTCCGGTTCTGCACATCCAACGAACTGTGGTGTGGTGAAAACCCCAGAAAACGTGTTTCTCGCATTAAATAGCTCGAAGAGAGCGCTCTTGATGTTTCTGCATACTTCGGACAGATGTTTCACCAAGATTATCGTAGAAAATGCATATCTCAGCGTGAAACCCGACGAAAACCAAACATCGCCGGTTCTGCATATCAAACGAACTGTGGTGTGGTGAAAACACCGGATAAGGTTTTTCTCGCATTAACTAGCTCGAAAAGAGCGATCTCGATGATTCAGCATACTTCGGACAGAAGTCTCACCAAGATTATCGCAGAAATTGCATATCTCAGCTTGAATCCCCAAGAAAACCAAGATATCGTTGTTTCTGCATATCAAACGCACTGTGGAGTGCTGAAAACACCAGATAACGTGTTTCGTGCATTAAGTAGCTCGAAAAGAGCGATCTAGATGATTCTGCACACTTCTGACTGAAGTCTCACCAATATTATCGCAGAAAATGCATATCTGAGCTTGAAACCCCACGAAAACCAAGATATCGCCGGTTCTGCATATCCAACGAACTGTGGAGTGGTGAAAACTCCAGAAAACGAGTTTCTCGCATTAAATAGCTCGAAAAGAGCGCTCTCGATGTTTCTGCATACTTCGGACAGATGTTTCACCAAGATTATGGTAGAAAATGCATATCTCAGCTTGACACCCGACGAAAACCAAAATATCGCCGGTTCTGCATATCAAACCAACTGTGGAGTGGTGAAAACTCCAGATAACGTGTTTCTCGCATTAACCAGCTTGAAAAGAGCGATCTCGACGATTCAGCATACTTCGGACAGAAGTCTCTCCAAGTTTATCGCAGAAAATGCATATCTCAGCTTGAAACCCCTCGAAAACCAAGATATCACCTGTTCTGCATATCCAACGAACTGTGGTGTGGTGAAAACCCCCGAAAACGTGTTTCTCGCATTAAATAGCTCGAAAAGAGCGCTCTCGATGTTTCTGCATACTTCGGACTGATGTTTCACCAAGCTTATCGTAGAAAATGCATATCTCAGCTTGAAACCCGACGAAAACCAAAATATCGCCGGTTCTGCATATCCAACGCACTGTGGAGTGGTGAAAACACCAGATAACGTGTTTCTCGCATTAAATAGCTCGAAAAGAGCGCTCTCGATGTTTCTGCATACTTCGGACAGATGTTTCACCAAGATTATCGTAGAAAATGCATATCTCAGCTTGACACCCGACGAACACCAAAATATCGCCGGTTCTGCATATCAAACCCACTGTGGAGTGGTGAAAACACCAGGTAACGTGCTTATCGCATTAAATAGCTCGAAAAGGGCGATCTCGATGATTCAGCATACTTCTAACAGAAGTCTCACGAAGATTTTCGCAGAAAATGCATATCTCTGCTTGAAACCCCATGAAAACCAAGATATCTACAGTTCTGCATATCCAACGAACTGTGGAGTGGTGAAAACCCCAGAAAACGTGTTTCTCGCATTAAATAGCTCGAAAAGAGCGCTCTCGATGTTTCTGCATACTTCGGACTGATGTTTCACCAAGCTTATCGTAGAAAATGCATATCTCAGCTTGAAACCCGACGAAAACCAAAATATCGCCGGTTCTGCATATCCAACGCACCGTGGAGTGGTGAAAACACCAGATAACGTGTTTCTCGCATTAAGTAGCTCGAAACGAGCGATCTCAATGATTCTAAATACTTCGGACAGAAGTCTCAACACGATTATCGCAGAAAATGCATGTCTCATCTTGAAATTCCACGAAAACCAAGATATCGCTTGTTCTCCATATCAAACGCACTGTGGAGTGGTGAAAACACCAGATAACGTGTTTCTCGCACTAAATAGCTCGAAAAGAGCGATCTAGATGATTCAGCATACTTCGGACAGAAGTCTCACCAAGATTATCGCAGGAAATACATATCTCAGCTTGAAACCACACGAAAACCAAGATATCTCCGGTTCTGCATATCCAACGAACTGTGGAGTGGTGAAAACCCCAGAAAACGAGTTTCTCGCACTAACTAGCTCGAAAAGATCGATCTCGGTGATTCAGCATACTTCTGACTGATGTCTCACCAATATTATCGCAGAAAATGCATATCTCAGCTTGAAACCCCACGAAAACCAAGATATCTCCTGTTCTGCATATCCAACGAACTGTGGAGTGGTGAAAACCCCAGAATACGTGTTTCTCGCATTGAATAGCTCGAAAAGTACGATCTCGATGACTCTGCATACTTCGGACAGAAGTCTCACCAAGATTATCGCAGAAAATGCATATCTGAGCTTGAAACCCCACGAAAACCAAGATATCTCCGGTTCTGCACATCCAACGAACTGTGGTGTGGTGAAAACCCCAGAAAACGTGTTTCTCGCATTAAATAGCTCGAAAAGAGCGCTCTTGATGTTTCTGCATACTTCGGACAGATGTTTCACCAAGATTATCGTAGAAAATGCATATCTCAGCATGAAACCCGACGAAAACCAAACATCGCCGGTTCTGCATATCAAGCGAACTGCGGTGTGGTGAAAACACCAGACAACGTGTTTCTCGCATTAAATAGCTCGAATAGAGCGATCTCGATGATTAAGCATACTTCGGACAGAAGTCTCACCAAGATTATCGTATACAATGCATATCTCAGCTTGAAACCCCACGAAAACCAAGCTATCTCCTGTTCTGCATATCCAACGAACTGTGGAGTGGTGAAAACCCCAGAAAACGTGTTTCTCGCATTAAATAACTCGAAAAGTGCGATCGCGATGATTCTCCATACTTCGGACAGAAGTGTCACCAAGATTATCGCAGAAAATGCATATCTGAGCTTAAAACCCCACGAAAACCAAGATATCGCTGGTTCTGCATATCAAACGCACTGTGGAGTGGTGAACACACAAGAAAACGTGTTTCTCGCATTAAATAGCTCGAAAAGAGCGATCTAGATGATTCTGCATACTTCTGACAGAAGACTCACCAAGATTATCGTATACAATGCATATCTCAGCTTGAAACCCCACGAAAACCAAGCTATCTCCTGTTCTGCATATCCAACGAACTGTGGAGTGGTGAAAACCCCAGAATACGTGTTTCTCGCATTGAATAGCTCGAAAAGTACGATCTCGATGACTCTGCATACTTCGGACAGAAGTCTCACCAAGATTATCGCAGAAAATGCATATCTGAGCTTGAAACCCCACGAAAACCAAGATATCTCCGGTTCTGCACATCCAACGAACTGTGGTGTGGTGAAAACCCCAGAAAACGTGTTTCTCGCATTAAATAGCTCGAAAAGAGCGCTCTTGATGTTTCTGCATACTTCGGACAGATGTTTCACCAAGATTATCGCAGAAAATGCATATCTGAGCTTAAAACCCCACGAAAACCAAGATATCGCTGGTTCTGCATATAAAACGCACTGTGGCGTGCTGAAAACACCAGATAACGTGTTTCTCGCATTAAATAGCTCGAAAAGAGCGATCTAGATGATTCAGCATACTTCGGACAGAAGTCTCACCAAGATTATCGCAGGAAATGCATATCTCAGCTTGAAACCACACGAAAACCAAGATATCTCCGGTTCTGCATATCCAACGAACTGTGGAGTGGTGAAAACCCCAGAAAACGAGTTTCTCGCACTAACTAGCTCGAAAAGATCGATCTCGGTGATTCAGCATACTTCTGACTGATGTCTCACCAATATTATCGCAGAAAATGCATATCTCAGCTTGAAACCCCACGAAAACCAAGATATCGCTGGTTCTGCATATCAAACCAACTGTGGAGTGGTGAAAACACCAGATAACGAGTTTCACGCATTAAATAGCTCGAAAAGAGCGATCTCGATGATTCAGCATACTTCGGACAGAAGTCTCAACAATATTATCGCAGAAAATGCATATCTCAGCTGGAAACCCCACGAAAACCAAGATATCGCCGGTTCTGCATATCATACGCACTGTGGAGTGGTGAAAACACCAGATTACGTGTTTCTCGCATTAAATAGCTCGAAAAGAGCGTTCTCGAAGATCCTGCATACTTCTGACAGAAGTCTCACCAGGATTATCGTAGAAAATGCATATCTCAGCTTGAAACCCGACCGAAACCAAGATATCTCCGGTTCTGCATGTCAAACGTACTGTGGAGTGGTGAAAACACCAGAAAACGTGTTTCGTGCATTAAGTAGCTCGAAAAGAGCGATCTAGATGATTCTGCACACTTCTGACTGAAGTCTCACCAATATTATCGCAGAAAATGCATATCTGAGCTTGAAACCCCACGAAAACCAAGATATCGCCGGTTCTGCATATCCAACGAACTGTGGAGTGGTGAAAACCCCAGAAAACGAGTTTCTCGCATTAAATAGCTCGAAAAGAGCGCTCTCGATGTTTCTGCATACTTCGGACAGATGTTTCACCAAGATTATCGCAGAAAATGCATATCTCAGCTTGAAACCCCACGAAATCCAAGATATCGCGGGTTCTGCATATCAAACGCACTGTGGAGTGGTGAAAACACCGGATAAGGTTTTTCTCGCATTAACTAGCTCGAAAAGAGCGGTCTCGAAGATTCTGCATACTTCTGACAGAAGTCTCACCAGGATTATCGTAGAAAATGCATATCTCAGCATGAAACCCGACCGAAACCAAGATATCTCCGGTTCTGCATGTCAAACGTACTGTGGAGTGGTGAAAACAGCAGAAAACGTGTTTCGTGCATTAAGTAGCTCGAAAAGAGCGATCTAGATGATTCTGCATACTTCTGACAGAAGTCTCACCAGGATTATCGTAGAAAATGCATATCTCAGCTTGAAACCCCACGAAAACAAAGATATCTACTGTTCTGCATATCCGACGAGCTGTGGAGTGGTGAAAACCTCAGAAAACGTGTTTCTCGCATTAAATAGCTCGAAAAGAGCGCTCTCGATGTTTCTGCATACTTCGGACAGATGTTTCACCAAGATTATGGTAGAAAATGCATATCTCAGCTTGAAACCCCACGAAAACCAAGATATCGCGGGTTCTGCATATCAAACGCACTGTGGAGTGGTGAAAACACCGGATAAGGTTTTTCTCGCATTAACTAGCTCGAAAAGAGCGCTCTCGATGTTTCTGCATACTTCGGACAGATGTTTCACCAAGATTATGGTAGAAAATGCATATCTCAGCTTGACACCCGACGAAAACCAAAATATCGCCGGTTCTGCATATCAAACCAACTGTGGAGTGGTGAAAACACCAGATAACGTGTTTCTCGCATTAACCAGCTCGAAAAGAGCGTTCTCGACGATTCAGCATACTTCGGACAGAAGTCTCTCCAAGTTTATCGCAGAAAATGCATATCTCAGCTTGAAACCCCTCGAAAACCAAGATATCACCTGTTCTGCATATCCAACGAACTGTGGTGTGGTGAAAACCCCCTGAAAACGTGTTTCTCGCATTAAATAGCTCGAAGAGAGTGATCTCGATGATTCGGCACACTTCGGACAGAAGTCTCTCCAAGATTATCGCAGACAATGCATATCTGAGCTTGAAACCCCACGAAAACCAATATATCGTCGGTTCTGCATATCATACGCACTGTGGAGTGGTGAAAACACCAGATAACGTGTTTCCCGCATTAAATAGCACGAAACGAGCGATCTCGATGAGTAAGCATACTTCGGACAGAAGTCTCACCAAGATTATCGCAGAAATTGCATATCTCAGCTTGAATCCCCAAGAAAACAAAGATATCGTTGTTTCTGCATATCAATCGCACTGTGGAGTGCTGAAAACACCAGATAACGTGTTTCGCGCATTAAATAGCTCGAATAGAGCGATCTCGATGATTAAGCATACTTCGGACAGAAGTCTCACCAAGATTATCGCAGAAAATACATATTTCAGCTGGAAACCCCACGAAAACCAAGATATCGCCGGTTCTGCATATCCAACGCACTGTGGAGTGGTGAAAACAACCAGGGAACGTGTTTCTCGCATTAAATAGCTCGAATAGAGCGATCACGATGATTCTGCATACTTCGGACAGAAGCTTCACCAAGATTATCGTAAAAAATGCGTATCTCAGCTTTAAACCCCACGAAAACCAAGATATCGCTCGTACTGCATATCAAACGCACTGTGGAGTGGTGAAAAAACCAGATAACGTGTTTCTCGCATTAAATAGCTCGAAAAGAGCGATCTAGATGATTCAGCATACTTCGGACAGAAGTCTCACCAATATTATCGCAGAAAATGCATATCTCAGCTTGAAACCCCACGAAAACAAAGATATCGCTGGTTCTGCATATCAAACGCACTGTGGAGTGGTGAAAACAACCAGGGAACGTGTTTCTCGCATTAAATAGCTCGAATAGAGCGATCACGATGATTCTGCATACTTCGGACAGTAGTCTCACCAAGATTGTCGCAGGAAATGCATATCTCAGCTTGAAACCACACGAAAACCAAGATATCTCCGGTTCTACATATCCAACGATCTGTGGAGTGGTGAAAGCCCCAGAAAATGAGTTTCTCGCATTAAATAGCTCGAAAAGAGCGCTCTCGATGTTTCTGCATACTTCGGACAGATGTTTCACCAAGATTATCGTAGAAAATGCATATCTCTGCTTGAAACCCCATGAAAACCAAGATATCTACAGTTCTGCATATCCAACGAACTGTGGAGTGGTGAAAACCCCAGAAAACGTGTTTCTCGCATTAAATAGCTCGAAAAGAGCGCTCTCGATGTTTCTGCATACTTCGGACTGATGTTTCACCAAGCTTATCGTAGAAAATGTATATCTCAGCTTGAAACCCCACGAAAACAAAGATATCTACTGTTCTGCATATCCGACGAACTGTGGAGTGGTGAAAACCTCAGAAAACGTGTTTCTCGCATTAACTAGCTCGAAAAGAGCGGTCTCGAAGATTCTGCATACTTCTGACAGAAGTCTCACCAGGATTATCGTAGAAAATGCATATCTCAGCATGAAACCCGACCGAAACCAAGATATCTCCGGTTCTGCATGTCAAACGTACTGTGGAGTGGTGAAAACAGCAGAAAACGTGTTTCGTGCATTAAGTAGCTCGAAAAGAGCGATCTAGATGATTCTGCATACTTCTGACAGAAGTCTCACCAGGATTATCGTAGAAAATGCATATCTCAGCTTGAAACCCCACGAAAACAAAGATATCTACTGTTCTGCATATCCGACGAGCTGTGGAGTGGTGAAAACCTCAGAAAACGTGTTTCTCGCATTAAATAGCTCGAAAAGAGCGTTCTCGAAGATCCTGCATACTTCTGACAGAAGTCTCACCAAGATTATCGTAGAAAATGCATATCTCAGCTTGAAACCCGACGAAAACCGAGTCATCTCCGGTTCTGCACATCAAACGTACCGTGGAGTGGTGAAAACACCAGAAAACGTGTTTCGTGCATTAAGTAGCTCGAAAAGAGCGATCTAGATGATTCTGCACACTTCTGACTGAAGTCTCACCAATATTATCGCAGAAAATGCATATCTGAGCTTGAAACCCCACGAAAACCAAGATATCGCCGGTTCTGCATATCCAACGAACTGTGGAGTGGTGAAAACCCCAGAAAACGAGTTTCTCGCATTAAATAGCTCGAAAAGAGCGCTCTCGATGTTTCTGCATACTTCGGACAGATGTTTCACCAAGATTATCGCAGAAAATGCATATCTCAGCTTGAAACCCCACGAAATCCAAGATATCGCGGGTTCTGCATATCAAACGCACTGTGGAGTGGTGAAAACACCGGATAAGGTTTTTCTCGCATTAACTAGCTCGAAAAGAGCGGTCTCGAAGATTCTGCATACTTCTGACAGAAGTCTCACCAGGATTATCGTAGAAAATGCATATCTCAGCATGAAACCCGACCGAAACCAAGATATCTCCGGTTCTGCATGTCAAACGTACTGTGGAGTGGTGAAAACAGCAGAAAACGTGTTTCGTGCATTAAGTAGCTCGAAAAGAGCGATCTAGATGATTCTGCATACTTCTGACAGAAGTCTCACCAGGATTATCGTAGAAAATGCATATCTCAGCTTGAAACCCCACGAAAACAAAGATATCTACTGTTCTGCATATCCGACGAGCTGTGGAGTGGTGAAAACCTCAGAAAACGTGTTTCTCGCATTAAATAGCTCGAAAAGAGCGCTCTCGATGTTTCTGCATACTTCGGACAGATGTTTCACCAAGATTATGGTAGAAAATGCATATCTCAGCTTGAAACCCCACGAAAACCAAGATATCGCGGGTTCTGCATATCAAACGCACTGTGGAGTGGTGAAAACACCGGATAAGGTTTTTCTCGCATTAACTAGCTCGAAAAGAGCGCTCTCGATGTTTCTGCATACTTCGGACAGATGTTTCACCAAGATTATGGTAGAAAATGCATATCTCAGCTTGACACCCGACGAAAACCAAAATATCGCCGGTTCTGCATATCAAACCAACTGTGGAGTGGTGAAAACACCAGATAACGTGTTTCTCGCATTAACCAGCTCGAAAAGAGCGTTCTCGACGATTCAGCATACTTCGGACAGAAGTCTCTCCAAGTTTATCGCAGAAAATGCATATCTCAGCTTGAAACCCCTCGAAAACCAAGATATCACCTGTTCTGCATATCCAACGAACTGTGGTGTGGTGAAAACCCCCTGAAAACGTGTTTCTCGCATTAAATAGCTCGAAGAGAGTGATCTCGATGATTCGGCACACTTCGGACAGAAGTCTCTCCAAGATTATCGCAGACAATGCATATCTGAGCTTGAAACCCCACGAAAACCAATATATCGTCGGTTCTGCATATCATACGCACTATGGAGTGGTGAAAACACCAGATAACGTGTTTCCCGCATTAAATAGCACGAAACGAGCGATCTCGATGAGTAAGCATACTTCGGACAGAAGTCTCACCAAGATTATCGCAGAAATTGCATATCTCAGCTTGAATCCCCAAGAAAACAAAGATATCGTTGTTTCTGCATATCAATCGCACTGTGGAGTGCTGAAAACACCAGATAACGTGTTTCGCGCATTAAATAGCTCGAATAGAGCGATCTCGATGATTAAGCATACTTCGGACAGAAGTCTCACCAAGATTATCGCAGAAAATACATATTTCAGCTGGAAACCCCACGAAAACCAAGATATCGCCGGTTCTGCATATCCAACGCACTGTGGAGTGGTGAAAACAACCAGGGAACGTGTTTCTCGCATTAAATAGCTCGAATAGAGCGATCACGATGATTCTGCATACTTCGGACAGAAGCTTCACCAAGATTATCGTAAAAAATGCGTATCTCAGCTTTAAACCCCACGAAAACCAAGATATCGCTCGTACTGCATATCAAACGCACTGTGGAGTGGTGAAAAAACCAGATAACGTGTTTCTCGCATTAAATAGCTCGAAAAGAGCGATCTAGATGATTCAGCATACTTCGGACAGAAGTCTCACCAATATTATCGCAGAAAATGCATATCTCAGCTTGAAACCCCACGAAAACAAAGATATCGCTGGTTCTGCATATCAAACGCACTGTGGAGTGGTGAAAACAACCAGGGAACGTGTTTCTCGCATTAAATAGCTCGAATAGAGCGATCACGATGATTCTGCATACTTCGGACAGTAGTCTCACCAAGATTGTCGCAGGAAATGCATATCTCAGCTTGAAACCACACGAAAACCAAGATATCTCCGGTTCTACATATCCAACGATCTGTGGAGTGGTGAAAGCCCCAGAAAATGAGTTTCTCGCATTAAATAGCTCGAAAAGAGCGCTCTCGATGTTTCTGCATACTTCGGACAGATGTTTCACCAAGATTATCGTAGAAAATGCATATCTCTGCTTGAAACCCCATGAAAACCAAGATATCTACAGTTCTGCATATCCAACGAACTGTGGAGTGGTGAAAACCCCAGAAAACGTGTTTCTCGCATTAAATAGCTCGAAAAGAGCGCTCTCGATGTTTCTGCATACTTCGGACTGATGTTTCACCAAGCTTATCGTAGAAAATGTATATCTCAGCTTGAAACCCCACGAAAACAAAGATATCTACTGTTCTGCATATCCGACGAACTGTGGAGTGGTGAAAACCTCAGAAAACGTGTTTCTCGCATTAACTAGCTCGAAAAGAGCGGTCTCGAAGATTCTGCATACTTCTGACAGAAGTCTCACCAGGATTATCGTAGAAAATGCATATCTCAGCATGAAACCCGACCGAAACCAAGATATCTCCGGTTCTGCATGTCAAACGTACTGTGGAGTGGTGAAAACAGCAGAAAACGTGTTTCGTGCATTAAGTAGCTCGAAAAGAGCGATCTAGATGATTCTGCATACTTCTGACAGAAGTCTCACCAGGATTATCGTAGAAAATGCATATCTCAGCTTGAAACCCCACGAAAACAAAGATATCTACTGTTCTGCATATCCGACGAGCTGTGGAGTGGTGAAAACCTCAGAAAACGTGTTTCTCGCATTAAATAGCTCGAAAAGAGCGTTCTCGAAGATCCTGCATACTTCTGACAGAAGTCTCACCAAGATTATCGTAGAAAATGCATATCTCAGCTTGAAACCCGACGAAAACCGAGTCATCTCCGGTTCTGCACATCAAACGTACCGTGGAGTGGTGAAAACACCAGAAAACGTGTTTCGCGCATTAAGTAGCTCGAAAAGAGCGGTCTCGAAGATTCTGCATACTTCTGACAGAAGTCTCACCAGGATTATCGTAGAAAATGCATATCTCAGCTTGAAACCCCACGAAAACAAAGATATCTACTGTTCTGCATATCCGACGAACTGTGGAGTGGTGAAAACCTCAGAAAACGTGTTTCTCGCATTAAATAGCTCGAAAAGGGCGCTCTCGATGTTTCTGCATACTTTGGACAGATGTTTCACCAAGATTATCGTAGAAAATGCATATCTCAGCATGAAACCCGACCGAAACCAAGATATCTCCGGTTCTGCATGTCAAACGTACTGTGGAGTGGTGAAAACAGCAGAAAACGTGTTTCGTGCATTAAGTTGCTCGAAACGAGCGATCTCGATGATTCTGCATACTTCGGACAGAAGTCTCAACAAGATTATCGCAGAAAATGCATATCTCAGCTTGAAACCCAACGAAAACCAAGATATCGCCGGTTTTGCATATAAAACGCACTGTGGAGTGGTGAAAACACCGGATAAGGTTTTTCTCGCATTAACTAGCACGAAAAGAGCGATCTCGATGATTCTGCATACTTCGGACAGAAGCCTCACCAAGATTATCGCAGAAAATGCATATCTCAGCTTGAAACCCCACGAAAACCAAGATGTCGCCGGTTCTGCATATCAAACACACTGTGGAGTGGTGAAAATACCAGAAAACGTGTTTCTCGCATTAAGTAGCTCGAAAAGAGCGTTCTCGAAGATCCTGCATACTTCTGACAGCCGTCTCACCAGGAATATCGTAGAAAATGCATATCTCAGCTTGAAACCCGACGAAAACCGAGTCATCTCCGGTTCTGCACATCAAACGTACCGTGGAGTGGTGAAAACACCAGAAAACGTGTTTCTCGCATTAAATAGCTCGAAAAGAGCGCTCTCGATGTTTCTGCATACTTTGGACAGATGTTTCACCAAGATTATCGTAGAAAATGCATATCTCAGCATGAAACCCGACCGAAACCAAGATATCTCCGGTTCTGCATGTCAAACGTACTGTGGAGTGGTGAAAATAGCAGAAAACGTGTTTCGTGCATTAAGTAGCTCGAAAAGAGCGATCTAGATGATTCTGCATACTTCTGACAGAAGTCTCACCAGGATTATCGTAGAAAATGCATATCTCAGCTTGAAACCCCACGAAAACAAAGATATCTACTGTTCTGCATATCCGACGAACTGTGGAGTGGTGAAAACCTCAGAAAACGTGTTTCTCGCATTAAATAGCTCGAAAAGAGCGCTCTCGATGTTTCTGCATACTTTGGACAGATGTTTCACCAAGCTTATCGTAGAAAATGCATATCTCAGCTTGAAACCCGACCGAATCCAAGATATCTCCGGTTCTGCATGTCAAACGTACTGTGGAGTGGTGAATACACCAGAAAACGTGTTTCTCGCATTAAGTAGCTCGAAAAGAGCGTTCTCGAAGATTCTGCATACTTCTGACTGAAGTCTCACCAAGATTATCGCAGAAAATGCATACCTCAGCTGGAAATCTCACGAAAATCAACATGTCGCCGCTTCTGCATATCAAACGCACTGTGGAGTGGTGAAAACACCAGATAACGTCTTTCTCGCATTAAATAGCACGAAAAGAGCGATCCCGATGATTCTGCATACTTCTGACAGACGTCTCACCAAGATTATCGTAGAAAATGCATATCTCAGCTTGAAACCAGACCGAAACCAAGATATCTCCGGTTCTGCATGTCAAACGTACTGTGGAGTGGTGAATACACCAGAAAACGTGTTTCTCGCATTAAGTAGCTCGAAAAGAACGATCTAGATGTTTCTGCATACTTCTGACTGAAGTCTCACCAAGATTATTGTAGAAAATGCATATCTCAGCTTGAAACCCGACGAAATCTAAGATGTCGCCGGTTCTGCAAATCAATCGCACTGTGGAGTGGTGAAATCACCAGAAAACGTGTTTCTCGCATTAGGTAGCTCGAAAAGAGCGTTCTCGAAGATTCTGCATACTTCTGACTGAAGTCTCACCAAGATTATCACAGAAAATGCATATCTCAGCTGGAAATCTCACGAAAATCAAGATGTCGCCGGTTCTGCATGTCAAACGTACTGAGGAGTGGTGAAAACACCAGAAAACTTGTTTTTTCGCATTAAATAGCTCGAAACGAGAGATCTAGATGATTCTGCATCCATATGACTGAAGTCTCACCAATATTATCGCAGAAAATGCATATCTCAGCTTGAAACCCGACCGAAACCAAGATATCTCCGGTTCTGCATATCAAACGCACTGTGGGGTGGCGAAAACACCAGAAAACGTGTTTCTCGCATTAAGTAGCTCGAAAAGAGCGTTCTCGAAGATTCTGCATACTTCTGACTGAAGTCTCACCAAGATTATCGCAGAAAATGCATATCTCAGCTTGAAACCTCACGAAAACCAAGTTATCACCGGTTGTGCACATAAAACGGACTGTGGTGTGGTGAAAACACCAGAAAACGTGTTTCTCGCATTAAATAGCTCGAAAAGAGCGATCTCGATGATTCAGCATACGTCGGACAGAAGTCTCACCAAGATTATCGCAGAAAATGCATATCTCAGTTGGAAACACCACGAAAATCAAGATATCGCCTGTTCTGCATATCAAACGCACTGTGGAGTGGTGAAAAAAACCAGAGAAAAATTGTTTCTCGCATTAAATAGCTCGAAAAGAGCGATCTCGATGATTCAGCATACTTCGAACAGAAGTCTCACCAAGAATATCGCAGGAAATGCATATCTCAGCTTGAAACCCCACGAAAACCAAGATATCGCTGGTACTGCATATCAAACGCACTGTGGAGTGGTGAAAACACCAGATAACGTGTTTCTCGCATTAAATAGCTCGAAAAGAGCGTTCTCGAAGATCCTGCATACTTCTGACAGAAGTCTCAACAAGATTATCGCAGAAAATGCATATCTCAGTTGGAAACACCACGAAAATCAAGATATCGCCTGTTCTGCATATCAAACGCACTGTGGAGTGGTGAAAACAACCAGAGAACGTGTTTCTCGCATTAAATGGCTCGAAAAGAGCGATCTAGATGATTCTGCATACTTCTGACAGAAGTCTCACCAAGATTATCGCAGAAAATGCATATCTCAGCTTGAAACCCCACGAAAACCAAGATATCGCCGGTTCTGCATATCAAATGCACTGTGGAGTGGTGAAAACACCAGATAACGTGTTTCTCGCACTAACTAGCTCGATACGAGCGATCTCGATCATTCTGCACACTTCGGCCAGAAGTCTCAACAAGATTATCGCAGAAAATGCATATCTCAGCTTGAAACCCCACCAAAACCAAGATATGTACTGTTCTGCATATCAAACGCACTGTGGAGCGGTGAAAACACCAGATAACGTGTTCCTCGCACTAACTAGCTCGAAAAGGGCGATCTCGATGATTCAGCATACTTCGGACAGAAGACTCACAAAGATAATCGCAGAAAATGCATATCTCAGCTTGAAACCCCACGAAAACCAAGATATCGCCGGTTCTGCATATCAAACGTACTGTGGAGTGGTGAAAACTCCAGAAAACGTGTTTCGTGCATTAAGTAGCTCGAAAAGAGCGATCTAGATGATTCTGCATACTTCTGACAAAAGACCCACCAAGATTATCGCACAAAATGCATATCTCAGCTGGAAACACCACGAAAATCAAGATATCGCATGTTCTGCATATCAAACGCACTGTGGGTTGGTGAAAACAACAGATATCGTGTTTCTCGCATTAAATACCTCGAAAAGTGCGATCTCGATGATTCTGCATACTTCTAACAGAAGTGTCACCAAGATTATCGCAGAAAATGCATATCTCATTTGGAAACACCACGAAAATCAAGATATCGCCTGTTCTGCATATCAAACGCACTGTGGATTGGTGAAAACAACCAGAGAACGTGTTTCTCGCATTAAATTGCTCGAAAAGAGCGATCTCGATGATTCTGCACACTTCGGCCAGAAGTCTCAACAAGATTATCGCAGAAAATGCATATCTCAGCTTGAAACCCCACGAAAACCAAGATATCTACTGTTCTGCATATCCAACGAACTGTGGAGTGGTGAAAACCCCACAAAGCGTGTTTCTAGCATTAAATAGCTCGCAAAGAGCGCTCTCGACCTTTCTGCATACTTCGGACAGAAGTCTCAACAAGATTATCGCAGAAAATGCATATCTCAGCTTGAAACCCCACGAAAACCAAGATATGTACTGTTCTGCATATCAAACGCACTGTGGAGTGGTGAAAACACCAGATAACGTGTTTCTCGCACTAACTAGCTCGAAACGAGCGATCTCGATGATTCTGCACACTTCGGCCAGAAGTCTCAACAAGATTATCGCAGAAAATGCATATCTCAGCTTGAAACCCCACGAAACCCAAGATATGTACTGTTCTGCATATCAAACGCACTGTGGTGCGGTGAAAACAACAGATAACGTGTTTCTCGCACTAACTAGCTCGAAAAGGGCGATCTCGATGATTCAGCATACTTCGGACAGAAGTCTCACAAAGATTATCGCAGAAAATGCATATCTCAGCTTGAAACCCCACGAAAACCAAGATATCGCCGGTTCTGCATATCAAACGTACTGTGGAGTGGTGAAAACACCAGATAACGTGTTTCTCGCACTAACTAGCTCGAAACGAGCGATCTCGATGATTCTGCACACTTCGGCCAGAAGTCTCAACAAGATTATCGCAGAAAATGCATATCTCAGCTTGAAACCCCACGAAAACCAAGATATGTACTGTTCTGCATATCAAACGCACTGTGGTGCGGTGAAAACAACAGATAACGTGTTTCTCGCACTAACTAGCTCGAAAAGGGCGATCTCGATGATTCAGCATACTTCGGACAGAAGTCTCACAAAGATTATCGCAGAAAATGCATATCTCAGCTTGAAACCCCACGAAAACCAAGATATCGCCGGTTCTGCATATCAAACGTACTGTGGAGTGGTGAAAACTCCAGAAAACGTGTTTCGTGCATTAAGTAGCTCGAATAGAGCGATCTAGATGATTCTGCATACTTCTGACAAAAGACCCACCAAGATTATCGCACAAAATGCATATCTCAGCTGGAAACACCACGAAAATCAAGATATCGCCTGTTCTGCATATCAAACGCACTGTGGGTTTGGGAAAACAACAGATATCGTGTTTCTCGCATTAAATACCTCGAAAAGTGCGATCTCGATGATTCTACATACTCCTAACAGAAGTCTCACCAAGATTATCGCAGAAAATGCATATCTCATTTGGAAACACCACGAAAATCAAGATATCGCCTGTTCTGCATATCAAACGCACTGTGGACTGGTGAAAACAACCAGAGAACGTGTTTCTCGCATTAAATTGCTCGAAAAGAGCGATCTCGATGATTCAGCATACTTCGGACAGAAGTCTCACCAGGAATATCGCAGGAAATGCATATCTCAGCTTGGAACCCCACGAAAACCAAGATATCTCCGGTTCTGCATATCCAACGAACTGTGGAGTGGTGAAAACCCCAGAAAACGAGTTTCTCGCATTAAATAGCTCGAAAAGAGCGCTCTCGATGTTTCTGCATACTTCGGACAGATGTTTCACCAAGATTATCGTAGAAAATGCATATCTCAGCTTGAAACCCGACCGAAACCAAGATATCTCCGGTTCTGCATGTCAAACGTACTGTGGAGTGGTGAAAACTCCAGAGAACGTGTTGCGTGCATTAAGTAGCTCGAAAAGAGCGATATCGATGATTCAGCATCCTTCGGACAGAAGTCTCACCAAGATTATCGCAGAAAATGCATATCTCTGCTTGAAACCCCACGAAAACCAAGATATCTACTGTTCTGCATATCCATCGAACTGTGGAGTGGTGAAAACCCCACAAAACGTGTTTCTAGCATTAAATAGCTCGAAAAGGGCGCTCTCGACCTTTCTGCATACTTCGGACAGAAGTCTCAACAAGATTATCGCAGAAAATGCATATCTCAGCTTGAAACCCCACGAAAACCAAGATATGTACTGTTCTGCATTTCAAACGCACTGTGGAGTGGTGAAAACACCAGATAACGTGTTTCTCGCACTAACTAGCTCGAAACGAGCGATCTCGATGATTCTGCATACTTCGGCCAGAAGTCTCAACAAGATTATCGCAGAAAATGCATATCTCAGCTTGAAACCCCACGAAAATCAAGATATGTACTGTTCTGCATATCAAACGCACTGTGGAGTGGTGAAAACACCAGATAACGTGTTTCTCGCACTAACTAGCTCGAAAAGAGCGATCTCGATGATTCAGCATACTTCGGACAAAAGTCTCACCAAGATTATCGCAGAAAATGCATATCTCAGCTTGAAACCTCACGAAAACCGAGTTATCTCCGGTTCTGCACATCAAACGTACCGTGGTGTGGTGAAAACCCCAGAAAACGTGTTTCTAGCAGTAAATAGCTCGAAAAGAGCGCTCTCGACCTTTCTACATACTTCGGACAGAAGTCTCAACAAGATTATCGCAGAAAATGCATATCTCAGCTTGAAACCCCACGAAAACCAAGATATGTACTGTTCTGCATATCGAACGCACTGTGGAGTGGCGAAAACACCAGATAACGTGTTTCTCGCACTAACTAGCTCGAAAAGAGCGATATCGATGATTCAGCATCCTTCGGACAGAAGTCTCACCAAGATTATCGCAGAAAATGCATATCTCAGCTTGAAACCCCACGAAAACCAAGATATCGCCGGTTCTGCATATCAAACGCACTGTGGTGTGGTGATAACACCAGATAACGTGTTTCTCGCATTAAATGGCTCGAAACGAGCGATCTCGATGCTTCTGCATACTTCAAAAACAGAAGTCTCACCAAGATTATCGCAGAAAATGCATATCTCTGCTTGAAACCCCACGAAAACCAAGATATCTACTGTTCTGCATATCCAACGAAATGTCGAGTGGTGAAAACCCCAGAAAACGTGTTTCTAGCAGTAAATAGCTCGAAAAGAGCGCTCTCGACCTTTCTGCATACTTCGGACAGAAGTCTCAACAAGATTATCGCAGAAAATGCATATCTCAGCTTGAAACCCCACGAAAACCAAGATATGTACTGTTCAGCATATCGAACGCACTGTGGAGTGGTGAAAACACCAGATAACGTGTTTCTCGCACTAACTAGCTCGAAAAGAGCGATATCGATGATTCAGCATACTTCGGACAGCAGTCTCACCAAGATTATCCCAGAAAATGCATTTCTCAGCTTGAAACCCGACCGAAACCAAGATATCTCCGGTTCTGCATGTCAAACGTACTGTGGAGTGGTGAAAACTCCAGAAAACGTGTTTCGTGCATTAAGTAGCTCGAAAAGAGCGATCTAGATGATTCTGCATACTTCTGACAAAAGACCCACCAAGATTATCGCACAAAATGCATATCTCAGCTGGAAACACCACGAAAATCAAGATATCGCCTGTTCTGCATATCAAACGCACTGTGGAGTGGTGAAAACACCAGATAACGTGTTTCTCGCATTAAATAGCTCGAAAAGTGCGATCTCGATGATGCTGCATACTTCTAACAGAAGTCTCACCAAGATTATCGCAGAAAATGCATATCTCTGCTTGAAACCCCACGAAAACCAAGATATCTACTGTTCTGCATATCCAACGAACTGTGGAGTGGTGTAAACACCAGATAACGTGTTTCTCGCATTAAATAGCTCGAAACGAGCGATCTCGATGCTTCTGCATACTTCGGACAGAAGTCTCACCAAAATTATCGTAAAAAATGCATATCTCAGCTTGAAACCCCACGAAAACCAAGATATCGCTGGTTCTGCATATCAAACGCACTGTGGAGTGCTGAAAACACCGCATAATGTTTTTCTCGCAATAACTAGCTCGAAACGAGCGATCTCGATGCTTCTGCATCCTTCTAACAGAAGTCTCACCAAGATTATCGCAGAAAATGCATATCTCAGCTTGAAACCCCACAAAAACCGAGATATCGCCGGTTCTGCATATCAAACGCACTGTGGAGTGGTGAAAACACCAGATAACGTGTTTCTCGCATTAAATAGCTCGAAAAGAGCGTTCTCGAAGATCCTGCATACTTCTGACAGAAGTCTCACCAAGGTTATCGTAGAAAATGCATATCTCAGCTTGAAACCTGACGAAAACCGAGTTATCTCCGGTTCTGCACATCAAACGTACCGTGGTGTGGGGAAAACACCAGAAAACGTGTTTCGCGCATTAAGTAGCTCGAAAAGAGCGTTCTCGAAGATTCTGCATACTTCTGACTGATGTCTCACCAATATTATCGCAGAAAATGCATTTCTCAGCTTGAAACCCCACGAAAGCCAAGATATCGCTGGTTCTGCATATCAAACGCACTGTGGAGTGGTGAAAACACCAGACAACGTGTTTCTCGCATTAAGTAGCTCGAAACGAGCGTTCTCGATGATTCTGCATACGTCTCATAGATGAAACACCAAGATTATCGCAGAAAATGCATATATCAGCTGGAAACCCCATGAAAACCAAGTTATCGGCGGATCTACATATCAAACGCACTGTGGAGTGGTCAAAACACCAGAAAACTTGTTTTTTCGCATTAAATAGCTCGAAAAGAGCGATCTAGATGATTCTGGATACTTCTGACTGAAGTCTCACCAATATTATCGCAGAAAATGCATATATCAGCTCGAAACCTCACGAAAATCAAGATGTTGCTGGTTCTGCATATCAAACGCACTGTGGAGTGGTGAAAACAACCAGAGAACGTGTTTCTCGCATTAAATAGCTCGAACAGAGCGATCTCGATGATTCTGCATACTTCGGACAGAAGTCTCACCAAGATTATCGTAAAAAATGCATATCTCAGCTTGAAACCCCACGAAAACCAAGATATCGCTGGTACTGCATATCAAACGCACTGTGGAGTGGTGAAAACACCAGATAACGTGTTTCTCGCATTAAATAGTTCGAAAAGAGCGTTCTCGAAGATCCTGCATACTTGTGACAGAAGTCTCTCCAAGATTATCGTAGAAAATGCATATCTCAGCTTGAAACCCGACGAAAACCGAGTTATCTCCGGTTCTGCACACCAAACGTACCGTGGAGTGGTGATAACACCAGAAAACGTGTTTCGCGCATTAAGTAGCTCGCAAAGAGCGTTCTCGAAGATTCTGCATACTTCTTGCAGAAGTCTCACCAGGGTTATCGTAGAAAATGCATATCTCAGCTTGAAATCCGACCGAAACCAAGATATCTCCGGTTCTGCATGTCAAACGTACTGTGATGTGGTGAAAACAACAGAAAACGTGTTTCGTGCATTAAGTAGCTCGAAAAGAGCGATCAAGATGATTCTGCATACTTCTGACAAAAGACCCACCAAGATTATCGCAGAAAATGCATATCTCAGTTGGAAACACCACGAAAATCAAGATATCGCCTGTTCTGCAGATCAAACGCACTGTGGAGTGGTGAAAACAACCAGAGAACGTGTTTCTCGCATTAAATAGCTCGAAAAGAGCGATGTCGATGATTCAGCATACTTCGGACAGAAGTCTCACCAAGATTATCGTAAAAATTGCATATCTCAGCTTGAAACCCCATGAAAACCAAGATATCGCTGGTACTGCATATCAAACGCAGTGTGGAGTGGTCAATACACCAGATAACGTGTTTCTCGCATTAAATAGCTCGAAACGAACGATCTAGATTATTCTGCATACTTCTGACAGAAGTCTCACCAAGATTATCGTAGAAAATGCATATCTCAGCTTGAAACCCCACAAAAACCGAGATATCGCCGGTTCTGCATATCAAACGCACTGTGGAGTGGTGAAAACACCAGATAACGTGTTTCTCGCATTAAATAGCTCGAAAAGAGCGTTCTCGAAGATCCTGCATACTTCTGACAGAAGTCTCACCAAGGTTATCGTAGAAAATGCATATCTCAGCTTGAAACCTGACGAAAACCGAGTTATCTCCGGTTCTGCACATCAAACGTACCGTGGTGTGGGGAAAACACCAGAAAACGTGTTTCGCGCATTAAGTAGCTCGAAAAGAGCGTTCTCGAAGATTCTGCATACTTCTGACTGATGTCTCACCAATATTATCGCAGAAAATGCATTTCTCAGCTTGAAACCCCACGAAAGCCAAGATATCGCTGGTTCTGCATATCAAACGCACTGTGGAGTGGTGAAAACACCAGATAACGTGTTTCTCGCATTAAGTAGCTCGAAACGAGCGTTCTCGATGATTCTGCATACGTCTCATAGATGAAACACCAAGATTATCGCAGAAAATGCATATATCAGCTGGAAACCCCATGAAAACCAAGTTATCGGCGGATCTACATATCAAACGCACTGTGGAGTGGTCAAAACACCAGAAAACTTGTTTTTTCGCATTAAATAGCTCGAAAAGAGCGTTCTCGAAGATTCTGCATACTTCTGACAGAAGTCTCACCAGGGTTATCGTAGAAAATGCATATCTCAGCCTAAAACCCGACCGAAACCAAGATATCTCCGGTTCTGCATTTCAAACGTACTGTGGAGTGGTGAAAACACCAGAAAACCTGTTTCGTGCATTAAGTAGCTCGAAAAGAGCGATCAAGATGATTCTGCATTCTTCTGACAAAAGACACACCAAGATTATCGCAGAAAATGCATATCTCAGCTTGAAACCCCACGAAAACCAAGATATGTACTGTTCTGCATATCAAACGCACTGTGGAGTGTTGAAAACACCAGATAACGTGTTTCTCGCACTAACTAGCTCGAAACGAGCGATCAAGATGATTCTGCATTCTTCTGACAAAAGACCCACCAAGATTATCGCAGAAAATGCATATCTCAGCTGGTAACACCACGAAAATCAAGATATCGCCGGTTCTGCATATCAGACGCACTGTGGAGTGCTGAAAACACCAGAAAACGTGTTTCTCGCATTAACTAGCTCGAAAAGAGCGTTCTCGATTATTCTGCATACTTCTCAAAGATGAAACACCAAGATTATCGCAGAAAATGCATATTTCAGCTGGAAACCCCACGATAACCAAGTTATCGGCGGCTCTACATATCAAACGCACAGTGGAGTGGTCAAAACACCAGATAACGTGTTTCTCGCATTAAGTAGCTCGAAACGAACGATCTAGATTATTCTGCATACTTCTGACTGAAGTCTCACCAAGAGTATCGCAGAAAATGCATATCTCAGCTTGAAACCCCACGAAAACCAAGATATGTACTGTTCTGCATATCAAACGCACTGTGGAGTGTTGAAAACACCAGATAACGTGTTTCTCGCACTAACTAGCTCGAAACGAGCGATCTCGATGATTCTGCATACTTCGGACAGAAGTCTCAACAAGATTATCGCAGAAAATGCATATCTCAGCTTGAAACCTCACGAAAATTAAGATGACGCCGGTTCTGCATATCAAACGCAGTGTGGAGTGGTCAATACACCAGATAACGTGTTTCTCGCATTAAATAGATCGAAACGAACGATCTAGATTATTCTGCATACTTCTGACTGAAGTCTCACCAAGAGTATCGCAGAAAATGCATATCTCAGCTGGAAACCCTACGAAAACCAAGATATCGCCGGTTCTCCATAACAGACGCACTGTGGAGTGGTGAAAACACCAGAAAACGTGTTTCTCGCATTAACTAGCTCGAAAAGAGCGTTCTCGATGATTCTGCATACTTCTCATAGATGAAACACCAAGATTATCGCAGAAAATGCATATTTCAGCTGGAAACCCCACGAAAACCAAGTTATCGGCGGCTCTACATATCAAACGCACTGTGGAGTGGTCAAAACACCAGATAACGTGTTTCTCGCATTAAATAACTCGAAAAGAGCGATATCGATGATTATGCATACTTCTGACAGAAGACTCACCAAGATTATCGCAGAAAATGCATATCTCAGCTCGAAACACCACGAAAATCAAGATGTCGCCGGTTCTGCATATCAAACGCACTGTGGGGTGGTGAAAACACCAGAAAACGTGTTACTCGCATTAAATAGTTCGAAAAGAGCGATCTAGATGATTCTGCATACTTCTGACAGAAGACTCACCAAGATTATCGCAGAAAATGCATATCTCAGCTGGAAACTCTACGAAAACCAAGATATCGCCGGTTCTCCATAACAGACGCACTGTGGAGTGGTGAAAACACCAGAAAACGTGTTTCTCGCATTAACTAGCTCGAAAAGAGCGTTCTCGATGATTCTGCATACTTCTCATAGATGAAACACCAAGATTATCGCAGAAAATGCATATTTCAGCTGGAAACCCCACGAAAACCAAGTTATCGGCGGCTCTACATATCAAACGCACTGTGGAGTGGTCAAAACACCAGATAACGTGTTTCTCGCATTAAATAACTCGAAAAGAGCGATATCGATGATTATGCATACTTCTGACAGAAGACTCACCATGATTATCGCAGAAAATGCATATTTCAGCTGGAAACCCCACGAAAACCAAGTTATCGGCGGCTCTACATATCAAACGCACTGTGGAGTGTTCAATACACCAGATAACGTGTTTCTCGCATTAAATAGCTCGAAAAGAGCGATATCTATAATTCTGCATACTTCGGACAGAAGTCTCACCAATATTATCGCAGAAAATGCATATCTCAGCTTGAAACCTCACGAAAATCAAGATGACGCCGGTTCTGCATATCAAACGCACTGTGGAGTGGTGAAAACAACCAGATAACGTGTTTCTCGCATTAAATAGCTCGAAACGAGCGATCTAGGTGATTCTGCATACTTCTGACTGAAGTCTCACCAATATTATCGCAGAAAATGCATATCTCAGCTTGAAACCCGACGAAAACCAAGATATCGTCGGTTCTGCATATCAGACGCACTGTGGAATGTTGAAAACACCAGAAAACGTGTTTCTCGCATTAACTATCTCGAAAAGAGCGTTCTCGATGATTGTGCATACTTCTCATAGATGAAACACCAAGAGTATCGCAGAAAATGCATATTTCAACTGGAAACCCCACGAAAACCAAGTTATCGGCGGCTCTACATATCAAACGCACTGTGGAGTGGTCAAAACACCAGATAACGTGTTTCTCGCATTAAATAACTCGAAAAGAGCGATATCGATGATTATGCATACTTCTGACAGAAGACTCACCAAGATTATCGCAGAAAATGCATATTTCAGCTGGAAACCCCACGAAAACCAAGTTATCGGCGGCTCTACATATCAAACGCACTGTGGAGTGTTCAATACACCAGATAACGTGTTTCTCGCATTAAATAGCTCGAAAAGAGCGATATCTATAATTCTGCATACTTCGGACAGAAGTCTCACCAATATTATCGCAGAAAATGCATATCTCAGCTTGAAACCTCACGAAAATCAAGATGACGCCGTTTCTGCATATCAAACGCACTGTGGAGTGGTGAAAACAACCAGATAACGTGTTTCTCGCATTAAATAGCTCGAAACGAGCGATCTAGGTGATTCTGCATACTTCTGACTGAAGTCTCACCAATATTATCGCAGAAAATGCATATCTCAGCTTGAAACCCGACGAAAACCAAGATATCGTCGGTTCTGCATATCAGACGCACTGTGGAATGTTGAAAACACCAGAAAACGTGTTTCTCGCATTAACTATCTCGAAAAGAGCGTTCTCGATGATTGTGCATACTTCTCATAGATGAAACACCAAGAGTATCGCAGAAAATGCATATTTCAACTGGAAACCCCACGAAAACCAAGTTATCGGCGACTCTACATATCAAACGCACTGTGGAGTGGTCAAAACACCAGATAACGTGTTTCTCGCATTAAATAACTCGAAAAGAGCGATATCGATGATTATGCATACTTCTGACAGAAGACTCACCAAGATTATCGCAGAAAATGCATATTTCAGCTGGAAACCCCACGAAAACCAAGTTATCGGCGGCTCTACATATCAAACGCACTGTGGAGTGTTCAATACACCAGATAACGTGTTTCTCGCATTAAATAGCTCGAAAAGAGCGATATCTATAATTCTGCATACTTCGGACAGAAGTCTCACCAATATTATCGCAGAAAATGCATATCTCAGCTTGAAACCTCACGAAAATCAAGATGACGCCGGTTCTGCATATCAAACGCACTGTGGAGTGGTGAAAACAACCAGATAACGTGATTCTCGCATTAAATAGCTCGAAACGAGCGATCTAGGTGATTCTGCATACTGCTGACAGAAGACTCACCAAGATTATCGCAGAAAATGCATATTTCAACTGGAAACCCCACGAAAACCAAGTTATCGGCGGCTCTACATATCAAACGCACTGTGGAGTGTTCAATACACCAGATAACGTGTTTCTCGCATTAAATAGCTCGAAAAGAGCGATATCTATAATTCTGCATACTTCGGACAGAAGTCTCACCAATATTATCGCAGAAAATGCATATCTCAACTTGAAACCTCACGAAAATCAAGATGACGCCGGTTCTGCATATCAAACGTACTGTGATGTGGTGAAAACAACAGAAAACGTGTTTCGTGCATTAAGTAGCTCGAAAAGAGCGATCAAGATGGTTCTGCATACTTCTGACAAAAGACCCACAAAGATTATCGCAAAAAATGCATATCTCAGTTGGAAACACCACAAAAATCAAGATATCGCCTGTTCTGCAGATCAAACGCACTGTGGAGTGGTGAAAACAACCAGAGAACGTGTTTCTCGCATTAAATAGCTCGAAAAGAGCGATATCGATGATTCAGCATACTTCGGACAGAAGTCTCACCAAGATTATCGTAAAAAATGCATATCTCAGCTTGAAACCCCATGAAAACCAAGATATCGCTGGTACTGCATATCAAACGCAGTGTGGAGTGGTCGATACACCAGATAACGTGTTTCTCGCATTAAATAGCTCGAAACGAACGATCTAGATTATTCTGCATACTTCTGACAGAAGTCTCACCAAGATTATCGTAGAAAATGCATATCTCAGCTTGAAACCCGACGAAAACCGAGTTATCTCCGGTTCTGCACACCAAACGTACCTTGGACTGGTGAAAACACCAGAAAACGTGTTTCGCGCATTAAGTAGCTCGAAAAGAGCGTTCTCGAAGATTCTGCATACTTCTGACAGAAGTCTCACCAGGGTTATCGTAGAAAATGCATATCTCAGCCTAAAACCCGACCGAAACAAAGATATCTCCGGTTCTGCATTTCAAACGTACTGTGGAGTGGTGAAAACACCAGAAAACCTGTTTCGTGCATTAAGTAGCTCGAAAAGAGCGATCAAGATGATTCTGCATTCTTCTGACAAAAGACACACCAAGATTATCGCAGAAAATGCATATCTCAGCTTGAAACCCCACGAAAACCAAGATATGTACTGTTCTGCATATCAAACGCACTGTGGAGTGTTGAAAACACCAGATAACGTGTTTCTCGCACTAACTAGCTCGAAACGAGCGATCAAGATGATTCTGCATTCTTCTGACAAAAGACCCACCAAGATTATCGCAGAAAATGCATATCTCAGCTGGTAACACCACGAAAATCAAGATATCGCCGGTTCTGCATATCAGACGCACTGTGGAGTGCTGAAAACACCAGAAAACGTGTTTCTCGCATTAACTAGCTCGAAAAGAGCGTTCTCGATTATTCTGCATACTTCTCAAAGATGAAACACCAAGATTATCGCAGAAAATGCATATTTCAGCTGGAAACCCCACGAAAACCAAGTTATCGGCGGCTCTACATATCAAACGCACAGTGGAGTGGTCAAAACACCAGATAACGTGTTTCTCGCATTAAGTAGCTCGAAACGAACGATCTAGATTATTCTGCATACTTCTGACTGAAGTCTCACCAAGAGTATCGCAGAAAATGCATATCTCAGCTTGAAACCCCACGAAAACCAAGATATGTACTGTTCTGCATATCAAACGCACTGTGGAGTGTTGAAAACACCAGATAACGTGTTTCTCGCACTAACTAGCTCGAAACGAGCGATCTCGATGATTCTGCATACTTCGGACAGAAGTCTCAACAAGATTATCGCAGAAAATGCATATCTCAGCTTGAAACCTCACGAAAATTAAGATGACGCCGGTTCTGCATATCAAACGCAGTGTGGAGTGGTCAATACACCAGATAACGTGCTTCTCGCATTAAATAGATCGAAACGAACGATCTAGATTATTCTGCATACTTCTGACTGAAGTCTCACCAAGAGTATCGCAGAAAATGCATATCTCAGCTGGAAACCCTACGAAAACCAAGATATCGCCGGTTCTCCATAACAGACGCACTGTGGAGTGGTGAAAACACCAGAAAACGTGTTTCTCGCATTAACTAGCTCGAAAAGAGCGTTCTCGATGATTCTGCATACTTCTCATAGATGAAACACCAAGATTATCGCAGAAAATGCATATTTCAGCTGGAAACCCCACGAAAACCAAGTTATCGGCGGCTCTACATATCAAACGCACTGTGGAGTGGTCAAAACACCAGATAACGTGTTTCTCGCATTAAATAACTCGAAAAGAGCGATATCGATGATTATGCATACTTCTGACAGAAGACTCACCAAGATTATCGCAGAAAATGCATATTTCAGCTGGAAACCCCACGAAAACCAAGTTATCGGCGGCTCTACATATCAAACGCACTGTGGAGTGTTCAATACACCAGATAACGTGTTTCTCGCATTAAATAGCTCGAAAAGAGCGATATCTATAATTCTGCATACTTCGGACAGAAGTCTCACCAATATTATCGCAGAAAATGCATATCTCAGCTTGAAACCTCACGAAAATCAAGATGACGCCGGTTCTGCATATCGACCGCACTGTGGAGTGGTGAAAACACCAGATAACGTGTTTCTCGCACTAACTAGCTCGAAAAGAGCGATATCGATGATTCAGCATACTTCGGACAGAAGTCTCACCAAGATTATCGCAGAAAATGCATATCTCAGCTTGAAACCCCACGAAAACCAAGATATCGCCGGTTCTGCATATCAAACGCACTGTGGTGTGGTGATAACACCAGATAACGTGTTTCTCGCATTAAATGTCTCGAAACGAGCGATCTCGATGCTTCTGCATACTTCTAACAGAAGTCTCACCAAGATTATCGCAGAAAATGCATATCTCAGCTTGAAACCCCACGAAAACCAAGATATGTACTGTTCTGCATATCGAACGCACTGTGGAGTGGCGAAAACGCCAGATAACGTGTTTCTCGCACTAACTAGCTCGAAAAGAGCGATATCGATGATTCAGCATCCTTCGGACAGAAGTCTCACCAAGATTATCGCAGAAAATGCATATCTCAGCTTGAAACCCCACGAAAACCAAGATATCGCCGGTTCTGCATATCCAACGGTCTGTGGAGTGGTGAAAACCCCAGAAAACGAGTTTCTCGCATTAAATAGCTCGAAAAGAGCGCTCTCGACCTTTCTGCATACTTCGGACAGAAGTCTCAAGAAGATTATCGCAGAAAATGCATATCTCTGCTTGAAACCCCACGAAAACCAAGATATCTACTGTTCTGCATATCCAACGAAATGTCGAGTGGTGAAAACCCCAGAAAACGTGTTTCTAGCAGTAAATAGCTCGAAAAGAGCGCTCTCGACCTTTCTGCATACTTCTAACAGAAGTCTCACGAAGATTATCGCAGAAAATGCATATCTCAGCTTGAAACCACACGAAAACCAAGATGTCGCCGGTTCTGCATATCAAACGCACTGTGGAGTGGTGAAAACACCAGATAACGTGTTTCTCGCATTAAATAGCTCGAAAAGTGCGATCTCGATGATTCTGCATACTTCTAACAGAAGTCTCACGAAGATTATCGCAGAAAATGCATATCTCAGCTTGAAACCACACGAAAACCAAGATGTCGCCGGTTTTGCATATCAAACGCACTGTGGAGTGGTGAAAACACCAGATAACGTGTTTCTCGCATTATATAGCTCGAAACGAGCGATCTCGATGTTTCTGCATACTTCTAACAGAAGTCTCACCAAGATTATCGCAGAAAATGCATATCTCAGCTTGAAACACCACAAATACCGAGATATCGCCGGTTCTGCATATCAAACGCACTGTGGAGTGGTGAAAACACCAGATAACGTGTTTCTCGCATTAAATAGCTCGAAAAGAGCGTTCTCGAAGATCCTGCATACTTCTGACAGAAGTCTCACCAAGATTATCGTAGAAAATGCATATCTCAGCTTGAAACCTGACGAAAACCGAGTTATCTCCGGTTCTGCACATCAAACGTACCGTGGAGTGGGGAAAACACCAGAAAACGTGTTTCGCGCATTAAGTAGCTCGAAAAGAGCGTTCTCGAAGATTCTGCATGCTTCTGACAGAAGTCTCACCAAGGTTATCGTAGAAAATGCATATCTCAGCTTGAAACCCGACCGAAACCAAGATATCTCCGGTTCTGCATGTCAAACGTACTGTGGAGTGGTGAAAACACCAGAAAACGTGTTTTTTCGCATTAAATAGATCGAAAAGAGCGATCTAGATGATTCTGCATACTTCTGACTGAAGTCTCACCAATATTATCGCAGAAAATGCATTTCTCAGCTTGAAACCCCACGAAAGCCAAGATATCGCTGGTTCTGCATATCAAACGCACTGTGGAGTGGTGAAAACACCAGAAAACGTGTTTCTCGCATTAACTAGCTCGAAAAGAGCGTTCTCGATGATTCTGCATACTTCTCATAGATGAAACACCAAGATTATCGCAGAAAATGCATATTTCAGCTGGAAACCCCACGAAAACCAAGTTATCGGCGGCTCTACATATCAAACGCACTGTGGAGTGGTCAAAACACCAGATAACGTGTTTCTCGCATTAAATAACTCGAAAAGAGCGATATCGATGATTATGCATACTTCTGACAGAAGACTCACCAAGATTATCGCAGAAAATGCATATTTCAGCTGGAAACCCCACGAAAACCAAGTTATCGGCGGCTCTACATATCAAACGCACTGTGGAGTGTTCAATACACCAGATAACGTGTTTCTCGCATTAAATAGCTCGAAAAGAGCGATATCTATAATTCTGCATACTTCGGACAGAAGTCTCACCAATATTATCGCAGAAAATGCATATCTCAGCTTGAAACCTCACGAAAATCAAGATGACGCCGGTTCTGCATATCAAACGCACTGTGGAGTGGTGAAAACAACCAGATAACGTGTTTCTCGCATTAAATAGCTCGAAACGAGCGATCTAGGTGATTCTGCATACTTCTGACTGAAGTCTCACCAATATTATCGCAGAAAATGCATATTTCAGCTGGAAACCCCACGAAAACCAAGTTATCGGCGGCTCTACATATCAAACGCACTGTGGAGTGGTCAAAACACCAGATAACGTGTTTCTCGCATTAAATAACTCGAAAAGAGCGATATCGATGATTATGCATACTTCTGACAGAAGACTCACCAAGATTATCGCAGAAAATGCATATCTCAGCTCGAAACACCACGAAAATCAAGATGTCGCCGGTTCTGCATATCAAACGCACTGTGGGGTGGTGAAAACACCAGAAAACGTGTTACTCGCATTAAATAGTTCGAAAAGAGCGATCTAGATGATTCTGCATACTTCTGACAGAAGACTCACCAAGATTATCGCAGAAAATGCATATCTCAGCTGGAAACTCTACGAAAACCAAGATATCGCCGGTTCTCCATAACAGACGCACTGTGGAGTGGTGAAAACACCAGAAAACGTGTTTCTCGCATTAACTAGCTTGAAAAGAGCGTTCTCGATGATTCTGCATACTTCTCATAGATGAAACACCAAGATTATCGCAGAAAATGCATATTTCAGCTGGAAACCCCACGAAAACCAAGTTATCGGCGGCTCTACATATCAAACGCACTGTGGAGTGGTCAAAACACCAGATAACGTGTTTCTCGCATTAAATAACTCGAAAAGAGCGATATCGATGATTATGCATACTTCTGACAGAAGACTCACCATGATTATCGCAGAAAATGCATATTTCAGCTGGAAACCCCACGAAAACCAAGTTATCGGCGGCTCTACATATCAAACGCACTGTGGAGTGTTCAATACACCAGATAACGTGTTTCTCGCATTAAATAGCTCGAAAAGAGCGATATCTATAATTCTGCATACTTCGGACAGAAGTCTCACCAATATTATCGCAGAAAATGCATATCTCAGCTTGAAACCTCACGAAAATCAAGATGACGCCGGTTCTGCATATCAAACGCACTGTGGAGTGGTGAAAACAACCAGATAACGTGTTTCTCGCATTAAATAGCTCGAAACGAGCGATCTAGGTGATTCTGCATACTTCTGACTGAAGTCTCACCAATATTATCGCAGAAAATGCATATCTCAGCTTGAAACCCGACGAAAACCAAGATATCGTCGGTTCTGCATATCAGACGCACTGTGGAATGTTGAAAACACCAGAAAACGTGTTTCTCGCATTAACTATCTCGAAAAGAGCGTTCTCGATGATTGTGCATACTTCTCATAGATGAAACACCAAGAGTATCGCAGAAAATGCATATTTCAACTGGAAACCCCACGAAAACCAAGTTATCGGCGGCTCTACATATCAAACGCACTGTGGAGTGGTCAAAACACCAGATAACGTGTTTCTCGCATTAAATAACTCGAAAAGAGCGATATCGATGATTATGCATACTTCTGACAGAAGACTCACCAAGATTATCGCAGAAAATGCATATTTCAGCTGGAAACCCCACGAAAACCAAGTTATCGGCGGCTCTACATATCAAACGCACTGTGGAGTGTTCAATACACCAGATAACGTGTTTCTCGCATTAAATAGCTCGAAAAGAGCGATATCTATAATTCTGCATACTTCGGACAGAAGTCTCACCAATATTATCGCAGAAAATGCATATCTCAGCTTGAAACCTCACGAAAATCAAGATGACGCCGGTTCTGCATATCAAACGCACTGTGGAGTGGTGAAAACAACCAGATAACGTGTTTCTCGCATTAAATAGCTCGAAACGAGCGATCTAGGTGATTCTGCATACTTCTGACTGAAGTCTCACCAATATTATCGCAGAAAATGCATATCTCAGCTTGAAACCCGACGAAAACCAAGATATCGTCGGTTCTGCATATCAGACGCACTGTGGAATGTTGAAAACACCAGAAAACGTGTTTCTCGCATTAACTATCTCGAAAAGAGCGTTCTCGATGATTGTGCATACTTCTCATAGATGAAACACCAAGAGTATCGCAGAAAATGCATATTTCAACTGGAAACCCCACGAAAACCAAGTTATCGGCGGCTCTACATATCAAACGCACTGTGGAGTGGTCAAAACACCAGATAACGTGTTTCTCGCATTAAATAACTCGAAAAGAGCGATATCGATGATTATGCATACTTCTGACAGAAGACTCACCAAGATTATCGCAGAAAATGCATATTTCAGCTGGAAACCCCACGAAAACCAAGTTATCGGCGGCTCTACATATCAAACGCACTGTGGAGTGTTCAATACACCAGATAACGTGTTTCTCGCATTAAATAGCTCGAAAAGAGCGATATCTATAATTCTGCATACTTCGGACAGAAGTCTCACCAATATTATCGCAGAAAATGCATATCTCAGCTTGAAACCTCACGAAAATCAAGATGACGCCGGTTCTGCATATCAAACGCACTGTGGAGTGGTGAAAACAACCAGATAACGTGATTCTCGCATTAAATAGCTCGAAACGAGCGATCTAGGTGATTCTGCATACTGCTGACAGAAGACTCACCAAGATTATCGCAGAAAATGCATATTTCAACTGGAAA
Source organism: Anthophora plumipes (assembly GCA_951804975.1). Classification (NCBI taxonomy): domain Eukaryota; kingdom Metazoa; phylum Arthropoda; class Insecta; order Hymenoptera; family Apidae; genus Anthophora; species Anthophora plumipes. Next base: position 1,469,872 of record CATORF010000043.1, read on the forward strand.
CCCCACGAAAACCAAGTTATCGGCGGCTCTACATATCAAACGCACTGTGGAGTGTTCAATACACCAGATAACGTGTTTCTCGCATTAAATAGCTCGAAAAGAGCGATATCTATAATTCTGCATACTTCGGACAGAAGTCTCACCAATATTATCGCAGAAAATGCATATCTCAGCTTGAAACCTCACGAAAATCAAGATGACGCCGGTTCTGCATATCAAACGTACTGTGATGTGGTGAAAACAACAGAAAACGTGTTTCGTGCATTAAGTAGCTCGAAAAGAGCGATCAAGATGGTTCTGCATACTTCTGACAAAAGACCCACAAAGATTATCGCAAAAAATGCATATCTCAGTTGGAAACACCACGAAAATCAAGATATCGCCTGTTCTGCAGATCAAACGCACTGTGGAGTGGTGAAAACAACCAGAGAACGTGTTTCTCGCATTAAATAGCTCGAAAAGAGCGATATCGATGATTCAGCATACTTCGGACAGAAGTCTCACCAAGATTATCGTAAAAAATGCATATCTCAGCTTGAAACCCCATGAAAACCAAGATATCGCTGGTACTGCATATCAAACGCAGTGTGGAGTGGTCGATACACCAGATAACGTGTTTCTCGCATTAAATAGCTCGAAACGAACGATCTAGATTATTCTGCATACTTCTGACAGAAGTCTCACCAAGATTATCGTAGAAAATGCATATCTCAGCTTGAAACCCGACGAAAACCGAGTTATCTCCGGTTCTGCACACCAAACGTACCTTGGACTGGTGAAAACACCAGAAAACGTGTTTCGCGCATTAAGTAGCTCGAAAAGAGCGTTCTCGAAGATTCTGCATACTTCTGACAGAAGTCTCACCAGGGTTATCGTAGAAAATGCATATCTCAGCCTAAAACCCGACCGAAACAAAGATATCTCCGGTTCTGCATTTCAAACGTACTGTGGAGTGGTGAAAACACCAGAAAACCTGTTTCGTGCATTAAGTAGCTCGAAAAGAGCGATCAAGATGATTCTGCATTCTTCTGACAAAAGACACACCAAGATTATCGCAGAAAATGCATATCTCAGCTTGAAACCCCACGAAAACCAAGATATGTACTGTTCTGCATATCAAACGCACTGTGGAGTGTTGAAAACACCAGATAACGTGTTTCTCGCACTAACTAGCTCGAAACGAGCGATCAAGATGATTCTGCATTCTTCTGACAAAAGACCCACCAAGATTATCGCAGAAAATGCATATCTCAGCTGGTAACACCACGATAATCAAGATATCGCCGGTTCTGCATATCAGACGCACTGTGGAGTGCTGAAAACACCAGAAAACGTGTTTCTCGCATTAACTAGCTCGAAAAGAGCGTTCTCGATTATTCTGCATACTTCTCAAAGATGAAACACCAAGATTATCGCAGAAAATGCATATTTCAGCTGGAAACCCCACGAAAACCAAGTTATCGGCGGCTCTACATATCAAACGCACAGTGGAGTGGTCAAAACACCAGATAACGTGTTTCTCGCATTAAGTAGCTCGAAACGAACGATCTAGATTATTCTGTATACTTCTGACTGAAGTCTCACCAAGAGTATCGCAGAAAATGCATATCTCAGCTTGAAACCCCACGAAAACCAAGATATGTACTGTTCTGCATATCAAACGCACTGTGGAGTGTTGAAAACACCAGATAACGTGTTTCTCGCACTAACTAGCTCGAAACGAGCGATCTCGATGATTCTGCATACTTCGGACAGAAGTCTCAACAAGATTATCGCAGAAAATGCATATCTCAGCTTGAAACCTCACGAAAATTAAGATGACGCCGGTTCTGCATATCAAACGCAGTGTGGAGTGGTCAATACACCAGATAACGTGTTTCTCGCATTAAATAGATCGAAACGAACGATCTAGATTATTCTGCATACTTCTGACTGAAGTCTCACCAAGAGTATCGCAGAAAATGCATATCTCAGCTGGAAACCCTACGAAAACCAAGATATCGCCGGTTCTCCATAACAGACGCACTGTGGAGTGGTGAAAACACCAGAAAACGTGTTTCTCGCATTAACTAGCTCGAAAAGAGCGTTCTCGATGATTCTGCATACTTCTCATAGATGAAACACCAAGATTATCGCAGAAAATGCATATTTCAGCTGGAAACCCCACGAAAACCAAGTTATCGGCGGCTCTACATATCAAACGCACTGTGGAGTGGTCAAAACACCAGATAACGTGTTTCTCGCATTAAATAACTCGAAAAGAGCGATATCGATGATTATGCATACTTCTGACAGAAGACTCACCAAGATTATCGCAGAAAATGCATATTTCAGCTGGAAACCCCACGAAAACCAAGTTATCGGCGGCTCTACATATCAAACGCACTGTGGAGTGTTCAATACACCAGATAACGTGTTTCTCGCATTAAATAGCTCGAAAAGAGCGATATCTATAATTCTGCATACTTCGGACAGAAGTCTCACCAATATTATCGCAGAAAATGCATATCTCAGCTTGAAACCTCACGAAAATCAAGATGACGCCGGTTCTGCATATCAAACGCACTGTGGAGTGGTGAAAACAACCAGATAACGTGTTTCTCGCATTAAATAGCTCGAAACGAGCGATCAAGGTGATTCTGCATACTTCTGACTGAAGTCTCACCAATATTATCGCAGAAAATGCATATTTCAGCTGGAAACCCCACGAAAACCAAGTTATCGGCGGCTCTACATATCAAACGCACTGTGGAGTGGTCAAAACACCAGATAACGTGTTTCTCGCATTAAATAACTCGAAAAGAGCGATATCGATGATTATGCATACTTCTGACAGAAGACTCACCATGATTATCGCAGAAAATGCATATTTCAGCTGGAAACCCCACGAAAACCAAGTTATCGGCGGCTCTACATATCAAACGCACTGTGGAGTGTTCAATACACCAGATAACGTGTTTCTCGCATTAAATAGCTCGAAAAGAGCGATATCTATAATTCTGCATACTTCGGACAGAAGTCTCACCAATATTATCGCAGAAAATGCATATCTCAGCTTGAAACCTCACGAAAATCAAGATGACGCCGGTTCTGCATATCAAACGCACTGTGGAGTGGTGAAAACAACCAGATAACGTGTTTCTCGCATTAAATAGCTCGAAACGAGCGATCTAGGTGATTCTGCATACTTCTGACTGAAGTCTCACCAATATTATCGCAGAAAATGCATATCTCAGCTTGAAACCCGACGAAAACCAAGATATCGTCGGTTCTGCATATCAGACGCACTGTGGAATGTTGAAAACACCAGAAAACGTGTTTCTCGCATTAACTATCTCGAAAAGAGCGTTCTCGATGATTGTGCATACTTCTCATAGATGAAACACCAAGAGTATCGCAGAAAATGCATATTTCAACTGGAAACCCCACGAAAACCAAGTTATCGGCGGCTCTACATATCAAACGCACTGTGGAGTGGTCAAAACACCAGATAACGTGTTTCTCGCATTAAATAACTCGAAAAGAGCGATATCGATGATTATGCATACTTCTGACAGAAGACTCACCAAGATTATCGCAGAAAATGCATATTTCAGCTGGAAACCCCACGAAAACCAAGTTATCGGCGGCTCTACATATCAAACGCACTGTGGAGTGTTCAATACACCAGATAACGTGTTTCTCGCATTAAATAGCTCGAAAAGAGCGATATCTATAATTCTGCATACTTCGGACAGAAGTCTCACCAATATTATCGCAGAAAATGCATATCTCAGCTTGAAACCTCACGAAAATCAAGATGACGCCGGTTCTGCATATCAAACGCACTGTGGAGTGGTGAAAACAACCAGATAACGTGTTTCTCGAATTAAATATCTCGAAACGAGCGATCTAGGTGATTCTGCATACTTCTGACTGAAGTCTCACCAATATTATCGCAGAAAATGCATATCTCAGCTTGAAACCCGACGAAAACCAAGATATCGTCGGTTCTGCATATCAGACGCACTGTGGAATGTTGAAAACACCAGAAAACGTGTTTCTCGCATTAGCTATCTCGAAAAGAGCGTTCTCGATGATTGTGCATACTTCTCATAGATGAAACACCAAGAGTATCGCAGAAAATGCATATTTCAACTGGAAACCCCACGAAAACCAAGTTATCGGCGGCTCTACATATCAAACGCACTGTGGAGTGGTCAAAACACCAGATAACGTGTTTCTCGCATTAAATAACTCGAAAAGAGCGATATCGATGATTATGCATACTTCTGACAGAAGACTCACCAAGATTATCGCAGAAAATGCATATTTCAGCTGGAAACCCCACGAAAACCAAGTTATCGGCGGCTCTACATATCAAACGCACTGTGGAGTGTTCAATACACCAGATAACGTGTTTCTCGCATTAAATAGCTCGAAAAGAGCGATATCTATAATTCTGCATACTTCGGACAGAAGTCTCACCAATATTATCGCAGAAAATGCATATCTCAGCTTGAAACCTCACGAAAATCAAGATGACGCCGGTTCTGCATATCAAACGCACTGTGGAGTGGTGAAAACAACCAGATAACGTGATTCTCGCATTAAATAGCTCGAAACGAGCGATCTAGGTGATTCTGCATACTGCTGACTGAAGTCTCACCAATATTATCGCAGAAAATGCATATCTCAGCTTGAAACCCGACGAAAACCAAGATATCGTCGGATCTGCATATCAAACGCACTGTGGAGTGGTGAAAACAACCAGATAACGTGTTTCTCGCATTAAATAGCTCGAAACGAGCGATCTAGGTGATTCTGCATACTTCTAACAGAAGTCTCACGAAGATTATCGCAGAAAATGCATATCTCAGCTTGAAACCTCACGAAAATCAAGATGACGCCGGTTCTGCATATCAAACGCACTGTGGAGTGGTGAAAACAACCAGATAACGTGATTCTCGCATTAAATAGCTCGAAAAGTGCGATCTCGATGATTCTGCATACTTCTAACAGAAGTCTCACGAAGATTATCGCAGAAAATGCATATCTCAGCTTGAAACCACACGAAAACCAAGATGTCGCCGGTTTTGCATATCAAACGCACTGTGGAGTGGTGAAAACACCAGATAACGTGTTTCTCGCATTATATAGCTCGAAACGAGCGATCTCGATGTTTCTGCATACTTCTAACAGAAGTCTCACCAAGATTATCGCAGAAAATGCATATCTCAGCTTGAAACCCCACAAATACCGAGATATCGCCGGTTCTGCATATCAAACGCACTGTGGAGTGGTGAAAACACCAGATAACGTGTTTCTCGCATTAAATAGCTCGAAAAGAGCGTTCTCGAAGATCCTGCATACTTCTGACAGAAGTCTCACCAAGATTATCGTAGAAAATGAATATCTCAGCTTGAAACCTGACGAAAACCGAGTTATCTCCGGTTCTGCACATCAAACGTACCGTGGAGTGGGGAAAACACCAGAAAACGTGTTTCGCGCATTAAGTAGCTCGAAAAGAGCGTTCTCGAAGATTCTGCATACTTCTGACAGAAGTCTCACCAAGGTTATCGTAGAAAATGCATATCTCAGCTTGAAACCCGACCGAAACCAAGATATCTCCGGTTCTGCATGTCAAACGTACTGTGATGTGGTGAAAACAACAGAAAACGTGTTTCGTGCATTAAGTAGCTCGAAAAGAGCGATCAAGATGGTTCTGCATACTTCTGACAAAAGACCCACAAAGATTATCGCAAAAAATGCATATCTCAGTTGGAAACACCACGAAAATCAAGATATCGCCTGTTCTGCAGATCAAACGCACTGTGGAGTGGTGAAAACAACCAGAGAACGTGTTTCTCGCATTAAATAGCTCGAAAAGAGCGATATCGATGATTCAGCATACTTCGGACAGAAGTCTCACCAAGATTATTGCAGAAAATGCATATCTCAGCTTGAAACCCCATGAAAACCAAGATATCGCTGGTACTGCATATCAAACGCAGTGTGGAGTGGTCGATACACCAGATAACGTGTTTCTCGCATTAAATAGCTCGAAACGAACGATCTAGATTATTCTGCATACTTCTGACAGAAGTCTCACCAAGATTATCGTAGAAAATGCATATCTCAGCTTGAAACCCGACGAAAACCGAGTTATCTCCGGTTCTGCACACCAAACGTACCTTGGACTGGTGAAAACACCAGAAAACGTGTTTCGCGCATTAAGTAGCTCGAAAAGAGCGTTCTCGAAGATTCTGCATACTTCTGACAGAAGTCTCACCAACATTATCGTAGAAAATGCATATCTCAGCTGGAAACACCACGAAAATCAAGATATCTCCGGTTCTGCATTTCAAACGTACTGTGGAGTGGTGAAAACACCAGAAAACCTGTTTCGTGCATTAAGTAGCTCGAAAAGAGCGATCAAGATGATTCTGCATTCTTCTGACAAAAGACACACCAAGATTATCGCAGAAAATGCATATCTCAGCTTGAAACCCCACGAAAACCAAGATATGTACTGTTCTGCATATCAAACGCACTGTGGAGTGTTGAAAACACCAGATAACGTGTTTCTCGCACTAACTAGCTCGAAACGAGCGATCAAGATGATTCTGCATTCTTCTGACAAAAGACCCACCAAGATTATCGCAGAAAATGCATATCTCAGCTGGTAACACCACGATAATCAAGATATCGCCGGTTCTGCATATCAGACGCACTGTGGAGTGCTGAAAACACCAGAAAACGTGTTTCTCGCATTAACTAGCTCGAAAAGAGCGTTCTCGATTATTCTGCATACTTCTCAAAGATGAAACACCAAGATTATCGCAGAAAATGCATATTTCAGCTGGAAACCCCACGAAAACCAAGTTATCGGCGGCTCTACATATCAAACGCACAGTGGAGTGGTCAAAACACCAGATAACGTGTTTCTCGCATTAAGTAGCTCGAAACGAACGATCTAGATTATTCTGTATACTTCTGACTGAAGTCTCACCAAGAGTATCGCAGAAAATGCATATCTCAGCTTGAAACCCCACGAAAACCAAGATATGTACTGTTCTGCATATCAAACGCACTGTGGAGTGTTGAAAACACCAGATAACGTGTTTCTCGCACTAACTAGCTCGAAACGAGCGATCTCGATGATTCTGCATACTTCGGACAGAAGTCTCAACAAGATTATCGCAGAAAATGCATATCTCAGCTTGAAACCTCACGAAAATTAAGATGACGCCGGTTCTGCATATCAAACGCAGTGTGGAGTGGTCAATACACCAGATAACGTGTTTCTCGCATTAAATAGATCGAAACGAACGATCTAGATTATTCTGCATACTTCTGACTGAAGTCTCACCAAGAGTATCGCAGAAAATGCATATCTCAGCTGGAAACCCTACGAAAACCAAGATATCGCCGGTTCTCCATAACAGACGCACTGTGGAGTGGTGAAAACACCAGAAAACGTGTTTCTCGCATTAACTAGCTCGAAAAGAGCGTTCTCGATGATTCTGCATACTTCTCATAGATGAAACACCAAGATTATCGCAGAAAATGCATATTTCAGCTGGAAACCCCACGAAAACCAAGTTATCGGCGGCTCTACATATCAAACGCACTGTGGAGTGGTCAAAACACCAGATAACGTGTTTCTCGCATTAAATAACTCGAAAAGAGCGATATCGATGATTATGCATACTTCTGACAGAAGACTCACCAAGATTATCGCAGAAAATGCATATTTCAGCTGGAAACCCCACGAAAACCAAGTTATCGGCGGCTCTACATATCAAACGCACTGTGGAGTGTTCAATACACCAGATAACGTGTTTCTCGCATTAAATAGCTCGAAAAGAGCGATATCTATAATTCTGCATACTTCGGACAGAAGTCTCACCAATATTATCGCAGAAAATGCATATCTCAGCTTGAAACCTCACGAAAATCAAGATGACGCCGGTTCTGCATATCAAACGCACTGTGGAGTGGTGAAAACAACCAGATAACGTGTTTCTCGCATTAAATAGCTCGAAACGAGCGATCAAGGTGATTCTGCATACTTCTGACTGAAGTCTCACCAATATTATCGCAGAAAATGCATATTTCAGCTGGAAACCCCACGAAAACCAAGTTATCGGCGGCTCTACATATCAAACGCACTGTGGAGTGGTCAAAACACCAGATAACGTGTTTCTCGCATTAAATAACTCGAAAAGAGCGATATCGATGATTATGCATACTTCTGACAGAAGACTCACCATGATTATCGCAGAAAATGCATATTTCAGCTGGAAACCCCACGAAAACCAAGTTATCGGCGGCTCTACATATCAAACGCACTGTGGAGTGTTCAATACACCAGATAACGTGTTTCTCGCATTAAATAGCTCGAAAAGAGCGATATCTATAATTCTGCATACTTCGGACAGAAGTCTCACCAATATTATCGCAGAAAATGCATATCTCAGCTTGAAACCTCACGAAAATCAAGATGACGCCGGTTCTGCATATCAAACGCACTGTGGAGTGGTGAAAACAACCAGATAACGTGTTTCTCGCATTAAATAGCTCGAAACGAGCGATCTAGGTGATTCTGCATACTTCTGACTGAAGTCTCACCAATATTATCGCAGAAAATGCATATCTCAGCTTGAAACCCGACGAAAACCAAGATATCGTCGGTTCTGCATATCAGACGCACTGTGGAATGTTGAAAACACCAGAAAACGTGTTTCTCGCATTAACTATCTCGAAAAGAGCGTTCTCGATGATTGTGCATACTTCTCATAGATGAAACACCAAGAGTATCGCAGAAAATGCATATTTCAACTGGAAACCCCACGAAAACCAAGTTATCGGCGGCTCTACATATCAAACGCACTGTGGAGTGGTCAAAACACCAGATAACGTGTTTCTCGCATTAAATAACTCGAAAAGAGCGATATCGATGATTATGCATACTTCTGACAGAAGACTCACCAAGATTATCGCAGAAAATGCATATTTCAGCTGGAAACCCCACGAAAACCAAGTTATCGGCGGCTCTACATATCAAACGCACTGTGGAGTGTTCAATACACCAGATAACGTGTTTCTCGCATTAAATAGCTCGAAAAGAGCGATATCTATAATTCTGCATACTTCGGACAGAAGTCTCACCAATATTATCGCAGAAAATGCATATCTCAGCTTGAAACCTCACGAAAATCAAGATGACGCCGGTTCTGCATATCAAACGCACTGTGGAGTGGTGAAAACAACCAGATAACGTGTTTCTCGCATTAAATATCTCGAAACGAGCGATCTAGGTGATTCTGCATACTTCTGACTGAAGTCTCACCAATATTATCGCAGAAAATGCATATCTCAGCTTGAAACCCGACGAAAACCAAGATATCGTCGGTTCTGCATATCAGACGCACTGTGGAATGTTGAAAACACCAGAAAACGTGTTTCTCGCATTAGCTATCTCGAAAAGAGCGTTCTCGATGATTGTGCATACTTCTCATAGATGAAACACCAAGAGTATCGCAGAAAATGCATATTTCAACTGGAAACCCCACGAAAACCAAGTTATCGGCGGCTCTACATATCAAACGCACTGTGGAGTGGTCAAAACACCAGATAACGTGTTTCTCGCATTAAATAACTCGAAAAGAGCGATATCGATGATTATGCATACTTCTGACAGAAGACTCACCAAGATTATCGCAGAAAATGCATATTTCAGCTGGAAACCCCACGAAAACCAAGTTATCGGCGGCTCTACATATCAAACGCACTGTGGAGTGTTCAATACACCAGATAACGTGTTTCTCGCATTAAATAGCTCGAAAAGAGCGATATCTATAATTCTGCATACTTCGGACAGAAGTCTCACCAATATTATCGCAGAAAATGCATATCTCAGCTTGAAACCTCACGAAAATCAAGATGACGCCGGTTCTGCATATCAAACGCACTGTGGAGTGGTGAAAACAACCAGATAACGTGATTCTCGCATTAAATAGCTCGAAACGAGCGATCTAGGTGATTCTGCATACTGCTGACTGAAGTCTCACCAATATTATCGCAGAAAATGCATATCTCAGCTTGAAACCCGACGAAAACCAAGATATCGTCGGATCTGCATATCAAACGCACTGTGGAGTGGTGAAAACAACCAGATAACGTGTTTCTCGCATTAAATAGCTCGAAACGAGCGATCTAGGTGATTCTGCATACTTCTAACAGAAGTCTCACGAAGATTATCGCAGAAAATGCATATCTCAGCTTGAAACCTCACGAAAATCAAGATGACGCCGGTTCTGCATATCAAACGCACTGTGGAGTGGTGAAAACAACCAGATAACGTGATTCTCGCATTAAATAGCTCGAAAAGTGCGATCTCGATGATTCTGCATACTTCTAACAGAAGTCTCACGAAGATTATCGCAGAAAATGCATATCTCAGCTTGAAACCACACGAAAACCAAGATGTCGCCGGTTTTGCATATCAAACGCACTGTGGAGTGGTGAAAACACCAGATAACGTGTTTCTCGCATTATATAGCTCGAAACGAGCGATCTCGATGTTTCTGCATACTTCTAACAGAAGTCTCACCAAGATTATCGCAGAAAATGCATATCTCAGCTTGAAACCCCACAAATACCGAGATATCGCCGGTTCTGCATATCAAACGCACTGTGGAGTGGTGAAAACACCAGATAACGTGTTTCTCGCATTAAATAGCTCGAAAAGAGCGTTCTCGAAGATCCTGCATACTTCTGACAGAAGTCTCACCAAGATTATCGTAGAAAATGAATATCTCAGCTTGAAACCTGACGAAAACCGAGTTATCTCCGGTTCTGCACATCAAACGTACCGTGGAGTGGGGAAAACACCAGAAAACGTGTTTCGCGCATTAAGTAGCTCGAAAAGAGCGTTCTCGAAGATTCTGCATACTTCTGACAGAAGTCTCACCAAGGTTATCGTAGAAAATGCATATCTCAGCTTGAAACCCGACCGAAACCAAGATATCTCCGGTTCTGCATGTCAAACGTACTGTGGAGTGGTGAAAACACCAGAAAACGTGTTTTTTTCGCATTAAATAGATCGAAAAGAGCGATCTAGATGATTCTGCATACTTCTGACTGAAGTCTCACCAATATTATCGCAGAAAATGCATTTCTCAGCTTGAAACCCCACGAAAGCCAAGATATCGCTGGTTCTGCATATCAAACGCACTGTGGAGTGGTGAAAACACCAGATAACGTGTTTCTCGCATTAAGTAGCTCGAAACGAGCGTTCTCGATGATTCTGCATACGTCTCATAGATGAAACACCAAGATTATCGCACAAAATGCATATATCAGCTGGAAACCCCATGAAAACCAAGTTATCGGCGGATCTACATATCAAACGCACTGTGGAGTGGTCAAAACACCAGAAAACTTGTTTTTTCGCATTAAATAGCTCGAAAAGAACGTTCTCGAAGATCCTGCATACTTGTGACAGAAGTCTCTCCAAGATTATCGTAGAAAATGCATATCTCAGCTTGAAACCCGACGAAAACCGAGTTATCTCCGGTTCTGCACACCAAACGTACCGTGGAGTGGTGAAAACACCAGAAAACGTGTTTCGCGCATTAAGTAGCTCGAAAAGAGCGTTCTCGAAGATTCTGCATACTTCTGACAGAAGTCTCACCAACATTATCGTAGAAAATGCATATCTCAGCTGGAAACACCACGAAAATCAAGATATCGCCGGTTCTGCATATCAAACGCACTGTGGAGTGGTGAAAACACCAGATAACGTGTTTCTCGCATTAAATAGCACGAAAAGAGCGTTCTCGAAGATCCTGCATACTTCTGACAGAAGTCTCACCAAGATTATCGTAGAAAATGCATATCTCAGCTTGAAACCCGACGAAAACCGAGTTATCTCCGGTTCTGCACACCAAACGTACCTTGGAGTGGTGAAAACACCAGAAAACGTGGTTCGCGCATTAAGTAGCTCGCAAACAGCGTTCTCGAAGATTCTGCATACTTCTTGCAGAAGTCTCACCAGGGTTATCGTAGAAAATGCATATCTCAGTTTGAAATCCGACCGAAACCAAGATATCTCCGGTTCTGCATGTCAAACGTACTGTGATGTGGTGAAAACAACAGAAAACGTGTTTCGTGCATTAAGTAGCTCGAAAAGAGCGATCAAGATGGTTCTGCATACTTCTGACAAAAGACCCACAAAGATTATCGCAAAAAATGCTTATCTCAGTTGGAAACACCACGAAAATCAAGATATCGCCTGTTCTGCAGATCAAACGCACTGTGGAGTGGTGAAAACAACCAGAGAACGTGTTTCTCGCATTAAATAGCTCGAAAAGAGCGATATCGATGATTCAGCATACTTCGGACAGAAGTCTCACCAAGATTATCGTAAAAAATGCATATCTCAGCTTGAAACCCCATGAAAACCAAGATATCGCTGGTACTGCATATCAAACGCAGTGTGGAGTGGTCGATACACCAGATAACGTGTTTCTCGCATTAAATAGCTCGAAACGAACGATCTAGATTATTCTGCATACTTCTGACAGAAGTCTCACCAAGATTATCGTAGAAAATGCATATCTCAGCCTAAAACCCGACCGAAACCAAGATATCTCCGGTTCTGCATTTCAAACGTACTGTGGAGTGGTGAAAACACCAGAAAACCTGTTTCGTGCATTAAGTAGCTCGAAAAGAGCGATCAAGATGATTCTGCATTCTTCTGACAAAAGACACACCAAGATTATCGCAGAAAATGCATATCTCAGCTTGAAACCCCACGAAAACCAAGATATGTACTGTTCTGCATATCAAACGCACTGTGGAGTGTTGAAAACACCAGATAACGTGTTTCTCGCACTAACTAGCTCGAAACGAGCGATCTCGATGATTCTGCATACTTCGGACAGAAGTCTCAACAAGATTATCGCAGAAAATGCATATCTCAGCTTGAAACCTCACGAAAATTAAGATGACGCCGGTTCTGCATATCAAACGCAGTGTGGAGTGGTCAATACACCAGATAACGTGTTTCTCGCATTAAATAGATCGAAACGAACGATCTAGATTATTCTGCATACTTCTGACTGAAGTCTCACCAAGAGTATCGCAGAAAATGCATATCTCAGCTGGAAACCCTACGAAAACCAAGATATCGCCGGTTCTCCATAACAGACGCACTGTGGAGTGGTGAAAACACCAGAAAACGTGTTTCTCGCATTAACTAGCTCGAAAAGAGCGTTCTCGATGATTCTGCATACATCTCATAGATGAAACACCAAGATTATCGCAGAAAATGCATATTTCAGCTGGAAACCCCACGAAAACCAAGTTATCGGCGGCTCTACATATCAAACGCACTGTGGAGTGGTCAAAACACCAGATAACGTGTTTCTCGCATTAAATAACTCGAAAAGAGCGATATCGATGATTATGCATACTTCTGACAGAAGTCTCACCAAGATTATCGCAGAAAATGCATATTTCAGCTGGAAACCCCACGAAAACCAAGTTATCGGCGGCTCTACATATCAAACGCACTGTGGAGTGTTCAATACACCAGATAACGTGTTTCTCGCATTAAATAGCTCGAAAAGAGCGATATCTATAATTCTGCATACTTCGGACAGAAGTCTCACCAATATTATCGCAGAAAATGCATATCTCAGCTTGAAACCTCACGAAAATCAAGATGACGCCGGTTCTGCATATCAAACGCACTGTGGAGTGGTGAAAACAACCAGATAACGTGTTTCTCGCATTAAATAGCTCGAAACGAGCGATCTAGGTGATTCTGCATACTTCTGACTGAAGTCTCACCAATATTATCGCAGAAAATGCATATTTCAGCTGGAAACCCCACGAAAACCAAGTTATCGGCGGCTCTACATATCAAACGCACTGAGGAGTGGTCAAAACACCAGATAACGTGTTTCTCGCATTAAATAACTCGAAAAGAGCGATATCGATGATTATGCATACTTCTGACAGAAGACTCACCAAGATTATCGCAGAAAATGCATATCTCAGCTCGAAACACCACGAAAATCAAGATGTCGCCGGTTCTGCATATCAAACGCACTGTGGGGTGGTGAAAACACCAGAAAACGTGTTACTCGCATTAAATAGTTCGAAAAGAGCGATCTAGATGATTCTGCATACTTCTGACAGAAGACTCACCAAGATTATCGCAGAAAATGCATATCTCAGCTGGAAACTCTACGAAAACCAAGATATCGCCGGTTCTCCATAACAGACGCACTGTGGAGTGGTGAAAACACCAGAAAACGTGTTTCTCGCATTAACTAGCTCGAAAAGAGCGTTCTCGATGATTCTGCATACTTCTCATAGATGAAACACCAAGATTATCGCAGAAAATGCATATTTCAGCTGGAAACCCCACGAAAACCAAGTTATCGGCGGCTCTACATATCAAACGCACTGTGGAGTGGTCAAAACACCAGATAACGTGTTTCTCGCATTAAATAACTCGAAAAGAGCGATATCGATGATTATGCATACTTCTGACAGAAGCCTCACCATGATTATCGCAGAAAATGCATATTTCAGCTGGAAACCCCACGAAAACCAAGTTATCGGCGGCTCTACATATCAAACGCACTGTGGAGTGTTCAAAACACCAGATAACGTGTTTCTCGCATTAAATAGCTCGAAAAGAGCGATATCTATAATTCTGCATACTTCTGACAGAAGACTCACCAAGATTATCGCAGAAAATGCATATTTCAGCTGGAAACCCCACGAAAACCAAGTTATCGGCGGCTCTACATATCAAACGCACTGTGGAGTGTTCAATACACCAGATAACGTGTTTCTCGCATTAAATAGCTCGAAAAGAGCGATATGTATAATTCTGCATACTTCGGACAGAAGTCTCACCAATATTATCGCAGAAAATGCATATCTCAGCTTGAAACCTCACGAAAATCAAGATGACGCCGGTTCTGCATATCAAACGCACTGTGGAGTGGTGAAAACAACCAGATAACGTGTTTCTCGCATTAAATAGCTCGAAACGAGCGATCTAGGTGATTCTGCATACTTCTCATAGATGAAACACCAAGATTATCGCAGAAAATGCATATTTCAGCTGGAAACCCCACGAAAACCAAGTTATCGGCGGCTCTACATATCAAACGCACTGTGGAGTGGTCAAAACACCAGATAACGTGTTTCTCGCATTAAATAACTCGAAAAGAGCGATATCGATGATTATGCATACTTCTGACAGAAGACTCACCAAGATTATCGCAGAAAATGCATATTTCAGCTGGAAACCCCACGAAAACCAAGTTATCGGCGGCTCTACATATCAAACGCACTGTGGAGTGTTCAATACACCAGATAACGTGTTTCTCGCATTAAATAGATCGAAAAGAGCGATATCTATAATTCTGCATACTTCGGACAGAAGTCTCACCAATATTATCGCAGAAAATGCATATCTCAGCTTGAAACCTCACGAAAATCAAGATGACGCCGGTTCTGCATATCAAACGCACTGTGGAGTGGTGAAAACAACCAGATAACGTGTTTCTCGCATTAAATAGCTCGAAACGAGCGATCTAGGTGATTCTGCATACTTCTGACTGAAGTCTCACCAATATTATCGCAGAAAATGCATATCTCAGCTTGAAACCCGACGAAAACCAAGATATCGTCGGTTCTGCATATCAGACGCACTGTGGAATGTTGAAAACACCAGAAAACGTGTTTCTCGCATTAACTATCTCGAAAAGAGCGTTCTCGATGATTGTGCATACTTCTCATAGATGAAACACCAAGAGTATCGCAGAAAATGCATATTTCAACTGGAAACCCCACGAAAACCAAGTTATCGGCGGCTCTACATATCAAACGCACTGTGGAGTGGTCAAAACACCAGAAAACGTGTTTCTCGCATTAAAGAGCTCCAATAGAGCTATCTCGATGATTCTTCATACTTCGGACAGAAGTCTCAACAAGATTATCGTACAAAATGCATATCTCAGCTTGAAACCCCACGAAAGCCAAGATATCGCTGGTTCTGCATATCAAACGCACTGTGGAGTGGTGGAAACACCGGATAAGATTTTTCTCGCATTAACTAGCTCGAAAAGAGCGATCTCGATGATTCTGCATACTTCTGACAGAAGACTCACCAAATTATCGCAGAAAATGCATATCTCAGCTGGAAACCCTACGAAAACCAAGATATCGCCGGTTCTACATAACAGACGCACTGTGGAGTGGTTAAAACACCAGAAAACGTGTTTTTCGCGTTAACTAGCTCGAAACGAGCGATTTAGGTGATTCTGCATACTTCTGACTGAAGTATCACCAATATTATCGCAGAAAATGCATATCTCAGCTTGAAACCCGACGAAAACCAAGATATCGTCGGTTCTGCATTCGAGACGCACTGTGGAATGTTGAAAACACCAGAAAACGTGTTTCTCGCATTAACTATCTCGAAAAGAGCGTTCTCGATGATTCTGCATACTTCTCATAGATGAAACACCAAGTGTATCGCAGAAAATGCATATTTCAACTGGAAACCCCACGAAAACCAAGTTATCGGCGGCTCTACATATCAAACGCACTGTGGAGTGGTCAAAACACCAGAAAACGTGTTTCTCGCATTAAATAGCTCGAATAGAGCGATCTCGATGATTCTTCATACTTCGGACAGAAGTCTCAACAAGATTATCGTACAAACTGCATATCTCAGCTTGAAACCTCACGAAAATCAAGATGACGCCGGTTCTGCATATCAAACGCACTGTGGAGTGGTGAAAACAACCAGATAACGTGTTGCTCGCATTAAATAGCTCGAAACCCGCGATCTAGGTGATTCTGCATACTTCTGACTGAAGTCTCACCAATATTATCGCAGAAAATGCATATCTCAGCTTGAAACCTCACGAAAATCAAGATATCGCCGGTTCTGCATATCATACGCACTGTGGAGTGGTGAAAACACCAGATAACGTGTTTCTCGCATTAAGCAGCTCGAAACTGGCGATCTCGATGATTCTGCATACTTCGGACAGAAGCCTCAAAAAGATTATCGCAGAAAATGCATATCTCAGCTTGAAACCTCACGAAAATCAAGATATCGCCGGTTCTGCATATCATATGCACTGTGGAGTGGTGAAAACACCAGACAACGTGTTTCTCGCATTAAATAGCTCGAAAAGACCGATCTCGATGATTCTGCATACTTCGGACAGAAGGCTCAACAAGATTATCGTAAAAAATGCATATCTCAGCTAGAAAACCCCACGAAAGCCAAGATATCGCTGGTTCTGCATGTCAAACGCACTGTGGAGTGGTGAAAACACCGGATAAGGTTTTTCTCGCATTAACTTGCTCGAAAAGAGCGATCTCGATGTTTCAGCATACTTTGGACCGAAGTCTCACCAAGATTATAGCAGAAAATGCATATCTCAGCTTGAAACCCCACGAAAACCAAGATATCGCCGGTTCTGCATATCATACGCACTGTGGAGTGATGAAAACACCAGACAACGTGTTTCTCGCATTAAATAGCTCGAAAAGAGCGATCAATATGATTCAGCATACTTCGGACAGAAGTCTAACCAAGATTATCGTAAAAAATGCATATCTCAGCATGAAACCCCACGAAAACCAAGATATCGCTGGTACTGCATATCAAACGCACAGTGGAGTGGTGAAAACACCAGATAACGTGTTTCTCGCATTAAATAGCTAGAAAAGAGCGCTCTCGATGATTCTGCATACATCGGACAGAAGTCTCACCAAGATTATCGCAGAAAATGCATATCTCAGCTTGAAACCCCACGAAAACCGAGATGTCGCCGGTTCTGCATATCAAACGCACTGTGGAGTGGTGAAAACACCAGAAAACGTGTTTCTCGCATTAAATAGCTCGAAAAGAGCGATCAATATGATTCAGCATACTTCGGACAGAAGTCTCACCAAGATTATCGCAGGAAATGCATATCTCAGCTTGAAACCCCACGAAAACCAAGATATCTCCGGTTCTGCATATCCAACGAACTGTGGAGTGGTGAAACCCCAGAAAACGTGTTTCTCGCATTAAGTAGCTCGAAAAGAGCGCTCTCGATGTTTCTGCATACTTTGGACAGATGTTTCACCAAGTTTATCGTAGAAAATGCATATCTCAGCTTGAAACCCGACGAAAAAAAAAATATCTCCGGTTCTGCATATCCAACGCACTGTGGAGTGGTGAAAACACCAGATAACGTGTTTCTCGCATTAAGTACCTCGAAACTAGCGATCTCGATGATTCTGCATACTTCGGACAGAAGTCTCAAAAAGATTATCGCAGAAAATGCATATCTCAGCTTGAAACCCCACGAAAACCAAGATGTCGCCGGTTCTGCATATCAAACGCACTGTGGAGTGGTGAAAACACCAGAAAACGTGTTTCTCGCATTAAGTAGCTCGAAAAGAGCGTTCTCGAAGATCCGGCATACTTCTGTCAGAAGTCTCACCAAGATTATCGTAGAAAATGCATATCTCAGCTTGAAACCCGACCGAAACCGAGTTATCTCCGGTTCTGCACATCAAACGTACCGTGGAGTGGTGAAAACACCAGAAAACGTGTTTCTTGCATTAAGTAGCTCGCAAAGAGCGATCTAGATGATTCTGCATACTTCGGACTGAAGTCTCACCAATGTTATCGCAGAAAATGCATATTTCAGCTGGAAACCCCACGAAAACCAAGTTATCGGCGGCTCTACATATCAAACGCACTGTGGAGTGGTCAAAACACCAGATAACGTGTTTCTCGCATTAAATAGATCGAAAAGAACGATATCGATAATTCTGCATACTTCGGACAGAAGTCTCATCAATATTATCGCAGAAAATGCATATCTCAGCTTGAAACCTCACGAAAATCAAGATGTCGCCGGTTCTGCACATCAAACGCACTGTGGGGTGCTGAAAACACCATAAAACGTGTTTTTCGCATTCAATAGCACGAAAACGGCGATTTCGGTGATTCTCCATACTTCTCACAGAAGAATATACAAGATTATCGCAGGAAAAGCATGTCTCAGCTGGAAACCCCACGAAAACGAAGATATCGCAGTTTCCGCATATCAAACGCACTGTGGAGTGGTAAAAATAGCAGATAACGTGTTTCTTGCATTAAATAGCTCGATAGGAGCGTTCTCGAAGATCCTGCATACTTCTGACAGAAGTCTCACCAAGATTATCGAAGAAAATGCATATCTCAGCTTGAAACCCGACGAAAACCGAGTTATCTCCGGTTCTGCACATCAAACGTACCGTGGAGTGGTGAAAACACCAGAAAACGTGTTTCGCGCATTAAGAAGCTCGAAAAGAGCGTTCTCGAAGATTCTGCATACTTCTGACAGAATTCTCACCAGTGTTATCGTAGAAAATGCATATCTCAGCTTGAAACCCGACCGAAACCAAGATATCTCCGGTTCAGCATGTCAAACGTACTGTGGAGTGGTGCAAACACCAGAATACGTGTTTCGTGCATTAAGTAGCTCGAAAAGAGCGATCTAGGTGATTCTGCATACTTCTGACTGAAGTCTCACCAATATTATCGCAGAAAATGCATATCTCAGCTCGAAACCTCACGAAAATCAAGATGTTGCCGGTTCTGCATATCAAACGCACTGTGGAGTGGTGAAAACAACCAGAGAACGTTTTTCTCGCATTAAATAGCTTGAATAGAGCGATCTCGATGATTCTGCATACTTCGGACTGATGTTTCACCAAGATTATCGTAGAAAATGCATATCTCAGCTTGAAACCCGACGATAACCAAAATACCGCCGGTTCTGCATATCAAACCAACTGTGGAGTGGTGAAAACACCAGATAACGTGTTTCTCGCATTAACTATTTCGAAAAGCGCGATCTAGATGATTCTGCATACTTCTGATAAAAGACCCTCCAAGATTATCGCAGAAAATGCATATTTCAGCTGGAAACCCCACGAAAACCAAGTTATCGGCGGCTCTACATATCAAACGCACTGTGGAGTGGTCAAAACACCAGATAACGTGTTTCTCGCATTAAATAGCTCGAAAAGAGCGATATCGATAATTCTGCATACTTCGGACAGAAGTCTCACCAATATTATCGCAGAAAATGCATATCTCAGCTTGAAACCTCACGAAAATCAAGATGTCGCCGGTTCTGCACATCAAACGCACTGTGTGGTGCTGAAAACACCATAAAACGTGTTTTTCGCATTCAATAGCACGAAAACTGCGATTTCGGTGATTCTCCATACTTCTCAGAGAAGAATATCCAAGATTATCGCAGAAAATGCATGTCTCAGCTGGAAACCCCACGAAAACGAAGATATCGCAGTTTCCGCATATCAAACGCACTGTGGAGTGGTAAATATAGCAGATAAATAGTTTCTCGCATTAAATAGGTCGAAAAGCGGGATCTCGATGATTCTGCATACTTCGGACAGAGGTCTCACCAAGATTATCGCAGAAAATGCATATCTCAGTTTGAACCCCGACGAAATCCAAGATGTCGCTGGTTCTGCATATCAAACGCACTGTGGAGTTGTGAAAACACCAGATAACGTGTTTCTCGCATTAAATAGGTCGAAAAGAGGGATCTCGATGATTCTGCATACTTCGGACAGAGGTCTCACCAAGATTATAGCAGATAATGCATATCTCAGCTTGAAACCCGACGAAAACCGAGTTATCTCCGGTTCTGCACATCAAACGTACCGTGGAGTGGTGAAAACACCAGAAAACATATTTCGCGCATTAAGTAGCTCGAAAAGAGCGATCTCGATGATTAAGCACACTTCGGAAAGAAGTCTCACCAAGATTATCGCAGAAATTGCATATCTCAGCTTGAAACCCCACGAAAACCAAACATCGCCGGTTCTGCATATCAAACCAACTGTGGAGTGGTGAAAACACCAGATAACGTGGTTCTCGCATTAAATAGCTCGAAAAGAGCGATATCGATGATTCCGCATACTTCGGACAGAGGTCTCACCAAGATTATCGCAGAAAATGCATATCTCAGCTTGAAACCCCACGAAAACCAAGATATCTCTGGTTCTGCACATCCAGCGAACTGTGGTGTGGCGAAAACCCCAGAAAACTAGTTTCTCGCATTAAATAGCTCGAAAAGAGCGATCTGGATGATCCTGCATACTTCGGACATATGTCTCACCAAGATTATCGCAGAAATTGCATATCTCAGCATGAAACCCGACGAAAACCAAAATATCTCCGGTTCTGTATATCCAACGCACTGTGGAGTGGTGCAAACACCAGATAACGTGTTTCTCGCATTAAAGAGCTCGAAACGAGCGATCTCGATGATTCTGCATACTTCGGACAGAAGTCTCACCAAGATTATCGTAAAAAATGCATATCTCAGCTTGAAACCCCATGAAAACCAAGATATCGCTGGTTCTGCATATCAAACGCACTGTGGAGTTGTGAAAACACCAGATAACGTGTTTTTCCCGCATTAAATAGGTCGAAAAGAGGGATCTCGATGATTCTGCATACTTCGGACAGAGGTCTCACCAAGATTATCGCAGAAAATGCATATCTCAGCTTGAAACCCCACGAAAACCAAGATATCTCCGGGTCTGCACATCCAACGAACTGTGGTGTGGTGAAAACCCCAGAAAACGTGTTTCTCGCATTAAATAGCTCGAAAAGAGCGCTCTTGATGTTTCTGCATACTTCGGACAATGTTTCACCATAATTATCGTAGAAAATGCATATCTCAGCTTGAAACCCGACGAAAACCAAACATCGCCGGTTCTGCATATCAAACCAACTGTGGAGTGGTGAAAACACCAGACAACGTGTTTCTCGCATTAAATACATCGAAAAGTGCGATCTCGATGATTCTGCATACTTCGGACAGAAGTCTCATCAAGATTATCGTAAAAAATGCATATCTCAGCTTGAAACCCTACGAAAACCCAGATATCGCTGGTTCTGCATATCAAACGCACTGTGGAGTTGTGAAAACACCAGATAACGTGTTTCTCGCATTAAATGGGTCGAAAAGAGGGATCTCGATGATTCTGCATACTTCGGACAGAGGTCTCACCAAGATCATCGCAGAAAATGCATATCTCAGCTTGAAACCCGACGAAATCCATGATGTCACCGGTTCTGCATATCAAACGCACTGTTGAATGTTGAAAACACCAGAAAACTTGTTTTTTCGCATTAAATAGCTCGAAACGAGCGATCTAGATGATTCTGCATACTTCTGACTGAAGTCTCACCAATATTATCGCAGAATATGCATATCTCAGCTTGAAACCTCACGAAAACCAAGTTATCTCCGGTTCTGCACATCAAACGTACTGTGAAGTGGTGAAAACACCAGATAAATAGTTTCTCGCATTAAATTGCTCGCAAACAGGGATCTCGATGATTCTGCATACTTCTGACAGAAGACTCACCAAGATTATCGCAGAAAATGCATATCTCAGTTTGAACCCCGACGAAATCCAAGATGTCGCTGGTTCTGCATATCAAACGCACTGTGGAGTTGTGAAAACACCAGATAACGTGTTTCTCGCATTAAATAGGTCGAAAAGAGGGATCTCGATGATTCTGCATACTTCGGACAGAAGTCTCACCAAGATTATCGCAGAAAATGCATATCTGAGCTTGAACCCCACGAAAACCAAGATATCGCTGGTTCTGCATATCAAACGCACTGTGGAGTGGTGAAAACACCAGATAACGTGTTTCTCGCATTAAATAGGTCGAAACGAGCGATCTCAATGATTGAGCATACTTCGGACAGAAGTCTCACCATGATTATCGCAGAAAATGCATTTCTCTGCTAGAAACCCCACGAAAACCAAGCTATCTCCTGTTCTGCATGTCCAACAAACTGTGGAGTGGTGAAAACCCCAGAAAACGTGTTTCTCGCATTAAATAGCTTGAAAACTACGATCTCGATGACTCTGCATACTTCGGACAGAAGTCTCACCAAGATTATCGTAAAAAATGCATATCTCAGCTTGAAACCCCACGAAAACCAAGATATCGCCGGTTCTGCATATCATACGCACTGTGGAGTGGTGAAAACACCAGATAACGTGTTTCTCGCATTAAATAGGTCGAAACGAGCGATCTCGATGATTAAGCATACTTCGGACAGAAGTCTCAACAAGATTATCGTAAAAAATGCATATCTCAGCTTGAAACCCCACGAAAACCCAGATATCGCTGGTTCTGCATATCAAACGCACTGTGGCGTGCTGAAAACACCAGATAACGTGTTTCTCGCATTAAATAGGTCGAATAGAGCGATCTCGATGTTTCTGCATACTTCGGACAGAGGTCTCACCAAGATTATCGCAGAAAATGCATATCTCAGCTTGAAACCCCACGAAAACCAAGATATCTCCTGTTCTGCATATCCAACGAACTGTGGAGTGGTGAAAACCCCAGAAAACGTGTTTCTCGCATTAAATAGCTCGAAAAGAGCGCTCCTGATGTTTCTGCATACTTCGGACAGATGTTTCACCAAGATTATCGTAGTAAATGCATATCTCAGCTTGAAACCCGACGAAAACCAAACATCGCCGGTTCTGCATATCAAACCAACTGTGGTGTGGTGAAAACACCAGACAACGTGTTTCTCGCATTAAATAGGTCGAAACGAGCGATCTCGATGATTAAGCATACTTCGGACAGAAGTCTCAACAAGATTATCGTAAAAAATGCATATCTCAGCTTGAAACCCCACGAAAACCCAGATATCGCTGGTTCTGCATATCAAACGCACTGTGGCGTGCTGAAAACACCAGATAACGTGTTTCTCGCATTAAATAGGTCGAATAGAGCGTTCTCGAAGATTCTGCATACTTCTGACAGAATTCTCACCAGTGTTATCGTAGAAAATGCATATCTCAGCTTGAAACCCGACCGAAACCAAGATATCTCCGGTTCTGCATGTCAAACGTACTGTGGAGTGGTGCAAACACCAGAATACGTGTTTCGTGCATTAAGTAGCTCGAATAGAGCGATCTCGATGATTAAGCATACTTCGGAAAGAAGTCTCACCAAGATTATCGCAGAAATTGCATATCTCAGCTTGAAACCCCACGAAAACCAAACATCGCCGGTTCTGCATATCAAACCAACTGTGGAGTGGTGAAAACCACAGAAAACGTGTTTCTCGCATTAAATAGCTCGAAAAGTACGATCTCGATGACTCTGCATACTTCGGACAGAAGTCTCACCAAGATTATCGCAGAAAATGCATATCTGAGCTTGAAACCCCACGAAAACCAGGATATCTCCGGTTCTGCATATCAAACGCACTATGGAGTGGTGAAAACACCAGATAACGTGTTTCTCGCATTAAATTGGTCGAAACGAGCGATCTCGATGATTAAGCGTACTTCGGACAGAAGTCTCATCAAGATTATCGTAAAAAATGCATATCTCAGCTTGAAACCCGACGAAAACCAAACATCGCCGGTTCTGCATATCAAACATACTGTGGAGTGGTGAAAACACCAGACAACGTGTTTCTCGCATTAAATAGCTCGAATAGAGCGATCTCGATGATTAAGCACACTTCGGAAAGAAGTCTCACCAAGATTATCGCAGAAATTGCATATCTCAGCTTGAAACCCCACGAAAACCAAACATCGCCGGTTCTGCATATCAAACCAACTGTGGAGTGGTGAAAACACCAGATAACGTGGTTCTCGCATTAAATAGCTCGAAAAGAGCGATATCGATGATTCCGCATACTTCGGACAGAGGTCTCACCAAGATTATCGCAGAAAATGCATATCTCAGCTTGAAACCCCACGAAAACCAAGATATCTCTGGTTCTGCACATCCAGCGAACTGTGGTGTGGCGAAAACCCCAGAAAACTAGTTTCTCGCATTAAATAGCTCGAAAAGAGCGATCTGGATGATCCTGCATACTTCGGACATATGTCTCACCAAGATTATCGCAGAAATTGCATATCTCAGCATGAAACCCGACGAAAACCAAAATATCTCCGGTTCTGCATATCAAACGCACTGTGGAGTTGTGAAAACACCAGATAACGTGTTTTTCCCGCATTAAATAGGTCGAAAAGAGGGATCTCGATGATTCTGCATACTTCGGACAGAGGTCTCACCAAGATTATCGCAGAAAATGCATATCTCAGCTTGAAACCCCACGAAAACCAAGATATCTCCGGGTCTGCACATCCAACGAACTGTGGTGTCGTGAAAACCCCAGAAAACGTGTTTCTCGCATTAAATAGCTCGAAAAGAGCGCTCTTGATGTTTCTGCATACTTCGGACAATGTTTCACCATAATTATCGTAGAAAATGCATATCTCAGCTTGAAACCCGACGAAAACCAAACATCGCCGGTTCTGCATATCAAACCAACTGTGGAGTGGTGAAAACACCAGACAACGTGTTTCTCGCATTAAATACATCGAAAAGTGCGATCTCGATGATTCTGCATACTTCGGACAGAAGTCTCATCAAGATTATCGTAAAAAATGCATATATCAGCTTGAAACCCTACGAAAACCCAGATATCGCTGGTTCTGCATATCAAACGCACTGTGAAGTTGTGAAAACACCAGATAACGTGTTTCTCGCATTAAATGGGTCGAAAAGAGGGATCTCGATGATTCTGCATACTTCGGACAGAGGTCTCACCAAGATTATCGCAGAAAATGCATATCTCAGCTTGAAACCCGACGAAAACGAAGATATCGCTGGTTCTGCATATCAAACGCACTGTGGAGTGGTGAAAACACCAGATAACGTGTTTCTCGCATTAAATAGGTCGAAAAGAGCGATCTCGATGATTGAGCATACTTCGGACAGAAGTCTCACCATGATTATCGCAGAAAATGCATTTCTCTGCTAGAAACCCCACGAAAACCAAGCTATCTCCTGTTCTGCATGTCCAACAAACTGTGGAGTGGTGAAAACCCCAGAAAACGTGTTTCTCGCATTAAATAGCTTGAAAACTACGATCTCGATGACTCTGCATACTTCGGACAGAAGTCTCACCAAGATTATCGTAAAAAATGCATATCTCAGCTTGAAACCCCACGAAAACCAAGATATCTCTGGTTCTGCACATCCAGCGAACTGTGGTGTGGCGAAAACCCCAGAAAACTAGTTTCTCGCATTAAATAGCTCGAAAAGAGCGATCTGGATGATCCTGCATACTTCGGACAGAAGTCTCACCAAGATTATCGTAAAAAATGCATATATCTCAGCTTGAAACCCGACGAAAACCAAACATCGCCGGTTCTGCATATCAAACCAACTGTGGAGTGGTGAAAACACCAGACAACGTGTTTCTCGCATTAAATAGCTCGAATAGAGCGATCTCGATGATTAAGCATACTTCGGAAAGAAGTCTCACCAAGATTATCGCAGAAATTGCATATCTCAGCTTGAAACCCCACGAAAACCAAACATCGCCGGTTCTGCATATCAAACCAACTGTGGAGTGGTGAAAACCCCAGAAAACGTGTTTCTCGCATTAAATAGCTCGAAAAGAACGATCTCGATGACTCTGCATACTTCGGACAGAAGTCTCACCAAGATTATCGCAGAAAGTGCATATCTGAGCTTGAAACCCCACGAAAACCAAGATATCTCCTGTTCTGCATATCCAACGAACTGTGGAGTGGTGAAAACCCCAGAAAACGTGTTTCTCGCATTAAATAGCTCGAAAAGAGCGCTCCTGATGTTTCTGCATACTTCGGACAGATGTTTCACCAAGATTATCGTAGTAAATGCATATCTCAGCTTGAAACCCGACGAAAACCAAACATCGCCGGTTCTGCATATCAAACCAACTGTGGAGTGGTGAAAACACCAGACAACGTGTTTCTCGCATTAAATAGCTCGAATAGAGCGATCTCGATGATTAAGCATACTTCGGAAAGAAGTCTCACCAAGATTATCGCAGAAATTGCACATCTCAGCTTGAAACCCCACGAAAACCAAACATCGCCGGTTCTGCATATCAAACCAACTGTGGAGTGGTGAAAACCCCAGAAAACGTGTTTCTCGCATTAAATAGCTCGAAAAGAACGATCTCGATGACTCTGCATACTTCGGACAGAAGTCTCACCAAGATTATCGCAGAAAGTGCATATCTGAGCTTGAAACCCCACGAAAACCAAGATATCTCCTGTTCTGCATATCCAACGAACTGTGGAGTGGTGAAAACCCCAGAAAACGTGTTTCTCGCATTAAATAGCTCGAAAAGAGCGCTCCTGATGTTTCTGCATACTTCGGACAGATGTTTCACCAAGATTATCGTAGTAAATGCATATCTCAGCTTGAAACCCGACGAAAACCAAACATCGCCGGTTCTGCATATCAAACCAACTGTGGTGTGGTGAAAACACCAGACAACGTGTTTCTCGCATTAAATAGGTCGAAACGAGCGATCTCGATGATTAAGCATACTTCGGACAGAAGTCTCAACAAGATTATCGTAAAAAATGCATATCTCAGCTTGAAACCCCACGAAAACCCAGATATCGCTGGTTCTGCATATCAAACGCACTGTGGCGTGCTGAAAACACCAGATAACGTGTTTCTCGCATTAAATAGGTCGAATAGAGCGTTCTCGAAGATTCTGCATACTTCTGACAGAATTCTCACCAGTGTTATCGTAGAAAATGCATATCTCAGCTTGAAACCCGACCGAAACCAAGATATCTCCGGTTCTGCATGTCAAACGTACTGTGGAGTGGTGCAAACACCAGAATACGTGTTTCGTGCATTAAGTAGCTCGAAAAGAGCGATCTCGATGATTAAGCACACTTCGGAAAGAAGTCTCACCAAGATTATCGCAGAAATTGCATATCTCAGCTTGAAACCCCACGAAAACCAAACATCGCCGGTTCTGCATATCAAACCAACTGTGGAGTGGTGAAAACACCAGATAACGTGGTTCTCGCATTAAATAGCTCGAAAAGAGCGATATCGATGATTCCGCATACTTCGGACAGAGGTCTCACCAAGATTATCGCAGAAAATGCATATCTCAGCTTGAAACCCCACGAAAACCAAGATATCTCTGGTTCTGCACATCCAGCGAACTGTGGTGTGGCGAAAACCCCAGAAAACTAGTTTCTCGCATTAAATAGCTCGAAAAGAGCGATCTGGATGATCCTGCATACTTCGGACATATGTCTCACCAAGATTATCGCAGAAATTGCATATCTCAGCATGAAACCCGACGAAAACCAAAATATCTCCGGTTCTGCATATCAAACGCACTGTGGAGTTGTGAAAACACCAGATAACGTGTTTTTCCCGCATTAAATAGGTCGAAAAGAGGGATCTCGATGATTCTGCATACTTCGGACAGAGGTCTCACCAAGATTATCGCAGAAAATGCATATCTCAGCTTGAAACCCCACGAAAACCAAGATATCTCCGGGTCTGCACATCCAACGAACTGTGGTGTCGTGAAAACCCCAGAAAACGTGTTTCTCGCATTAAATAGCTCGAAAAGAGCGCTCTTGATGTTTCTGCATACTTCGGACAATGTTTCACCATAATTATCGTAGAAAATGCATATCTCAGCTTGAAACCCGACGAAAACCAAACATCGCCGGTTCTGCATATCAAACCAACTGTGGAGTGGTGAAAACACCAGACAACGTGTTTCTCGCATTAAATACATCGAAAAGTGCGATCTCGATGATTCTGCATACTTCGGACAGAAGTCTCATCAAGATTATCGTAAAAAATGCATATATCAGCTTGAAACCCTACGAAAACCCAGATATCGCTGGTTCTGCATATCAAACGCACTGTGAAGTTGTGAAAACACCAGATAACGTGTTTCTCGCATTAAATGGGTCGAAAAGAGGGATCTCGATGATTCTGCATACTTCGGACAGAGGTCTCACCAAGATTATCGCAGAAAATGCATATCTCAGCTTGAAACCCGACGAAAACCAAGATATCGCTGGTTCTGCATATCAAACGCACTGTGGAGTGGTGAAAACACCAGATAACGTGTTTCTCGCATTAAATAGGTCGAAAAGAGCGATCTCGATGATTGAGCATACTTCGGACAGAAGTCTCACCATGATTATCGCAGAAAATGCATTTCTCTGCTAGAAACCCCACGAAAACCAAGCTATCTCCTGTTCTGCATGTCCAACAAACTGTGGAGTGGTGAAAACCCCAGAAAACGTGTTTCTCGCATTAAATAGCTTGAAAACTACGATCTCGATGACTCTGCATACTTCGGACAGAAGTCTCACCAAGATTATCGTAAAAAATGCATATCTCAGCTTGAAACCCCACGAAAACCAAGATATCTCTGGTTCTGCACATCCAGCGAACTGTGGTGTGGCGAAAACCCCAGAAAACTAGTTTCTCGCATTAAATAGCTCGAAAAGAGCGATCTGGATGATCCTGCATACTTCGGACAGAAGTCTCACCAAGATTATCGTAAAAAATGCATATATCTCAGCTTGAAACCCGACGAAAACCAAACATCGCCGGTTCTGCATATCAAACCAACTGTGGAGTGGTGAAAACACCAGACAACGTGTTTCTCGCATTAAATAGCTCGAATAGAGCGATCTCGATGATTAAGCATACTTCGGAAAGAAGTCTCACCAAGATTATCGCAGAAATTGCATATCTCAGCTTGAAACCCCACGAAAACCAAACATCGCCGGTTCTGCATATCAAACCAACTGTGGAGTGGTGAAAACCCCAGAAAACGTGTTTCTCGCATTAAATAGCTCGAAAAGAACGATCTCGATGACTCTGCATACTTCGGACAGAAGTCTCACCAAGATTATCGCAGAAAGTGCATATCTGAGCTTGAAACCCCACGAAAACCAAGATATCTCCTGTTCTGCATATCCAACGAACTGTGGAGTGGTGAAAACCCCAGAAAACGTGTTTCTCGCATTAAATAGCTCGAAAAGAGCGCTCCTGATGTTTCTGCATACTTCGGACAGATGTTTCACCAAGATTATCGTAGTAAATGCATATCTCAGCTTGAAACCCGACGAAAACCAAACATCGCCGGTTCTGCATATCAAACCAACTGTGGAGTGGTGAAAACACCAGACAACGTGTTTCTCGCATTAAATAGCTCGAATAGAGCGATCTCGATGATTAAGCATACTTCGGAAAGAAGTCTCACCAAGATTATCGCAGAAATTGCACATCTCAGCTTGAAACCCCACGAAAACCAAACATCGCCGGTTCTGCATATCAAACCAACTGTGGAGTGGTGAAAACCCCAGAAAACGTGTTTCTCGCATTAAATAGCTCGAAAAGAACGATCTCGATGACTCTGCATACTTCGGACAGAAGTCTCACCAAGATTATCGCAGAAAGTGCATATCTGAGCTTGAAACCCCACGAAAACCAAGATATCTCCTGTTCTGCATATCCAACGAACTGTGGAGTGGTGAAAACCCCAGAAAACGTGTTTCTCGCATTAAATAGCTCGAAAAGAGCGCTCCTGATGTTTCTGCATACTTCGGACAGATGTTTCACCAAGATTATCGTAGTAAATGCATATCTCAGCTTGAAACCCGACGAAAACCAAACATCGCCGGTTCTGCATATCAAACCAACTGTGGTGTGGTGAAAACACCAGACAACGTGTTTCTCGCATTAAATAGGTCGAAACGAGCGATCTCGATGATTAAGCATACTTCGGACAGAAGTCTCAACAAGATTATCGTAAAAAATGCATATCTCAGCTTGAAACCCCACGAAAACCCAGATATCGCTGGTTCTGCATATCAAACGCACTGTGGCGTGCTGAAAACACCAGATAACGTGTTTCTCGCATTAAATAGGTCGAATAGAGCGTTCTCGAAGATTCTGCATACTTCTGACAGAATTCTCACCAGTGTTATCGTAGAAAATGCATATCTCAGCTTGAAACCCGACCGAAACCAAGATATCTCCGGTTCTGCATGTCAAACGTACTGTGGAGTGGTGCAAACACCAGAATACGTGTTTCGTGCATTAAGTAGCTCGAAAAGAGCGATCTAGGTGATTCTGCATACTTCTGACTGAAGTCTCACCAATATTATCGCAGAAAATGCATATCTCAGCTCGAAACCTCACGAAAATCAAGATGTTGCCGGTTCTGCATATCAAACGCACTGTGGAGTGGTGAAAACAACCAGAGAACGTTTTTCTCGCATTAAATAGCTTGAATAGAGCGATCTCGATGATTCTGCATACTTCGGACTGATGTTTCACCAAGATTATCGTAGAAAATGCATATCTCAGCTTGAAACCCGACGATAACCAAAATACCGCCGGTTCTGCATATCAAACCAACTGTGGAGTGGTGAAAACACCAGATAACGTGTTTCTCGCATTAACTATTTCGAAAAGCGCGATCTAGATGATTCTGCATACTTCTGATAAAAGACCCACCAAGATTATCGCAGAAAATGCATATTTCAGCTGGAAACCCCACGAAAACGAAGTTATCGGCGGCTCTACATATCAAACGCACTGTGGAGTGGTCAAAACACCAGATAACGTGTTTCTCGCATTAAATAGCTCGAAAAGAGCGATATCGATAATTCTGCATAATTCGGACAGAAGTCTCACCAATATTATCGCAGAAAATGCATATCTCAGCTTGAAACCTCACGAAAATTAAGATGTCGCCGGTTCTGCACATCAAACGCACTGTGGGGTGCTGAAAACACCATAAAACGTGTTTTTCGCATTCAATAGCACGAAAACTGCGATTTCGGTGATTCTCCATACTTCTCACAGAAGAATATCCAAGATTATCGCAGAAAATGCATGTCTCAGCTGGAAACCCCACGAAAACGAAGATATCGCAGTTTCCGCATATCAAACGCACGGTGGAGTGGTAAAAATAGCAGATAAATAGTTTCTCGCATTAAATAGGTCGAAAAGCGGGATCTCGATGATTCTGCATACTTCGGACAGAGGTCTCACAAAGATTATCGCAGAAAATGCATATCTCAGTTTGAACCCCGACAAAATCCAAGATGTCGCTGGTTCTGCATATCAAACGCACTGTGGCGTTGTGAAAACACCAGATAACGTGTTTCTCGCATTAAATAGGTCGAAAAGAGGGATCTCGATGATTCTGCATACTTCGGACAGAGGTCTCACCAAGATTATAGCAGATAATGCATATCTCAGCTTGAAACCCGACGAAAACCGAGTTATCTCCGGTTCTGCTCATCAAACGTACCGTGGAGTGGTGAAAACACCAGAAAACGTATTTCGCGCATTAAGTAGCTCGAAAAGAGCGTTCTCGAGGATTCTGCATACTTCTGACAGAAGTCTCACCAGGATTATCGTAGAAAATGCATATCTCAGCTTGAAACCCGACCAAAACCAAGATATCTCCGGTTCTGCATGTCAAACGTACTGTGGAGTGGTGGAAACACCAGAAAACGTGTTTCGTGCATTAAGTAGCTCTAAAAGAGCGATCTAGATGATTCTGCATACTTCTGACTGAAGTCTCACCAATATTATCGCAGAAAATGCATATCTCAGCTTGAAACCTCACGAAAATCAAGATGTTGCCGGTTCTGCATATCAAACGCACTGTGGAGTGGTGAAAACAACCAGAGAACATGTTTCTCGCATTAAATAGCTCGAATGGTGCGATCTCGATGATTCTGCATACTTCGGACAGAAGTCTCACCAAGATTATCGTATAAAATGCATATCTCAGCTTGAAACCCCACGAAAACCAAGATATCGCTGGTACTGCATATCAAACGCACTGTGGAGTGGTGAAAACACCAGATAACGTGTTTCTCGCATTAAATAGCTCGAAAAGAGCGTTCTCGAAGATCCTGCATACTTCGGACAGAAGTCTCACCAAGATTATCGTAGAAAATGCATATCTCAGCTTGAAACCCCACGAAAGCCAAGATATCGCTGGTTCTGCATATCAAACGCACTGTGGAGTGGTGAAAACACCAGACAAGGTTTTTCTCGCATTAAATAGCTCTAATAGAGCGGTCTCGATGATTAAGCATACTTCGGACAGAAGTCTCACCAAGATTATCGTAAAAAATGCATATCTCAGCTTGAAACCAGACGAAAACCAAACATCGCCGGTTCTGCATATCAAACCAACTGTGGAGTGGTGAAAACACCAGACAACGTGTTTCTCGCATTAAATAGCTCGAATAGAGCGATATCGATGATTAAGCATACTTCGGAAAGAAGTCTCACCAAGATTATCGCAGAAATTGCATATCTCAGCTTGAAACCCCACGAAAACCAAACATCGCCGGTTCTGCATATCAAACCAACTGTGGAGTGGTGAAAACCACAGAAAACGTGTTTCTCGCATTAAATAGCTCGAAAAGTACGATCTCGATGACTCTGCATACTTCGGACAGAAGTCTCACCAAGATTATCGCAGAAAATGCATATCTGAGCTTGAAACCCCACGAAAACCAGGATATCTCCGGTTCTGCATATCAAACGCACTATGGAGTGGTGAAAACACCAGATAACGTGTTTCTCGCATTAAATTGGTCGAAACGAGCGATCTCGATGATTAAGCGTACTTCGGACAGAAGTCTCATCAAGATTATCGTAAAAAATGCATATCTCAGCTTGAAACCCGACGAAAACCAAACATCGCCGGTTCTGCATATCAAACATACTGTGGAGTGGTGAAAACACCAGACAACGTGTTTCTCGCATTAAATAGCTCGAATAGAGCGATCTCGATGATTAAGCACACTTCGGAAAGAAGTCTCACCAAGATTATCGCAGAAATTGCATATCTCAGCTTGAAACCCCACGAAAACCAAACATCGCCGGTTCTGCATATCAAACCAACTGTGGAGTGGTGAAAACACCAGATAACGTGGTTCTCGCATTAAATAGCTCGAAAAGAGCGATATCGATGATTCCGCATACTTCGGACAGAGGTCTCACCAAGATTATCGCAGAAAATGCATATCTCAGCTTGAAACCCCACGAAAACCAAGATATCTCTGGTTCTGCACATCCAGCGAACTGTGGTGTGGCGAAAACCCCAGAAAACTAGTTTCTCGCATTAAATAGCTCGAAAAGAGCGATCTGGATGATCCTGCATACTTCGGACATATGTCTCACCAAGATTATCGCAGAAATTGCATATCTCAGCATGAAACCCGACGAAAACCAAAATATCTCCGGTTCTGCATATCCAACGCACTGTGGAGTGGTGCAAACACCAGATAACGTGTTTCTCGCATTAAAGAGCTCGAAACGAGCGATCTCGATGATTCTGCATACTTCGGACAGAAGTCTCATCAAGATTATCGTAAAAAATGCATATCTCAGCTTGAAACCCGACGAAAAACAAACATCGCCGGTTCTGCATATCAAACCAACTGTGGAGTGGTGAAAACACCAGACAACGTGTTTCTCGCATTAAATAGCTCGAATTGAGCGATCTCGATGATTAAGCATACTTCGGAAAGAAGTCTCACCAAGATTATCGCAGAAATTGCACATCTCAGCTTGAAACCCCACGAAAACCAAACATCGCCGGTTCTGCATATCAAACCAACTGTGGAGTGGTGAAAACCCCAGAAAACGTGTTTCTCGCATTAAATAGCTCGAAAAGAACGATCTCGATGACTCTGCATACTTCGGACAGAAGTCTCACCAAGATTATCGCAGAAAGTGCATATCTGAGCTTGAAACCCCACGAAAACCAAGATATCTCCTGTTCTGCATATCCAACGAACTGTGGAGTGGTGAAAACCCCAGAAAACGTGTTTCTCGCATTAAATAGCTCGAAAAGAGCGCTCCTGATGTTTCTGCATACTTCGGACAGATGTTTCACCAAGATTATCGTAGTAAATGCATATCTCAGCTTGAAACCCCACGAAAACCCAGATATCGCTGGTTCTGCATATCAAACGCACTGTGGCGTGCTGAAAACACCAGATAACGTGTTTCTCGCATTAAATAGGTCGAATAGAGCGATCTCGATGTTTCTGCATACTTCGGACAGAGGTCTCACCAAGATTATCGCAGAAAATGCATATCTCAGCTTGAAACCCCACGAAAACCAAGATATCTCTGGTTCTGCACATCCAGCGAACTGTGGTGTGGCGAAAACCCCAGAAAACTAGTTTCTCGCATTAAATAGCTCGAAAAGAGCGATCTGGATGATCCTGCATACTTCGGACAGAAGTCTCACCAAGATTATCGTAAAAAATGCATATATCTCAGCTTGAAACCCGACGAAAACCAAACATCGCCGGTTCTGCATATCAAACCAACTGTGGAGTGGTGAAAACACCAGACAACGTGTTTCTCGCATTAAATAGCTCGAATAGAGCGATCTCGATGATTAAGCATACTTCGGAAAGAAGTCTCACCAAGATTATCGCAGAAATTGCATATCTCAGCTTGAAACCCCACGAAAACCAAGATATCGCCGGTTCTGCATATCAAACGCACTGTGGTGTGGTGATAACACCAGATAACGTGTTTCTCGCATTAAATGGCTCGAAACGAGCGATCTCGATGCTTCTGCATACTTCTAACAGAAGTCTCACCAAGATTATCGCAGAAAATGCATATCTCAGCTTGAAACCCCACGAAAACCAAGATATCGCCGGTTCTGCATATCAAACGCACTGTGGAGTGGTGAAAACACCAGATAACGTGTTTCTCGCACTAACTAGCTCGAAACGAGCGATCTCGATGATTCTGCACACTTCGGCCAGAAGTCTCAACAAGATTATCGCAGAAAATGCATATCTCAGCTTGAAACCCCACCAAAACCAAGATATGTACTGTTCTGCATATCAAACGCACTGTGGAGCGGTGAAAACACCAGATAACGTGTTCCTCGCACTAACTAGCTCGAAAAGGGCGATCTCGATGATTCAGCATACTTCGGACAGAAGACTCACAAAGATTATCGCAGAAAATGCATATCTCAGCTTGAAACCCCACGAAAACCAAGATATCGCCGGTTCTGCATATCAAACGTACTGTGGAGTGGTGAAAACTCCAGAAAACGTGTTTCGTGCATTAAGTAGCTCGAAAAGAGCGATCTAGATGATTCTGCATACTTCTGACAAAAGACCCACCAAGATTATCGCACAAAATGCATATCTCAGCTTGAAACCCCACGAAAACCAAGATATCGCCGGTTCTGCATATCAAACGTACTGTGGAGTGGTGAAAACTCCAGAAAACGTGTTTCGTGCATTAAGTAGCTCGAAAAGAGCGATCTAGATGATTCTGCATACTTCTGACAAAAGACCCACCAAGATTATCGCACAAAATGCATATCTCAGCTTGAAACCCCACGAAAACCAAGATATCGCCGGTTCTGCATATCAAACGTACTGTGGAGTGGTGAAAACTCCAGAAAACGTGTTGCGTGCATTAAGTAGCTCGAAAAGTGCGATCTCGATGATTCTGCATACTTCTAACAGAAGACTCACCAAGATTATCGCCGAAAATGCATATCTCATTTGGAAACACCACGAAAATCAAGATATCGCCTGTTCTGCATATCAAACGCACTGTGGAGTGGTGAAAACAACCAGAGAACGTGTTTCTCGCATTAAATTGCTCGAAAAGAGCGATCTCGATGATTCAGCATACTTCCGACAGAAGTCTCACCAAGAATATCGCAGGAAATGCATATCTCAGCTTCAAACCCCACGAAAACCAAGATATCTACTGTTCTGCATATCCAACGAACTGTGGAGTGGTGAAAACCCCACAAAGCGTGTTTCTAGCATTAAATAGCTCGAAAAGAGCGCTCTCGACCTTTCTGCATACTTCGGACAGAAGTCTCAACAAGATTATCGCAGAAAATGCATATCTCAACTTGAAACCCCACGAAAACCAAGATATGTACTGTTCTGCATATCAAACGCACTGTGGAGTGGTGAAAACACCAGATAACGTGTTTCTCGCACTAACTAGCTCGAAACGAGCGATCTCGATGATTCTGCACACTTCGGCCAGAAGTCTCAACAAGATTATCGCAGAAAATGCATATCTCAGCTTGAAACCCCACGAAAACCAAGATATGTACTGTTCTGCATATCAAACGCACTGTGGAGCGGTGAAAACAACAGATAACGTGTTTCTCGCACTAACTAGCTCGAAAAGGGCGATCTCGATGATTCAGCATACTTCGGACAGAAGTCTCACAAAGATTATCGCAGAAAATGCATATCTCAGCTTGAAACCCCACGAAAACCAAGATATCGCCGGTTCTGCATATCAAACGTACTGTGGAGTGGTGAAAACTCCAGAAAACGTGTTTCGTGCATTAAGTAGCTCGAAAAGAGCGATCTAGATGATTCTGCATACTTCGGCCAGAAGTCTCAACAAGATTATCGCAGAAAATGCATATCTCAGCTTGAAACCCCACGAAAACCAAGATATCTCCGGTTCTGCATATCCAACGAACTGTGGAGTGGTGAAAACCCCAGAAAACGAGTTTCTCGCATTAAATAGCTCGAAAAGAGCGCTCTCGATGTTTCTGCATACTTCGGACAGATGTTTCACCAAGATTATCGTAGAAAATGCATATCTCAGCTTGAAACCCGACCGAAACCAAGATATCTCCGGTTCTGCATGTCAAACGTACTGTGGAGTGGTGAAAACTCCAGAAAACGTGTTTCGTGCATTAAGTAGCTCGAAAAGAGCGATCTAGATGATTCTGCATACTTCTGACAAAAGACCCACCAAGATTATCGCAGAAAATGCATATCTCAGCTTGAAACCCCACGAAAACCAGGATATCTCCGGTTCTGCATATCCAACGAACTGTGGAGTGGTGAAAACCCCAGAAAACGAGTTTCTCGCATTAAATAGCTCGAAAAGAGCGCTCTCGATGTTTCTGCATACTTCGGACAGATGTTTCACCAAGATTATCGTAGAAAATGCATATCTCAGCTTGAAACCCGACCGAAACCAAGATATCTCCGGTTCTGCATGTCAAACGTACTGTGGAGTGGTGAAAACTCCAGAAAACGTGTTTCGTGCATTAAGTAGCTCGAAAAGAGCGATCTAGATGATTCTGCATACTTCTGACTGAAGTCTCACCAAGATTATCGCAGAAAATGCATATCTCAGCTTGAAACCTCACGAAAACCAAGTTATCTCCGGTTCTGCGCATCAAACGGACTGTGGTGTGGTGAAAACACCAGAAAACTTGT
The DNA here is from genome assembly GCA_951804975.1 of Anthophora plumipes. Classification (NCBI taxonomy): domain Eukaryota; kingdom Metazoa; phylum Arthropoda; class Insecta; order Hymenoptera; family Apidae; genus Anthophora; species Anthophora plumipes. The sequence goes on from CATORF010000043.1 coordinate 1,508,116, forward strand.
TTTTCGCATTAGATAGCTCGAAACGGGCGATCTAGATGATTCTGCATACTTCTGACAGAAGTCTCACCAAGATAATCGCAGAAAATGCATACCTGAGCTTGAAATCTCACGAAAATCAAGATGTCGCCGCTTCTGCATATCAAACGCACTGTGGAGTGGTGAAAACAACCAGATAACGTGTTTCTCGAATTAAATAGCTCGAAAAGAACGATCTAGATGATTCTGCATACTTCTGACAGAAGTCTCACCAAGATTATCGCAGAAAATGCATATCTGAGCTTGAAACCCGACGAAATCCAAGATGTCGCCGGTTCTGCATGTCAAACGCACTGTGGAGTGGTGAAAACACCAGATAACGTGTTTCTCGCATTAAATAGCTCGAAAAGAGCGCTCTCGAAGATTCTGCATACTTCTGAGAGAAGTCTCACCAAGATTATCGTAGAAAATGTATATCTCAGCTTGATACCCGAAGACAGCCAAGATGTCGCCGGTTCTGCATATCAAACGCACTGTGGAGTGGTGAAAACACCAGATAACGTGTTTCTCGCATTAAATAGCTCGAAAAGCGCTATCCCGATGATTCGGCATACTTCTGACAGACGTCACACCAAGATTATCGTAGAAAATGCATATCTCAGCTTGAAACCCGACCGAAACCAAGATATCTCCGGTTCTGCATGTCAAACGTACTGTGGAGTGGTGAATACACCAGAAAACGTGTTTCTCGCATTAAATAGCTCGAAAAGAGCGATCCCGATGATTCTGCATACTTCTGACTGAAGTCTCACCAAGATTCTCGTAGAAAATGCATATCTGTGCTTGAAACCCGACGAAATCCAAGATGTCGCCGGTTCTGCATGTCAAACGCACTGTGGAGTGGTGAAAACACCAGATAACGTGTTTCTCGCATTAAATAGCTCGAAAAGAGCAATCCCGATAATTCTGCATACTTCTGACAGACGTCTCACCAAGATTATCGTAGAAAATGCATATCTCAGCTTGAAACCCGACCGAAACCAAGATATCTCCGGTTCTGCATGTCAAACGTACTGTGGAGTGGAGAATACACCAGACAACGTGTTTCTCGCATTAAATAGCTCGAAAAGAGCGATCCCGATAATTCTGCATACTTCTGACAGACGTCTCACCAAGATTATCCTAGAATGTGCATATCTCAGCTTGAACCCCGACGAAATCCAAGATGTCGCCGGTTCTGCATATCAAACGCACTGTGGAGTGGTGAAAACACCAGATAACGTGTTTCTCGCATTAAATAGCTCGAAAAGAGCGATCCCGATAATTCTGCATACTTCTGACAGACGTCTCACCAAGATTATCCTAGAATGTGCATATCTCAGCTTGAACCCCGACGAAATCCAAGATGTCGCCGGTTCTGCATATCAAACGCACTGTGGAGTGGTGAAAACACCAGAAAACGTGTTTCTCGCATTTGGTAGCTCGAAACGAGCGATCTAGATGATTCTGCATACTTCTGACTGAAGACTCACCAAGATTATCGCAGAAAATGCATATCTCAGCTTGAAACCTCACGAAAACCAAGTTATCTCCGGTTCTGCGCATCAAACGGACTGTGGTGTGGTGAAAACACCAGAAAACTTGTTTTTTCGCATTAGATAGCTCGAAACGGGCGATCTAGATGATTCTGCATACTTCTGACAGAAGTCTCACCAAGATTATCGCAGAAAATGCATACCTGAGCTTGAAATCTCACGAAAATCAAGATGTCGCCGCTTCTGCATATCAAACGCACTGTGGAGTGGTGAAAACAACCAGATAACGTGTTTCTCGCATTAAATAGCTCGAAAAGAGCGATCCCGATAATTCTGCATACTTCTGACAGACGTCTCACCAAGATTATCGTAGACAATGCATATCTCAGCTTGAAACCCGACCGAAACCAAGATATCTCCGGTTCTGCATGTCAAACGTACTGTGGAGTGGAGAATACACCAGACGACGTGTTTCTCGCATTAAATAGCTCGAAAAGAGCGATCCCGATAATTCTGCATACTTCTGACAGACGTCTCACCAAGATTTTCCTAGAATGTGCATATCTCAGCTTGAACCCCGACAAAATCCAAGATGTCGCCGGTTCTGCATATCAAACGCACTGTGGAGTGGTGAAAACACCAGATAACGTGTTTCTCGCATTAAATAGCTCGAAAAGAGCGATCCCGATAATTCTGCATACTTCTGACAGACGTCTCACCAAGATTATCCTAGAATGTGCATATCTCAGCTTGAACCCCGACGAAATCCAAGATGTCGCCGGTTCTGCATATCAAACGCACTGTGGAGTGGTGAAAACACCAGAGAACTTGTTTTTTCGCAGTGGATAGCTCGAAACGGGCGATCTAGATGATTCTGCATACTTCTGACAGAAGTCTCACCAAGATTATCGCAGAAAATGCATATCTCAGCTTGAAACCCGACCGAAACCAAGATATCTCCGGTTCTGCATATCAAACGCACTGTGGGGTGGCGAAAACACCAGAAAACGTGTTTCTCGATTTAAATAGCTCGAAAAGAGCGATCTAGATGATTCTGCATACTTCTGACTGAAGTCTCACCAAGATTATCGCAGAAAATGCATATCTCAGCTTGAAACCTCACGAAAACCAAGTTATCTCCGGTTCTGCGCATCAAACGGACTGTGGTGTGGTGAAAACACCAGAAAACTTGTTTTTTCGCATTAGATAGCTCGAAACGGGCGATCTAGATGATTCTGCATACTTCTGACAGAAGTCTCACCAAGATTATCGCAGAAAATGCATACCTGAGCTTGAAATCTCACGAAAATCAAGATGTCGCCGCTTCTGCATATCAAACGCACTGTGGAGTCGTGAAAACAACCAGATAACGTGTTTCTCGCATTAAATAGCTCGAAAAGAGCGATCCCGATGATTCTGCATACTTCTGACAGAAGTCTCACCAAGATTATCTTAGAATGTGCATATCTCAGCTTGAACCCCGACGAAATCCAAGATGTCGCCGGTTCTGCATATCAAACGCACTGTGGAGTGGTGAAAACACCAGAAAACTTGTTTTTTCGCATTAAATAGCTCGAAACGAGCGATCCCGATGATTCTGCATACTTCTTACTGAAGTCTCACCAAGCTTCTCGTAGGAAATGCATATCTCAGCTTGAAACCTCACGAAAATCAAGATGTCGCCGCATCTGCATAGCAAACGCACTGTGGAATGTTGAAAACACCAGAAATCTTGTTTTTTCGCATTAGATAGCTCGAAACGAGCGATCTAGATGATTCTGCATACTTCTGCCTGAAGTCTCACCAATATTATAGGAGAAAATACATATCTCAGCTTGAAATCTCACGAAAATCAAGATGTCGCCGCTTCTGCATAGCAAACGCACTGTGGAATGTTGAAAACACCAGAAATCTTGTTTTTTCGCATTAGATAGCTCGAAACGAGCGATCTAGATGATTCTGCATACTTCTGCCTGAAGTCTCACCAATATTATAGGAGAAAATGCATATCTCAGCTTGAAATCTCACGAAAATCAAGATGTCGCCGGTTCTGCATGTCAAACGTACTGAGGAGTGGTGAAAACACCAGAAAACTTGTTTTTTCGCATTAAATAGCTCGAAACGAGAGATCTAGATGATTCTGCATACATATGACTGAAGTCTCACGAATATTATCGCAGAAAATGCATATCTCAGCTTGAAACCTCACCAAAATCATGATGTCGCCGGTTCTGCATATAAAACGCACTGTGGAGTGGTGAAAACACCAGATAACGTGTTTCTCGCATTAAGTAGCTCGAAAAGAGCGATCCCGATGATTCTGCATACTTCTGACAGACGTCTCACCAAGATTATCGCAGAAAATGCATATCTCAGCTTGAAACCCGACCGAAACCAAGATATCTCCGGTTCTGCATATCAAACGCACTGTGGGGTGGCGAAAACACCAGAAAACGTGTTTCTCGCATTAAATAGCTCGAAAAGAGCGATCCCGATGATTCTGCATACTTCTGACAGAAGTCTCACCAAGTTTATCGCAGAAAATGCATATCTCAGCTGGACACACCACGAAAATCAAGATATCGCCGGTTCTGCATATCAAACGCACTGTGGAATGTTGAAAGCACCAGAAAACTTGTTTTTTCGAATTAAATAGTTCGAAAAGAGCGATCCCGATGATTCTGCATACTTCTGACTGAAGTCTCACCAAGATTATCGCAGAAAATGCATATCTCAGCTTGAAACCTCACGAAAACCAAGTTATCTCCGGTTCTGCACATCAAACGGACTGTAGTGTGGTGAAAACACCAGAAATGTGTTTCTCGAATTAAATAGCTCGAAAAGAGCGATCTAGATGATTCTACATACTTCTGACAGAAGTCTCACCAAGATTATCGCAGAAAATGCATATCTCAGCTGGACACACCACGAAAATCAAGATATCGCCGGTTCTGCATATCAAACGCACTGTGGAATGTTGAAAGCACCAGAAAACTTGTTTTTTCGAATTAAATAGTTCGAAAAGAGCGATCCCGATGATTCTGCATACTTCTGACAGACGTCTCACCAAGATTATCGTAGAAAATGCATATCTCAGCTTGAAACCCGACCGAAACCAAGATATCTCCGGTTCTGCATGTCAAACGTACTGTGGATTGGTGAATACACCAGAAAACGTGTTTGTCGCATTAAATGGCTCGAAAAGAGCGATCTAGATGATTCTGCATACTTCTGACAGAAGTCTCACCAAGATTATCCTAGAATGTGCATATCTCAGCTTGAACCCCGACGAAATCCAAGATGTCGCCGGTTCTGCATATCAAACGCACTGTGGAGTGGTGAAAACACCAGAGAACTTGTTTTTTCGCATTAAATAGCTCGAAACGAGCGATCCCGATGATTCTGCATACTTCTGACTGAAGTCTCACCAAGATTCTCGTAGAAAATGCATATCTGAGCTTGAAACCCGACGAAATCCAAGATGTCGCCGGTTCTGAATGTCAAACGCACTGTGGAGTGGTGAAAACACCAGATAACGTGTTTCTCGCATTAAATAGCTCGAAAAGAGGGGTCTCGATGATTCTGCATACTACTGACAGAAGACTCACCAAGATTATCGACGAAAATGCATATCTCAGGTTGAAATCTCACGAAAATCAAGATTTCGCCGGTTCTGCATATCAAACGCACTGTGGAGTCGTGAAAACATCAGATAACGTGTTTCTCGCATTAAATAGCTCGAAAAGAGGGATCTCGATGATTCTGCATACTTCTGACAGATGACTCACCAAGATTATCGCACAAAATGCATATCTCAGCTGGAAACACCACGAAAATCAAGATATCGCCGGTTCTGCATATAAATCGCTCTGTGGAGTGGTGAAAACACCAGATAACCTGTTTCTCGCATTAAATAGCTCGAAAAGAGCAATCTAGATGATTCTGCATACTTCTGACAGAAGTCTCACCAAGATTATCGCAGAAAATGCATACCTCAGCTTGAAATCTCACGAAAATCAAGATGTCGCCGCTTCTGCATATAAAACGCACTGTGGAGTGGTGAAAACACCAGATAACGTGTTTCTCGCATTAAATAGCTCGAAAAGAGGGGTCTCGATGATTCTGCATACTACTGACAGAAGTCTCACCAAGATTATCGTAGAATGTGCATATCTCAGCTTGAACCCCGACGAAATCCAAGATGTCGCCGGTTCTGCATATCAAACGCACTGTGGAGTGGTGAAAACACCAGAAAACGTGATTCTCGCATTAAGTAGCTCGAAAAGAGCGATCCCGATGATTCTGCATACTTCTGACAGACGTCTCACCAAGATTATCGTAGAAAATGCATATCTCAGCTTGAACCCCGACGAAATCCAAGATGTCGCCGGTTCTGCATATCAAACGCACTGTGGAGTGGTGAAAACACCAGAAAACGTGATTCTCGCATTAAGTAGCTCGAAAAGAGCGATCCCGATGATTCTGCATACTTCTGACAGACGTCTCACCAAGATTATCGTAGAAAATGCATATCTCAGCTTGAAACCCGACCGAAACCAAGAAATCTCCGGTTCTGCATGTCAAACGTAGTGTGGAGTGGTGAATACACCAGAAAACGTGTTTCTCGCATTAAATAGCTCGAAAAGAGCGATCTAGATGGTTCTGCATACTTCTGACAGAAGTCTCACCAAGATTATCGTAGAATGTGCATATCTCAGCTTGAACCCCGACGAAATCCAAGATGTCGCCGGTTCTGCATATCAAACGCACTGTGGAGTGGTGAAAACACCAGAGAACTTGTTTTTTCGCAGTGGATAGCTCGAAACGGGCGATCTAGATGATTCTGCATACTTCTGACAGACGTCTCACCAAGATTATCCTAGAATGTGCATATCTCAGCTTGAACCCCGACGAAATCCAAGATGTCGCCGGTTCTGCATATCAAACGCACTGTGGAGTGGTGAAAACACCAGAAAACGTGTTTCTCGCATTTGGTAGCTCGAAACGAGCGATCTAGATGATTCTGCATACTTCTGACTGAAGACTCACCAAGATTATCGCAGAAAATGCATATCTCAGCTTGAAACCTCACGAAAACCAAGTTATCTCCGGTTCTGCGCATCAAACGGACTGTGGTGTGGTGAAAACACCAGAAAACTTGTTTTTTCGCATTAGATAGCTCGAAACGGGCGATCTAGATGATTCTGCATACTTCTGACAGAAGTCTCACCAAGATTATCGCAGAAAATGCATACCTGAGCTTGAAATCTCACGAAAATCAAGATGTCGCCGGTTCTGCATATCAAACGCACTGTGGAGTGGTGAAAACACCAGAAAACGTGATTCTCGCATTAAGTAGCTCGAAAAGAGCGATCCCGATGATTCTGCATACTTCTGACAGACGTCTCACCAAGATTATCGTAGAAAATGCATATCTCAGCTTGAACCCCGACGAAATCCAAGATGTCGCCGGTTCTGCATATCAAACGCACTGTGGAGTGGTGAAAACACCAGAAAACGTGATTCTCGCATTAAGTAGCTCGAAAAGAGCGATCCCGATGATTCTGCATACTTCTGACAGACGTCTCACCAAGATTATCGTAGAAAATGCATATCTCAGCTTGAAACCCGACCGAAACCAAGAAATCTCCGGTTCTGCATGTCAAACGTAGTGTGGAGTGGTGAATACACCAGAAAACGTGTTTCTCGCATTAAATAGCTCGAAAAGAGCGATCTAGATGGTTCTGCATACTTCTGACAGAAGTCTCACCAAGATTATCGTAGAATGTGCATATCTCAGCTTGAACCCCGACGAAATCCAAGATGTCGCCGGTTCTGCATATCAAACGCACTGTGGAGTGGTGAAAACACCAGAGAACTTGTTTTTTCGCAGTGGATAGCTCGAAACGGGCGATCTAGATGATTCTGCATACTTCTGACAGACGTCTCACCAAGATTATCCTAGAATGTGCATATCTCAGCTTGAACCCCGACGAAATCCAAGATGTCGCCGGTTCTGCATATCAAACGCACTGTGGAGTGGTGAAAACACCAGAAAACGTGTTTCTCGCATTTGGTAGCTCGAAACGAGCGATCTAGATGATTCTGCATACTTCTGACTGAAGACTCACCAAGATTATCGCAGAAAATGCATATCTCAGCTTGAAACCTCACGAAAACCAAGTTATCTCCGGTTCTGCGCATCAAACGGACTGTGGTGTGGTGAAAACACCAGAAAACTTGTTTTTTCGCATTAGATAGCTCGAAACGGGCGATCTAGATGATTCTGCATACTTCTGACAGAAGTCTCACCAAGATTATCGCAGAAAATGCATACCTGAGCTTGAAATCTCACGAAAATCAAGATGTCGCCGCTTCTGCATATCAAACGCACTGTGGAGTGGTGAAAACAACCAGATAACGTGTTTCTCGCATTAAATAGCTCGAAAAGAGCGATCCCGATAATTCTGCATACTTCTGACAGACGTCTCACCAAGATTATCGTAGACAATGCATATCTCAGCTTGAAACCCGACCGAAACCAAGATATCTCCGGTTCTGCATGTCAAACGTACTGTGGAGTGGAGAATACACCAGACGACGTGTTTCTCGCATTAAATAGCTCGAAAAGAGCGATCCCGATAATTCTGCATACTTCTGACAGACGTCTCACCAAGATTTTCCTAGAATGTGCATATCTCAGCTTGAACCCCGACAAAATCCAAGATGTCGCCGGTTCTGCATATCAAACGCACTGTGGAGTGGTGAAAACACCAGATAACGTGTTTCTCGCATTAAATAGCTCGAAAAGAGCGATCCCGATAATTCTGCATACTTCTGACAGACGTCTCACCAAGATTATCCTAGAATGTGCATATCTCAGCTTGAACCCCGACGAAATCCAAGATGTCGCCGGTTCTGCATATCAAACGCACTGTGGAGTGGTGAAAACACCAGAGAACTTGTTTTTTCGCAGTGGATAGCTCGAAACGGGCGATCTAGATGATTCTGCATACTTCTGACAGAAGTCTCACCAAGATTATCGCAGAAAATGCATATCTCAGCTTGAAACCCGACCGAAACCAAGATATCTCCGGTTCTGCATATCAAACGCACTGTGGGGTGGCGAAAACACCAGAAAACGTGTTTCTCGATTTAAATAGCTCGAAAAGAGCGATCTAGATGATTCTGCATACTTCTGACTGAAGTCTCACCAAGATTATCGCAGAAAATGCATATCTCAGCTTGAAACCTCACGAAAACCAAGTTATCTCCGGTTCTGCGCATCAAACGGACTGTGGTGTGGTGAAAACACCAGAAAACTTGTTTTTTCGCATTAGATAGCTCGAAACGGGCGATCTAGATGATTCTGCATACTTCTGACAGAAGTCTCACCAAGATTATCGCAGAAAATGCATACCTGAGCTTGAAATCTCACGAAAATCAAGATGTCGCCGCTTCTGCATATCAAACGCACTGTGGAGTCGTGAAAACAACCAGATAACGTGTTTCTCGCATTAAATAGCTCGAAAAGAGCGATCCCGATGATTCTGCATACTTCTGACAGAAGTCTCACCAAGATTATCTTAGAATGTGCATATCTCAGCTTGAACCCCGACGAAATCCAAGATGTCGCCGGTTCTGCATATCAAACGCACTGTGGAGTGGTGAAAACACCAGAAAACTTGTTTTTTCGCATTAAATAGCTCGAAACGAGCGATCCCGATGATTCTGCATACTTCTTACTGAAGTCTCACCAAGCTTCTCGTAGGAAATGCATATCTCAGCTTGAAACCTCACGAAAATCAAGATGTCGCCGCATCTGCATAGCAAACGCACTGTGGAATGTTGAAAACACCAGAAATCTTGTTTTTTCGCATTAGATAGCTCGAAACGAGCGATCTAGATGATTCTGCATACTTCTGCCTGAAGTCTCACCAATATTATAGGAGAAAATACATATCTCAGCTTGAAATCTCACGAAAATCAAGATGTCGCCGCTTCTGCATAGCAAACGCACTGTGGAATGTTGAAAACACCAGAAATCTTGTTTTTTCGCATTAGATAGCTCGAAACGAGCGATCTAGATGATTCTGCATACTTCTGCCTGAAGTCTCACCAATATTATAGGAGAAAATGCATATCTCAGCTTGAAATCTCACGAAAATCAAGATGTCGCCGGTTCTGCATGTCAAACGTACTGAGGAGTGGTGAAAACACCAGAAAACTTGTTTTTTCGCATTAAATAGCTCGAAACGAGAGATCTAGATGATTCTGCATACATATGACTGAAGTCTCACGAATATTATCGCAGAAAATGCATATCTCAGCTTGAAACCTCACCAAAATCATGATGTCGCCGGTTCTGCATATAAAACGCACTGTGGAGTGGTGAAAACACCAGATAACGTGTTTCTCGCATTAAGTAGCTCGAAAAGAGCGATCCCGATGATTCTGCATACTTCTGACAGACGTCTCACCAAGATTATCGCAGAAAATGCATATCTCAGCTTGAAACCCGACCGAAACCAAGATATCTCCGGTTCTGCATATCAAACGCACTGTGGGGTGGCGAAAACACCAGAAAACGTGTTTCTCGCATTAAATAGCTCGAAAAGAGCGATCCCGATGATTCTGCATACTTCTGACAGAAGTCTCACCAAGTTTATCGCAGAAAATGCATATCTCAGCTGGACACACCACGAAAATCAAGATATCGCCGGTTCTGCATATCAAACGCACTGTGGAATGTTGAAAGCACCAGAAAACTTGTTTTTTCGAATTAAATAGTTCGAAAAGAGCGATCCCGATGATTCTGCATACTTCTGACTGAAGTCTCACCAAGATTATCGCAGAAAATGCATATCTCAGCTTGAAACCTCACGAAAACCAAGTTATCTCCGGTTCTGCACATCAAACGGACTGTAGTGTGGTGAAAACACCAGAAATGTGTTTCTCGAATTAAATAGCTCGAAAAGAGCGATCTAGATGATTCTACATACTTCTGACAGAAGTCTCACCAAGATTATCGCAGAAAATGCATATCTCAGCTGGACACACCACGAAAATCAAGATATCGCCGGTTCTGCATATCAAACGCACTGTGGAATGTTGAAAGCACCAGAAAACTTGTTTTTTCGAATTAAATAGTTCGAAAAGAGCGATCCCGATGATTCTGCATACTTCTGACAGACGTCTCACCAAGATTATCGTAGAAAATGCATATCTCAGCTTGAAACCCGACCGAAACCAAGATATCTCCGGTTCTGCATGTCAAACGTACTGTGGATTGGTGAATACACCAGAAAACGTGTTTGTCGCATTAAATGGCTCGAAAAGAGCGATCTAGATGATTCTGCATACTTCTGACAGAAGTCTCACCAAGATTATCCTAGAATGTGCATATCTCAGCTTGAACCCCGACGAAATCCAAGATGTCGCCGGTTCTGCATATCAAACGCACTGTGGAGTGGTGAAAACACCAGAGAACTTGTTTTTTCGCATTAAATAGCTCGAAACGAGCGATCCCGATGATTCTGCATACTTCTGACTGAAGTCTCACCAAGATTCTCGTAGAAAATGCATATCTGAGCTTGAAACCCGACGAAATCCAAGATGTCGCCGGTTCTGAATGTCAAACGCACTGTGGAGTGGTGAAAACACCAGATAACGTGTTTCTCGCATTAAATAGCTCGAAAAGAGGGGTCTCGATGATTCTGCATACTACTGACAGAAGACTCACCAAGATTATCGACGAAAATGCATATCTCAGGTTGAAATCTCACGAAAATCAAGATTTCGCCGGTTCTGCATATCAAACGCACTGTGGAGTCGTGAAAACATCAGATAACGTGTTTCTCGCATTAAATAGCTCGAAAAGAGGGATCTCGATGATTCTGCATACTTCTGACAGATGACTCACCAAGATTATCGCACAAAATGCATATCTCAGCTGGAAACACCACGAAAATCAAGATATCGCCGGTTCTGCATATAAATCGCTCTGTGGATTGGTGAAAACACCAGATAACCTGTTTCTCGCATTAAATAGCTCGAACAGAGCAATCTAGATGATTCTGCATACTTCTGACAGAAGTCTCACCAAGATTATCGCAGAAAATGCATACCTCAGCTTGAAATCTCACGAAAATCAAGATGTCGCCGCTTCTGCATATAAAACGCACTGTGGAGTGGTGAAAACACCAGATAACGTGTTTCTCGCATTAAATAGCTCGAAAAGAGGGGTCTCGATGATTCTGCATACTACTGACAGAAGTCTCACCAAGATTATCGTAGAATGTGCATATCTCAGCTTGAACCCCGACGAAATCCAAGATGTCGCCGGTTCTGCATATCAAACGCACTGTGGAGTGGTGAAAACACCAGAAAACGTGATTCTCGCATTAAGTAGCTCGAAAAGAGCGATCCCGATGATTCTGCATACTTCTGACAGACGTCTCACCAAGATTATCGTAGAAAATGCATATCTCAGCTTGAACCCCGACGAAATCCAAGATGTCGCCGGTTCTGCATATCAAACGCACTGTGGAGTGGTGAAAACACCAGAAAACGTGATTCTCGCATTAAGTAGCTCGAAAAGAGCGATCCCGATGATTCTGCATACTTCTGACAGACGTCTCACCAAGATTATCGTAGAAAATGCATATCTCAGCTTGAAACCCGACCGAAACCAAGAAATCTCCGGTTCTGCATGTCAAACGTAGTGTGGAGTGGTGAATACACCAGAAAACGTGTTTCTCGCATTAAATAGCTCGAAAAGAGCGATCTAGATGGTTCTGCATACTTCTGACAGAAGTCTCACCAAGATTATCGTAGAATGTGCATATCTCAGCTTGAACCCCGACGAAATCCAAGATGTCGCCGGTTCTGCATATCAAACGCACTGTGGAGTGGTGAAAACACCAGATAACGTGTTTCTCGGATTAAATAGCTCGAAAAGAGGGGTCTCGATGATTCTGCATACTACTGACAGAAGTCTCACCAAGATTATCGTAGAATGTGCATATCTCAGCTTGAACCCCGACGAAATCCAAGATATCTCCGGTTCTGCATGTGAAACGTACTGTGGAGTGGTGAATACACCAGAAAACGTGTTTCTCGCATTAAATAGCTCGAAAAGAGCGATCTAGATGATTCTGCATACTTCTGACAGAAGTCTCACCAAGATTATCGCAGAAAATGCATATCTCAGCTGGACACACCACGAAAATCAAGATATCGCCGGTTCTGCATATCAAACGCACTGTGAAATGTTGAAAGCACCAGAAAACTTGTTTTTTCCAATTAAATAGTTCGAAAAGAGCGATCCCGATGATTCTGCATACTTCTGACAGACGTCTCACCAAGATTATCGTAGAAAATGCATATCTCAGCTTGAAACCCGACCGAAACCAAGATATCTCCGGTTCTGCATGTCAAACGTACTGTGGAGTGGTGAATACACCAGAAAACGTGTTTGTCGCATTAAATAGCTCGAAAAGAGCGATCTAGATGATTCTGCATACTTCTGACAGAAGTCTCACCAAGATTATCCTAGAATGTGCATATCTCAGCTTGAACCCCGACGAAATCCAAGATGTCGCCGGTTCTGCATATCAAACGCACTGTGGAGTGGTGAAAACACCAGAAAACGTGATTCTCGCATTAAGTATCTCGAAAAGAGCGATCCCGATGATTCTGCATACTTCTGACAGACGTCTCACCAAGATTATCGTAGAAAATGCATATCTCAGCTTGAAACCCGACCGAAACCAAGATATCTCCGGTTCTGCATGTCAAACGTACTGTGGAGTGGTGAATACACCAGAAAACGTGTTTCTCGAATTATATATCTCGAAAAGAACGATCTAGATGATTCTGCATACTTCTGACAGAAATCTCACCAAGATTATCGTAGAAAATGCATTTCTCAGCTTGAACCCCGACGAAATCCAAGATGTCGCCGGTTCTGCATATCAAACGCACTGTGGAGTGGTGAAAACACCAGATAACGTGTTTCTCGGATTAAATAGCTCGAAAAGAGGGGTCTCGATGATTCTGCATACTACTGACAGAAGTCTCACCAAGATTATCGTAGAATGTGCATATCTCAGCTTGAACCCCGACGAAATCCAAGATATCTCCGGTTCTGCATGTCAAACGTACTGTGGAGTGGTGAATGCACCAGAAAACGTGTTTCTCGCATTAAATAGCTCGAAAAGAGCGCTCTCGAAGATTCTGCATACTTCTGAGAGAAGTCTCACCAAGATTATCGTAGAAAATGTATATCTCAGCTTGATACCCGAAGACGCCCAAGATGTCGCCGGTTCTGCATATCAAACGCACTGTGGAGTGGTGAAAACACCAGATAACGTGTTTCTCGCATTAAATAGCTCGAAAAGCGCTATCCCGATGATTCGGCATACTTCTGACAGACGTCACACCAAGATTATCGTAGAAAATGCATATCTCAGCTTGAAACCCGACCGAAACCAAGATATCTCCGGTTCTGCATGTCAAACGTACTGTGGAGTGGTGAATACACCAGAAAACGTGTTTCTCGCATTAAATAGCTCGAAAAGAGCGATCCCGATGATACAGCATACTTCTCACTGAAGTCTCACCAAGATTCTCGTAGAAAATGCATATCTGAGCTTGAAACCCGACGAAATCCAAGATGTCGCCGGTTCTGCATGTCAAACGCACTGTGGAGTGGTGAAAACACCAGATAACGTGTTTCTCGCATTAAACAGCTCGAAAAGAGCGATCCCGATAATTCTGCATACTTCTGACAGACGTCTCACCAACATTATCGTAGAAAATGCATATCTCAGCTTGAAACCCGACCGAAACCAAGATATCTCCGGTTCTGCATATCAAACGCACTGTGGAGTGGTGAAAACACCAGATAACGTGTTTCTCGCATTAAATAGCTCGAAAAGAGCGATCCCGATAATTCTGCATACTTCTGACAGACGTCTCACCAAGATTATCCTAGAATGTGCATATCTCAGCTTGAACCCCGACGAAATCCAAGATGTCGCCGGTTCTGCATATCAAACGCACTGTGGAGTGGTGAAAACACCAGAAAACGTGTTTCTCGCATTAGGTAGCTCGAAACGAGCGATCTAGATGATTCTGCATACTTCTGACTGAAGTCTCACCAAGATTATCGCAGAAAATGCATATCTCAGCTTGAAACCTCACGAAAACCAAATTATCTCCGGTTCTGCGCATCAAACGGACTGTGGTGTGGTAAAACACCAGAAAACTTGTTTTTTCGCATTAAATAGCTCGAAAAGAGCGATCCCGATAATTCTGCATACTTCTGACAGACGTCTCACCAAGATTATCCTAGAATGTGCATATCTCAGCTTGAACCCCGACGAAATCCAAGATGTCGCCGGTTCTGCATATCAAACGCACTGTGGAGTGGTGAAAACACCAGATAACGTGTTTCTCGCATTAAATAGCTCGAAAAGAGCGATCCCGATAATTCTGCATACTTCTGACAGACGTCTCACCAAGATTATCCTAGAATGTGCATATCTCAGCTTGAACCCCGACGAAATCCAAGATGTCGCCGGTTCTGCATATCAAACGCACTGTGGAGTGGTGAAAACACCAGATAACGTGTTTTTCGCATTAAATAGCTCGAAAAGAGCGATCCCGATAATTCTGCATACTTCTGACAGACGTCTCACCAAGATTATCCTAGAATGTGCATATCTCAGCTTGAACCCCGACGAAATCCAAGATGTCGCCGGTTCTGCATATCAAACGCACTGTGGAGTGGTGAAAACACCAGAAAACGTGTTTCTCGCATTAGGTAGCTCGAAAACAGCGATCCCGATAATTCTGCATACTTCTGACAGACGTCTCACCAAGATTATCGTAGAAAATGCATATCTCAGCTTGAAACCCGACCGAAACCAAGATATCTCCGGTTCTGCATGTCAAACGTACTGTGGAGTGGAGAATACACCAGACGACGTGTTTCTCGCATTAAATAGCTCGAAAAGAGCGATCCCGATAATTCTGCATACTTCTGACAGACGTCTCACCAAGATTTTCCTAGAATGTGCATATCTCAGCTTGAACCCCGACAAAATCCAAGATGTCGCCGGTTCTGCATATCAAACGCACTGTGGAGTGGTGAAAACACCAGATAACGTGTTTCTCGCATTAAATAGCTCGAAAAGAGCGATCCCGATAATTCTGCATACTTCTGACAGACGTCTCACCAAGATTATCCTAGAATGTGCATATCTCAGCTTGAACCCCGACGAAATCCAAGATGTCGCCGGTTCTGCATATCAAACGCACTGTGGAGTGGTGAAAACACCAGAGAACTTGTTTTTTCGCAGTGGATAGCTCGAAACGGGCGATCTAGATGATTCTGCATACTTCTGACAGAAGTCTCACCAAGATTATCGCAGAAAATGCATATCTCAGCTTGAAACCCGACCGAAACCAAGATATCTCCGGTTCTGCATATCAAACGCACTGTGGGGTGGCGAAAACACCAGAAAACGTGTTTCTCGATTTAAATAGCTCGAAAAGAGCGATCTAGATGATTCTGCATACTTCTGACTGAAGTCTCACCAAGATTATCACAGAAAATGCATATCTCAGCTTGAAACCTCACGAAAACCAAGTTATCTCCGGTTCTGCGCATCAAACGGACTGTGGTGTGGTGAAAACACCAGAAAACTTGTTTTTTCGCATTAGATAGCTCGAAACGGGCGATCTAGATGATTCTGCATACTTCTTACTGAAGTCTCACCAAGCTTCTCGTAGGAAATGCATATCTCAGCTTGAAACCTCACGAAAATCAAGATGTCGCCGCTTCTGCATAGCAAACGCACTGTGGAATGTTGAAAACACCAGAAATCTTGTTTTTTCGAATTAGATAGCTCGAAACGAGCGATCTAGATGATTCTGCATACTTCTGCCTGAAGTCTCACCAATATTATAGGAGAAAATGCATATCTCAGCTTGAAATCTCACGAAAATCATGATGTCGCCGGTTCTGCATGTCAAACGTACTGAGGAGTGGTGAAAACACCAGAAAACTTGTTTTTTCGCATTAGATAGCTCGAAACGAGCGATCTAGATGATTCTGCATACATATGACTGAAGTCTCACCAATATTATCGCAGAAAATGCATATCTCAGCTTGAAACCTCACCAAAATCATGATGTCGCCGCTTCTGCATATCAAACGCACTGTGGAGTCGTGAAAACAACCATATAACGTGTTTCTCGCATTAAATAGCTCGAAAAGAGCGATCCCGATGATTCTGCATACTTCTGACAGAAGTCTCACCAAGATTATCGTAGAATGGGCATATCTCAGCTTGAACCCCGACGAAATCCAAGATGTCGCCGGTACTGCATATCAAACGGACTGTGGTGTGGTGAAAACACCAGAAAACTTGTTTTTTCGCATTAGATAGCTCGAAACGGGCGATCTAGATGATTCTGCATACTTCTGACAGAAGTCTCACCAAGATTATCGCAGAAAATGCATACCTGAGCTTGAAATCTCACGAAAATCAAGATGTCGCCGCTTCTGCATAGCAAACGCACTGTGGAATGTTGAAAACACCAGAAATCTTGTTTTTTCGCATTAGATAGCTCGAAACGAGCGATCTAGATGATTCTGCATACTTCTGCCTGAAGTCTCACCAATATTATAGGAGAAAATGCATATCTCAGCTTGAAATCTAACGAAAATCAAGATGTCGCCGGTTCTGCATGTCAAACGTACTGAGGAGTGGTGAAAACACCAGAAAACTTGTTTTTTCGCATTAAATAGCTCGGAACGAGAGATCTAGATGATTCTGCATACATATGACTGAAGTCTCACCAATATTATCGCAGAAAATGCATATCTCAGCTGGTCACACCACGAAAATCAAGATATCGCCGGTTCTGCATATCAAACGCACTGTGGAATGTTGAAAGCACCAGAAAACTTGTTTTTTCGAATTAAATAGTTCGAAAAGAGCGATCCCGATGATTCTGCATACTTCTGACTGAAGTCTCACCAAGATTATCGCAGAAAATGCATATCTCAGCTTGAAACCTCACGAAAACCAAGTTATCTCCGGTTCTGCACATCAAACGGACTGTAGTGTGGTGAAAACACCAGAAAACTTGTTTTTTCGAATTAAATAGTTCGAAAAGAGCGATCCCGATGATTCTGCATACTTCTGACAGACGTCTCACCAAGATTATCGTAGAAAATGCATATCTCAGCTTGAAACCCGACCGAAACCAAGATATCTCCGGTTCTGCATGTCAAACGTACTGTGGATTGGTGAATACACCAGAAAACGTGTTTGTCGCATTAAATACCTCGAAAAGAGCGATCTAGATGATTCTGCATACTTCTGACAGAAGTCTCACCAAGATTATCCTAGAATGTGCATATCTCAGCTTGAACCCCGACGAAATCCAAGATGTCGCCGGTTCTGCATATCAAACGCACTGTGGAGTGGTGAAAACACCAGAGAACTTGTTTTTTCGCATTAAATAGCTCGAAACGAGCGATCCCGATGATTCTGCATACTTCTGACTGAAGTCTAACCAAGATTCTCGTAGAAAATGCATATCTGAGCTTGAAACCCGACGAAATCCAAGATGTCGCCGGTTCTGAATGTCAAACGCACTGTGGAGTGGTGAAAACACCAGATAACGTGTTTCTCGAATTAAATAGCTCGAAAAGAGGGGTCTCGATGATTCTGCATACTACTGACAGAAGACTCACCAAGATTATCGACGAAAATGCATATCTCAGGTTGAAATCTCACGAAAATCAAGATTTCGCCGGTTCTGCATATCAAACGCACTGTGGAGTCGTGAAAACATCAGATAACGTGTTTCTCGCATTAAATAGCTCGAAAAGAGGGATCTCGATGATTCTGCATACTTCTGACAGATGACTCACCAAGATTATCGCACAAAATGCATATCTCAGCTGGAAACACCACGAAAATCAAGATATCGCCGGTTCTGCATATAAATCGCTCTGTGGAGAGGTGAAAACACCAGATAACCTGTTTCTCGCATTAAATAGCTCGAAAAGAGCAATCTAGATGATTCTGCAGACTTCTGACAGAAGTCTCACCAAGATTATCGCAGAAAATGCATACCTCAGCTTGAAATCTCACGAAAATCAAGATGTCGCCGCTTCTGCATATAAAACGCACTGTGGAGTGGTGAAAACACCAGATAACGTGTTTCTCGCATTAAATAGCTCGAAAAGAGGGGTCCCGATGATTCTGCATACTACTGACAGAAGTCTCACCAAGATTATCGTAGAATGTGCATATCTCAGCTTGAACCCCGACGAAATCCAAGATGTCGCCGGTTCTGCATATCAAACGCACTGTGGAGTGGTGAAAACACCAGAAAACGTGATTCTCGCATTAAGTAGCTCGAAAAGAGCGATCCCGATGATTCTGCATACTTCTGACAGACGTCTCACCAAGATTATCGTAGAAAATGCATATCTCAGCTTGAACCCCGACGAAATCCAAGATGTCGCCGGTTCTGCATATCAAACGCACTGTGGAGTGGTGAAAACACCAGATAACGTGTTTCTCGGATTAAATAGCTCGAAAAGAGGGGTCTCGATGATTCTGCATACTACTGACAGAAGTCTCACCAAGATTATCGTAGAATGTGCATATCTCAGCTTGAACCCCGACGAAATCCAAGATATCTCCGGTTCTGCATGTCAAACGTACTGTGGAGTGGTGAATACACCAGAAAACGTGTTTCTCGCATTAAATAGCTCGAAAAGAGCGATCTAGATGATTCTGCATACTTCTGACAGAAGTCTCACCAAGATTATCGTAGAATGTGCATATCTCAGCTTGAACCCCGACGAAATCCAAGATGTCGCCGGTTCTGCATATCAAACGCACTGTGGAGTGGTGAAAACACCAGAAAACGTGTTTCTCGCATTAAGTAGCTCGAAAAGAGCGTTCTCGAAGATTCTGCATACTTCTGACTGAAGTCTCACCAAGATTATCGCAGAAAATGCATATCTCAGCTTGAAACCTCACGAAAACCAAGTTATCTCCGGTTCTGCACATCAAACGGACTGTAGTGTGGTGAAAACACCAGAAAACGTGTTTCTCGAATTAAATAGCTCGAAAAGAGCGATCTAGATGATTCTGCATACTTCTGTCAGAAGTCTCACCAAGATTATCGCAGAAAATGCATATCTCAGCTGGACACACCACGACAATCAAGATATCGCCGGTTCTGCATATCAAACGCACTGTGGAATGTTGAAAGCACCAGAAAACTTGTTTTTTCCAATTAAATAGTTCGAAAAGAGCGATCCCGATGATTCTGCATACTTCTGACAGACGTCTCACCAAGATTATCGTAGAAAATGCATATCTCAGCTTGAAACCCGACCGAAACCAAGATATCTCCGGTTCTGCATGTCAAACGTACTGTGGAGTGGTGAATACACCAGAAAACGTGTTTGTCGCATTAAATAGCTCGAAAAGAGCGATCTAGATGATTCTGCATACTTCTGACAGAAGTCTCACCAAGATTATCCTAGAATGTGCATATCTCAGCTTGAACCCCGACGAAATCCAAGATGTCGCCGGTTCTGCATATCAAACGCACTGTGGAGTGGTGAAAACACCAGAAAACGTGATTCTCGCATTAAGTAGCTCGAAAAGAGCGATCCCGATGATTCTGCATACTTCTGACAGACGTCTCACCAAGATTATCGTAGAAAATGCATATCTCAGCTTGAAACCCGACCGAAACCAAGATATCTCCGGTTCTGCATGTCAAACGTACTGTGGATTGGTGAATACACCAGAAAACGTGTTTGTCGCATTAAATGGCTCGAAAAGAGCGATCTAGATGATTCTGCATACTTCTGACAGAAGTCTCACCAAGATTATCCTAGAATGTGCATATCTCAGCTTGAACCCCGACGAAATCCAAGATGTCGCCGGTTCTGCATATCAAACGCACTGTGGAGTGGTGAAAACACCAGAGAACTTGTTTTTTCGCATTAAATAGCTCGAAACGAGCGATCCCGATGATTCTGCATACTTCTGACTGAAGTCTCACCAAGATTCTCGTAGAAAATGCATATCTGAGCTTGAAACCCGACGAAATCCAAGGTGTCGCCGGTTCTGAATGTCAAACGCACTGTGGAGTGGTGAAAACACCAGATAACGTGTTTCTCGCATTAAATAGCTCGAAAAGAGGGGTCTCGATGATTCTGCATACTACTGACAGAAGACTCACCAAGATTATCGACGAAAATGCATATCTCAGGTTGAAATCTCACGAAAATCAAGATTTCGCCGGTTCTGCATATCAAACGCACTGTGGAGTCGTGAAAACATCAGATAACGTGTTTCTCGCATTAAATAGCTCGAAAAGAGGGATCTCGATGATTCTGCATACTTCTGACAGATGACTCA
Source organism: Anthophora plumipes (assembly GCA_951804975.1). NCBI lineage: Eukaryota > Metazoa > Arthropoda > Insecta > Hymenoptera > Apidae > Anthophora > Anthophora plumipes. The sequence continues at coordinate 1,529,102 of CATORF010000043.1, forward strand.
CCAAGATTATCGCACAAAATGCATATCTCAGCTGGAAACACCACGAAAATCAAGATATCGCCGGTTCTGCATATAAATCGCTCTGTGGAGTGGTGAAAACACCAGATAACCTGTTTCTCGCATTAAATAGCTCGAAAAGAGCAATCTAGATGATTCTGCATACTTCTGACAGAAGTCTCACCAAGATTATCGCAGAAAATGCATACCTCAGCTTGAAATCTCACGAAAATCAAGATGTCGCCGCTTCTGCATATAAAACGCACTGTGGAGTGGTGAAAACACCAGATAACGTGTTTCTCGCATTAAATAGCTCGAAAAGAGGGGTCTCGATGATTCTGCATACTACTGACAGAAGTCTCACCAAGATTATCGTAGAATGTGCATATCTCAGTTTGAACCCCGACGAAATCCAATATGTCGCCGGTTCTGCATATCAAACGCACTGTGGAGTGGTGAAAACACCAGAAAACGTGATTCTCGCATTAAGTAGCTCGAAAAGAGCGATCCCGATGATTCTGCATACTTCTGACAGACGTCTCACCAAGATTATCGTAGAAAATGCATATCTCAGCTTGAACCCCGACGAAATCCAAGATGTCGCCGGTTCTGCATATCAAACGCACTGTGGAGTGGTGAAAACACCAGAAAACGTGATTCTCGCATTAAGTAGCTCGAAAAGAGCGATCCCGATGATTCTGCATACTTCTGACAGACGTCTCATCAAGATTATCGTAGAAAATGCATATCTCAGCTTGAAACCCGACCGAAACCAAGATATCTCCGGTTCTGCATGTCAAACGTAGTGTGGAGTGGTGAATACACCAGAAAACGTGTTTCTCGCATTAAATAGCTCGAAAAGAGCGATCTAGATGGTTCTGCATACTTCTGACAGAAGTCTCACCAAGATTATCGTAGAATGTGCATATCTCAGCTTGAACCCCGACGAAATCCAAGATGTCGCCGGTTCTGCATATCAAACGCACTGTGGAGTGGTGAAAACACCAGATAACGTGTTTCTCGGATTAAATAGCTCGAAAAGAGGGGTCTCGATGATTCTGCATACTACTGACAGAAGTCTCACCAAGATTATCGTAGAATGTGCATATCTCAGCTTGAACCCCGACGAAATCCAAGATATCTCCGGTTCTGCATGTCAAACGTACTGTGGAGTGGTGAATACACCAGCAAACGTGTTTCTCGCATTAAATAGCTCGAAAAGAGCGATCTAGATGATTCTGCATACTTCTGACAGAAGTCTCACCAAGATTATCGCAGAAAATGCATATCTCAGCTGGACACACCACGAAAATCAAGATATCGCCGGTTCTGCATATCAAACGCACTGTGGAATGTTGAAAGCACCAGAAAACTTGTTTTTTCCAATTAAATAGTTCGAAAAGAGCGATCCCGATGATTCTGCATACTTCTGACAGACGTCTCACCAAGATTATCGTAGAAAATGCATATCTCAGCTTGAAACCCGACCGAAACCAAGATATCTCCGGTTCTGCATGTCAAACGTAGTGTGGAGTGGTGAATACACCAGAAAACGTGTTTCTCGCATTAAATAGCTCGAAAAGAGCGATCTAGATGGTTCTGCATACTTCTGACAGAAGTCTCACCAAGATTATCGTAGAATGTGCATATCTCAGCTTGAACCCCGACGAAATCCAAGATGTCGCCGGTTCTGCATATCAAACGCACTGTGGAGTGGTGAAAACACCAGATAACGTGTTTCTCGGATTAAATAGCTCGAAAAGAGGGGTCTCGATGATTCTGCATACTACTGACAGAAGTCTCACCAAGATTATCGTAGAATGTGCATATCTCAGCTTGAACCCCGACGAAATCCAAGATATCTCCGGTTCTGCATGTCAAACGTACTGTGGAGTGGTGAATACACCAGCAAACGTGTTTCTCGCATTAAATAGCTCGAAAAGAGCGATCTAGATGATTCTGCATACTTCTGACAGAAGTCTCACCAAGATTATCGCAGAAAATGCATATCTCAGCTGGACACACCACGAAAATCAAGATATCGCCGGTTCTGCATATCAAACGCACTGTGGAATGTTGAAAGCACCAGAAAACTTGTTTTTTCCAATTAAATAGTTCGAAAAGAGCGATCCCGATGATTCTGCATACTTCTGACAGACGTCTCACCAAGATTATCGTAGAAAATGCATATCTCAGCTTGAAACCCGACCGAAACCAAGATATCTCCGGTTCTGCATGTCAAACGTACTGTGGAGTGGTGAATACACCAGAAAACGTGTTTGTCGCATTAAATAGCTCGAAAAGAGCGATCTAGATGATTCTGCATACTTCTGACAGAAGTCTCACCAAGATTATCCTAGAATGTGCATATCTCAGCTTGAACCCCGACGAAATCCAAGATGTCGCCGGTTCTGCATATCAAACGCACTGTGGAGTGGTGAAAACACCAGAAAACGTGATTCTCGCATTAAGTAGCTCGAAAAGAGCGATCCCGATGATTCTGCATACTTCTGACAGACGTCTCACCAAGATTATCGTAGAAAATGCATATCTCAGCTTGAAACCCGACCGAAACCATGATATCTCCGGTTCTGCATGTCAAACGTACTGTGGAGTGGTGAATACACCAGAAAACGTGTTTCTCGAATTATATATCTCGAAAAGAACGATCTAGATGATTCTGCATACTTCTGACAGAAATCTCACCAAGATTATCGTAGAAAATGCATTTCTCAGCTTGAACCCCGACGAAATCCAAGATGTCGCCGGTTCTGCATATCAAACGCACTGTGGAGTGGTGAAAACACCAGATAACGTGTTTCTCGGATTAAATAGCTCGAAAAGAGGGGTCTCGATGATTCTGCATACTACTGACAGAAGTCTCACCAAGATTATCGTAGAATGTGCATATCTCAGCTTGAACCCCGACGAAATCCAAGATATCTCCGGTTCTGCATGTCAAACGTACTGTGGAGTGGTGAATACACCAGATAACGTGTTTCTCGGATTAAATAGCTCGAAAAGAGGGGTCTCGATGATTCTGCATACTACTGACAGAAGTCTCACCAAGATTATCGTAGAATGTGCATATCTCAGCTTGATACCCGAAGACGCCCAAGATGTCGCCGGTTCTGCATATCAAACGCACTGTGGAGTGGTGAAAACACCAGATAACGTGTTTCTCGCATTAAATAGCTCGAAAAGCGCTATCCCGATGATTCGGCATACTTCTGACAGACGTCTCACCAAGATTATCCTAGAATGTGCATATCTCAGCTTGAACCCCGACGAAATCCAAGATGTCGCCGGTTCTGCATATCAAACGCACTGTGGAGTGGTGAAAACACCAGATAACGTGTTTCTCGCATTAAATAGCTCGAAAAGAGCGATCCCGATAATTCTGCATACTTCTGACAGACGTCTCACCAAGATTATCCTAGAATGTGCATATCTCAGCTTGAACCCCGACGAAATCCAAGATGTCGCCGGTTCTGCATATCAAACGCACTGTGGAGTGGTGAAAACACCAGAAAACGTGTTTCTCGCATTAGGTAGCTCGAAACGAGCGATCTAGATGATTCTGCATACTTCTGACTGAAGTCTCACCAAGATTATCGCAGAAAATGCATATCTCAGCTTGAAACCTCACGAAAACCAAATTATCTCCGGTTCTGCGCATCAAACGGACTGTGGTGTGGTGAAAACACCAGAAAACTTGTTTTTTCGCATTAAATAGCTCGAAAAGAGCGATCCCGATAATTCTGCATACTTCTGACAGACGTCTCACCAAGATTATCCTTGAATGTGCATATCTCAGCTTGAACCCCGACGAAATCCAAGATGTCGCCGGTTCTGCATATCAAACGCACTGTGGAGTGGTGAAAACACCAGATAACGTGTTTCTCGCATTAAATAGCTCGAAAAGAGCGATCCCGATAATTCTGCATACTTCTGACAGACGTCTCACCAAGATTATCCTAGAATGTGCATATCTCAGCTTGAACCCCGACGAAATCCAAGATGTCGCCGGTTCTGCATATCAAACGCACTGTGGAGTGGTGAAAACACCAGATAACGTGTTTCTCGCATTAAATAGCTCGAAAAGAGCGATCCCGATAATTCTGCATACTTCTGACAGACGTCTCACCAAGATTATCCTAGAATGTGCATAACTCAGCTTGAACCCCGACGAAATCCAAGATGTCGCCGGTTCTGCATATCAAACGCACTGTGGAGTGGTGAAAACACCAGAAAACGTGTTTCTCGCATTAGGTAGCTCGAAAACAGCGATCCCGATAATTCTGCATACTTCTGACAGACGTCTCACCAAGATTATCGTAGAAAATGCATATCTCAGCTTGAAACCCGACCGAAACCAAGATATCTCCGGTTCTGCATGTCAAACGTACTGTGGAGTGGAGAATAAACCAGACGACGTGTTTCTCGCATTAAATAGCTCGAAAAGAGCGATCCCGATAATTCTGCATACTTCTGACAGACGTCTCACCAAGATTTTCCTAGAATGTGCATATCTCAGCTTGAACCCCGACAAAATCCAAGATGTCGCCGGTTCTGCATATCAAACGCACTGTGGAGTGGTGAAAACACCAGATAACGTGTTTCTCGCATTAAATAGCTCGAAAAGAGCGATCCCGATAATTCTGCATACTTCTGACAGACGTCTCACCAAGATTATCCTAGAATGTGCATATCTCAGCTTGAACCCCGACGAAATCCAAGATGTCGCCGGTTCTGCATATCAAACGCACTGTGGAGTGGTGAAAACACCAGAGAACTTGTTTTTTCGCAGTGGATAGCTCGAAACGGGCGATCTAGATGATTCTGCATACTTCTGACAGAAGTCTCACCAAGATTATCGCAGAAAATGCATATCTCAGCTTGAAACCCGACCGAAACCAAGATATCTCCGGTTCTGCATATCAAACGCACTGTGGGGTGGCGAAAACACCAGAAAACGTGTTTCTCGATTTAAATAGCTCGAAAAGAGCGATCTAGATGATTCTGCATACTTCTGACTGAAGTCTCACCAAGATTATCGCAGAAAATGCATATCTCAGCTTGAAACCTCACGAAAACCAAGTTATCTCCGGTTCTGCGCATCAAACGGACTGTGGTGTGGTGAAAACACCAGAAAACTTGTTTTTTCGCATTAGATAGCTCGAAACGGGCGATCTAGATGATTCTGCATACTTCTGACAGAAGTCTCACCAAGATTATCGCAGAAAATGCATACCTGAGCTTGAAATCTCACGAAAATCAAGATGTCGCCGCTTCTGCATATCAAACGCACTGTGGAGTCGTGAAAACAACCAGATAACGTGTTTCTCGCATTAAATAGCTCGAAAAGAGCGATCCCGATGATTCTGCATACTTCTGACAGAAGTCTCACCAAGATTATCGTAGAATGTGCATATCTCAGCTTGAACCCCGACGAAATCCAAGATGTCGCCGGTTCTGCATATCAAACGCACTGTGGAGTGGTGAAAACACCAGAAAACTTGTTTTTTCGCATTAAATAGCTCGAAACGAGCGATCCCGATGATTCTGCATACTTCTTACTGAAGTCTCACCAAGCTTCTCGTAGGAAATGCATATCTCAGCTTGAAACCTCACGAAAATCAAGATGTCGCCGCTTCTGCATAGCAAACGCACTGTGGAATGTTGAAAACACCAGAAATCTTGTTTTTTCGAATTAGATAGCTCGAAACGAGCGATCTAGATGATTCTGCATACTTCTGCCTGAAGTCTCACCAATATTATAGGAGAAAATGCATATCTCAGCTTGAAATCTCACGAAAATCATGATGTCGCCGGTTCTGCATGTCAAACGTACTGAGGAGTGGTGAAAACACCAGAAAACTTGTTTTTTCGCATTAGATAGCTCGAAACGAGCGATCTAGATGATTCTGCATACTTCTGCCTGAAGTCTCACCAATATTATAGGAGAAAATGCATATCTCAGCTTGAAATCTCACGAAAATCAACATGTCGCCGCTTCTGCATAGCAAACGCACTGTGGAATGCTGAAAACACCAGAAATCTTGTTTTTTCGCATTAGATAGCTCGAAACGAGCGATCTAGATGATTCTGCATACTTCTGCCTGAAGTCTCACCAATATTATAGGAGAAAATGCATATCTCAGCTTGAAATCTCACGAAAATCAAGATGTCGCCGGTTCTGAATGACAAACGCACTGTGGAGTGGTGAAAACACCAGATAACGTGTTTCTCGCATTAAGTAGCTCGAAAAGAGCGATCCCGATGATTCTGCATACTTCTGACAGACGTCTCACCAAGATTATCGCAGAAAATGCATATCTCAGCTTGAAACCCGACCGAAACCAAGATATCTCCGGTTCTGCATATCAAACTCACTGTGGGGTGGCGAAAACACCAGAAAACGTGTTTCTCGCATTAAATAGCTCGAAAAGAGCGATCCCGATGATTCTGCATACTTCTGACAGAAGTCTCACCAAGATTATCGTAGAATGTGCATATCTCAGCTTGAACCCCGACGAAATCCAAGATGTCGCCGGTACTGCATATCAAACGGACTGTGGTGTGGTGAAAACACCAGAAAACTTGTTTTTTCGCATTAGATAGCTCGAAACGGGCGATCTAGATGATTCTGCATACTTCTGACAGAAGTCTCACCAAGATTATCGCAGAAAATGCATACCTGAGCTTGAAATCTCACGAAAATCAAGATGTCGCCGCTTCTGCATAGCAAACGCACTGTGGAATGTTGAAAACACCAGAAATCTTGTTTTTTCGCATTAGATAGCTCGAAACGAGCGATCTAGATGATTCTGCATACTTCTGACTGAAGTCTCACCAAGATTATCGCAGAAAATGCATATCTCAGCTTGAAACCTCACGAAAACCAAGTTATCTCCGGTTCTGCACATCAAACGGACTGTAGTGTGGTGAAAACACCAGAAAACGTGTTTCTCGAATTAAATAGCTCGAAAAGAGCGATCTAGATGATTCTACATACTTCTGACAGAAGTCTCACCAAGATTATCGCAGAAAATGCATATCTCAGCTGGACACACCACGAAAATCAAGATATCGCCGGTTCTGCATATCAAACGCACTGTGGAATGTTGAAAGCACCAGAAAACTTGTTTTTTCGAATTAAATAGTTCGAAAAGAGCGATCCCGATGATTCTACATACTTCTGACAGACGTCTCACCAAGATTATCGTAGAAAATGCATATCTCAGCTTGAAACCCGACCGAAACCAAGATATCTCCGGTTCTGCATGTCAAACGTACTGTGGATTGGTGAATACACCAGAAAACGTGTTTGTCGCATTAAATAGCTCGAAAAGAGCGATCTAGATGATTCTGCATACTTCTGACAGAAGTCTCACCAAGATTATCCTAGAATGTGCATATCTCAGCTTGAACCCCGACGAAATCCAAGATGTCGCCGGTTCTGCATATCAAACGCACTGTGGAGTGGTGAAAACACCAGAGAACTTGTTTTTTCGCATTAAATAGCTCGAAACGAGCGATCCCGATGATTCTGCATACTTCTGACTGAAGTCTCACCAAGATTCTCGTAGAAAATGCATATCTGAGCTTGAAACCCGACGAAATCCAAGATGTCGCCGGTTCTGAATGTCAAACGCACTGTGGAGTGGTGAAAACACCAGATAACGTGTTTCTCGCATTAAATAGCTCGAAAAGAGGGGTCTCGATGATTCTGCATACTACTGACAGAAGACTCACCAAGATTATCGACGAAAATGCATATCTCAGGTTGAAATCTCACGAAAATCAAGATTTCGCCGGTTCTGCATATCAAACGCACTGTGGAGTCGTGAAAACATCAGATAACGTGTTTCTCGCATTAAATAGCTCGAAAAGAGGGATCTCGATGATTCTGCATACTTCTGACAGATGACTCACCAAGATTATCGCACAAAATGCATATCTCAGCTGGAAACACCACGAAAATCAAGATATCGCCGGTTCTGCATATAAATCGCTCTGTGGAGTGGTGAAAACACCAAATAACCTGTTTCTCGCATTAAATAGCTCGAAAAGAGCAATCTAGATGATTCTGCATACTTCTGACAGAAGTCTCACCAAGATTATCGCAGAAAATGCATACCTCAGCTTGAAATCTCACGAAAATCAAGATGTCGCCGCTTCTGCATATAAAACGCACTGTGGAGTGGTGAAAACACCAGATAACGTGATTCTCGCATTAAGTAGCTCGAAAAGAGCGATCCCGATGATTCTGCATACTTCTGACAGACGTCTCACCAAGATTATCGTAGAAAATGCATATCTCAGCTTGAAACCCGACCGAAACCAAGATATCTCCGCTTCTGCATGTCAAACGTAGTGTGGAGTGGTGAATACACCAGAAAACGTGTTTCTCGCATTAAATAGCTCGAAAAGAGCGATCTAGATGGTTCTGCATACTTCTGACAGAAGTCTCACCAAGATTATCGTAGAATGTGCATATCTCAGCTTGAACCCCGACGAAATCCAAGATGTCGCCGGTTCTGCATATCAAACGCACTGTGGAGTGGTGAAAACACCAGATAACGTGTTTCTCGGATTAAATAGCTCGAAAAGAGGGGTCTCGATGATTCTGCATACTACTGACAGAAGTCTCACCAAGATTATCGTAGAATGTGCATATCTCAGCTTGAACCCCGACGAAATCCAAGATATCTCCGGTTCTGCATGTCAAACGTACTGTGGAGTGGTGAATACACCAGAAAACGTGTTTCTCGCATTAAATAGCTCGAAAAGAGCGATCTAGATGATTCTGCATACTTCTGACAGAAGTCTCACCAAGATTATCGTAGAATGTGCATATCTCAGCTTGAACCCCGACGAAATCCAAGATGTCGCCGGTTCTGCATATCAAACGCACTGTGGAGTGGTGAAAACACCAGAAAACGTGTTTCTCGCATTAAGTAGCTCGAAAAGAGCGTTCTCGAAGATTCTGCATACTTCTGACTGAAGTCTCACCAAGATTATCGCAGAAAATGCATATCTCAGCTTGAAACCTCACGAAAACCAAGTTATCTCCGGTTCTGCACATCAAACGGACTGTAGTGTGGTGAAAACACCAGAAAACGTGTTTCTCGAATTAAATAGCTCGAAAAGAGCGATCTAGATGATTCTGCATACTTCTGTCAGAAGTCTCACCAAGATTATCGCAGAAAATGCATATCTCAGCTGGACACACCACGAAAATCAAGATATCGCCGGTTCTGCATATCAAACGCACTGTGGAATGTTGAAAGCACCAGAAAACTTGTTTTTTCCAATTAAATAGTTCGAAAAGAGCGATCCCGATGATTCTGCATACTTCGGACAGACGTCTCACCAAGATTATCGTAGAAAATGCATATCTCAGCTTGAAACCCGACCGAAACCAAGATATCTCCGGTTCTGCATGTCAAACGTACTGTGGAGTGGTGAATACACCAGAAAACGTGTTTGTCGCATTAAATAGCTCGAAAAGAGCGATCTAGATGATTCTGCATACTTCTGACAGAAGTCTCACCAAGATTATCCTAGAATGTGCATATCTCAGCTTGAACCCCGACGAAATCCAAGATGTCGCCGGTTCTGCATATCAAACGCACTGTGGAGTGGTGAAAACACCAGAAAACGTGATTCTCGCATTAAGTAGCTCGAAAAGAGCGATCCCGATGATTCTGCATACTTCTGACAGACGTCTCACCAAGATTATCGTAGAAAATGCATATCTCAGCTTGAAACCCGACCGAAACCAAGATATCTCCGGTTCTGCATGTCAAACGTACTGTGGAGTGATGAATACACCAGAAAACGTGTTTCTCGAATTATATATCTCGAAAAGAACGATCTAGATGATTCTGCATACTTCTGACAGAAATCTCACCAAGATTATCGTAGAAAATGCATTTCTCAGCTTGAACCCCGACGAAATCCAAGATGTCGCCGGTTCTGCATATCAAACGCACTGTGGAGTGGTGAAAACACCAGATAACGTGTTTCTCGGATTAAATAGCTCGAAAAGAGGGGTCTCGATGATTCTGCATACTACTGACAGAAGTCTCACCAAGATTATCGTAGAATGTGCATATCTCAGCTTGAACCCCGACGAAATACAAGATATCTCCGGTTCTGCATGTCAAACGTACTGTGGAGTGGTGAATGCACCAGAAAACGTGTTTCTCGCATTAAATAGCTCGAAAAGAGCGATCTAGATGATTCTGCATACTTCTGACAGAAGTCTCACCAAGATTATCCTAGAATGTGCATATCTGAGCTTGAACCCCGACGAAATCCAAGATGTCGCCGGTTCTGCATATCAAACGCACTGTGGAGTGGTGAAAACACCAGAGAACTTGTTTTTTCGCATTAAACAGCTCGAAACGAGCGATCCCGATGATTCTGCATACTTCTGACTGAAGTCTCACCAAGATTCTCGTAGAAAATGCATATCTGAGCTTGAAACCCGACGAAATCCAAGATGTCGCCGGTTCTGAATGTCAAATGCACTGTGGAGTGGTGAAAACACCAGATCACGTGTTTCTCGCATTAAATAGCTCGAAAAGAGGTATCTCGATGATTCTGCATACTTCTGACAGATGACTCACCAAGATTATCGCACAAAATGCATTTCTCAGCTTGAACCCCGACGAAATCCAAGATGTCGCCGGTTCTGCATATCAAACGCACTGTGGAGTGGTGAAAACACCAGAAAACTTGTTTTTTCGCATTAAATAGCTCGAAACGAGCGATCCCGATGATTCTGCATACTTCTTACTGAAGTCTCACCAAGCTTCTCGTAGGAAATGCATATCTCAGCTTGAAACCTCACGAAAATCAAGATGTCGCCGCTTCTGCATAGCAAACGCACTGTGGAATGTTGAAAACACCAGAAATCTTGTTTTTTCGAATTAGATAGCTCGAAACGAGCGATCTAGATGATTCTGCATACATCTGCCTGAAGTCTCACCAATATTATAGGAGAAAATGCATATCTCAGCTTGAAATCTCACGAAAATCATGATGTCGCCGGTTCTGCATGTCTAACGTACTGAGGAGTGGTGAAAACACCAGAAAACTTGTTTTTTCGCATTAGATAGCTCGAAACGAGCGATCTAGATGATTCTGCATACTTCTGCCTGAAGTCTCACCAATATTATAGGAGAAAATGCATATCTCAGCTTGAAATCTCACGAAAATCAAGATGTCGCCGCTTCTGCATAGCAAACGCACTGTGGAATGCTGAAAACACCAGAAATCTTGTTTTTTCGCATTAGATAGCTCGAAACGAGCGATCTAGATGATTCTGCATACTTCTGCCTGAAGTCTCACCAATATTATAGGAGAAAATGCATATCTCAGCTTGAAATCTCACGAAAATCAAGATGTCGCCGGTTCTGCATGTCAAACGTACTGAGGAGTGGTGAAAACACCAGAAAACTTGTTTTTTCGCATTAAATAGCTCGAAACGAGAGATCTAGATGATTCTGCATACATATGACTGAAGTCTCACCAATATTATCGCAGAAAATGCATATCTCAGCTTGAAACCTCACCAAAATCATGATGTCGCCGGTTCTGCATATAAAACGCACTGTGGAGTGGTGAAAACACCAGATAACGTGTTTCTCGCATTAAGTAGCTCGAAAAGAGCGATCCCGATGATTCTGCATACTTCTGACAGACGTCTCACCAAGATTATCGCAGAAAATGCATATCTCAGCTTGAAACCCGACCGAAACCAAGATATCTCCGGTTCTGCATATCAAACGCACTGTGGGGTGGCGAAAACACCAGAAAACGTGTTTCTCGCATTAAATAGCTCGAAAAGAGCGATCCCGATGATTCTGCATACTTCTGACAGAAGTCTCACCAAGATTATCGTAGAATGTGCATATCTCAGCTTGAACCCCGACGAAATCCAAGATGTCGCCGGTACTGCATATCAAACGGACTGTGGTGTGGTGAAAACACCAGAAAACTTGTTTTTTCGCATTAGATAGCTCGAAACGGGCGATCTAGATGATTCTGCATACTTCTGACAGAAGTCTCACCAAGATTATCGCAGAAAATGCATACCTGAGCTTGAAATCTCACGAAAATCATGATGTCGCCGCTTCTGCATAGCAAACGCACTGTGGAATGTTGAAAACACCAGAAATCTTGTTTTTTCGCATTAGATAGCTCGAAACGAGCGATCTAGATGATTCTGCATACTTCTGCCTGAAGTCTCACCAATATTATAGGAGAAAATGCATATCTCAGCTTGAAATCTCACGAAAATCAAGATGTCGCCGGTTCTGCATGTCAAACGTACTGAGGAGTGGTGAAAACACCAGAAAACTTGTTTTTTCGCATTAAATAGCTCGGAACGAGAGATCTAGATGATTCTGCATACATATGACTGAAGTCTCACCAATATTATCGCAGAAAATGCATATCTCAGCTGGTCACACCACGAAAATCAAGATATCGCCGGTTCTGCATATCAAACGCACTGTGGAATGTTGAAAGCACCAGAAAACTTGTTTTTTCGAATTAAATAGTTCGAAAAGAGCGATCCCGATGATTCTGCATACTTCTGACTGAAGTCTCACCAAGATTATCGCAGAAAATGCATATCTCAGCTTGAAACCTCACGAAAACCTAGTTATCTCCGGTTCTGCACATCAAACGGACTGTAGTGTGGTGAAAACACCTGAAAACGTGTTTCTCGAATTAAATAGCTCGAAAAGAGCGATCTAGATGATTCTACATACTTCTGACAGAAGTCTCACCAAGATTATCGCAGAAAATGCATATCTCAGCTTGAAACCCGACCGAAACCAAGATATCTCCGGTTCTGCATATCAAACGCACTGTGGGGTGGCGAAAACACCAGAAAACGTGTTTCTCGCATTAAATAGCTCGAAAAGAGCGATCCCGATGATTCTGCATACTTCTGACAGAAGTCTCACCAAGATTATCGTAGAATGTGCATATCTCAGCTTGAACCCCGACGAAATCCAAGATGTCGCCGGTACTGCATATCAAACGGACTGTGGTGTGGTGAAAACACCAGAAAACTTGTTTTTTCGCATTAGATAGCTCGAAACGGGCGATCTAGATGATTCTGCATACTTCTGACAGAAGTCTCACCAAGATTATCGCAGAAAATGCATACCTGAGCTTGAAATCTCACGAAAATCAAGATGTCGCCGCTTCTGCATAGCAAACGCACTGTGGAATGTTGAAAACACCAGAAATCTTGTTTTTTCGCATTAGATAGCTCGAAACGAGCGATCTAGATGATTCTGCATACTTCTGCCTGAAGTCTCACCAATATTATAGGAGAAAATGCATATCTCAGCTTGAAATCTCACGAAAATCAAGATGTCGCCGGTTCTGCATGTCAAACGTACTGAGGAGTGGTGAAAACACCAGAAAACTTGTTTTTTCGCATTAAATAGCTCGGAACGAGAGATCTAGATGATTCTGCATACATATGACTGAAGTCTCACCAATATTATCGCAGAAAATGCATATCTCAGCTGGTCACACCACGAAAATCAAGATATCGCCGGTTCTGCATATCAAACGCACTGTGGAATGTTGAAAGCACCAGAAAACTTGTTTTTTCGAATTAAATAGTTCGAAAAGAGCGATCCCGATGATTCTGCATACTTCTGACTGAAGTCTCACCAAGATTATCGCAGAAAATGCATATCTCAGCTTGAAACCTCACGAAAACCTAGTTATCTCCGGTTCTGCACATCAAACGGACTGTAGTGTGGTGAAAACACCAGAAAACGTGTTTCTCGAATTAAATAGCTCGAAAAGAGCGATCTAGATGATTCTACATACTTCTGACAGAAGTCTCACCAAGATTATCGCAGAAAATGCATATCTCAGCTGGACACACCACGAAAATCAAGATATCGCCGGTTCTGCATATCAAACGCACTGTGGAATGTTGAAAGCACCAGAAAACTTGTTTTTTCGAATTAAATAGTTCGAAAAGAGCGATCCCGATGATTCTGCATACTTCTGACAGACGTCTCACCAAGATTATCGTAGAAAATGCATATCTCAGCTTGAAACCCGACCGAAACCAAGATATCTCCGGTTCTGCATGTCAAACGTACTGTGGATTGGTGAATACACCAGAAAACGTGTTTGTCGCATTAAATAGCTCGAAAAGAGCGATCTAGATGATTCTGCATACTTCTGACAGAAGTCTCACCAAGATTATCCTAGAATGTGCATATCTCAGCTTGAACCCCGACGAAATCCAAGATGTCGCCGGTTCTGCATATCAAACGCACTGTGGAGTGGTGAAAACACCAGAGAACTTGTTTTTTCGCATTAAATAGCTCGAAACGAGCGATCCCGATGATTCTGCATACTTCTGACTGAAGTCTCACCAAGATTCTCGTAGAAAATGCATATCTGAGCTTGAAACCCGACGAAATCCAAGATGTCGCCGGTTCTGAATGTCAAACGCACTGTGGAGTGGTGAAAACACCAGATAACGTGTTTCTCGCATTAAATAGCTCGAAAAGAGGGGTCTCGATGATTCTGCATACTACTGACAGAAGACTCAACAAGATTATCGACGAAAATGCATATCTCAGGTTGAAATCTCACGAAAATCAAGATTTCGCCGGTTCTGCATATCAAACGCACTGTGGAGTCGTGAAAACATCAGATAACGTGTTTCTCGCATTAAATAGCTCGAAAAGAGGGATCTCGATGATTCTGCATACTTCGGACAGATGACTCACCAAGATTATCGCACAAAATGCATATCTCAGCTGGAAACACCACGAAAATCAAGATATCGCCGGTTCTGCATATAAATCGCTCTGTGGAGTGGTGAAAACACCAGATAACCTGTTTCTCGCATTAAATAGCTCGAAAAGAGGGATCTCGATGATTCTGCATACTTCTGACAGAAGTCTCACCAAGATTATCGCAGAAAATGCATACCTCAGCTTGAAATCTCACGAAAATCAAGATGTCGCCGCTTCTGCATATAAAACGCACTGTGGAGTGGTGAAAACACCAGATAACGTGTTTCTCGCATTAAATAGCTCGAAAAGAGGGGTCTCGATGATTCTGCATACTACTGACAGAAGTCTCACCAAGATTATCGCAGAAAATGCATACCTCAGCTTGAAATCTCACGAAAATCAAGATGTCGCCGCTTCTGCATATAAAACGCACTGTGGAGTGGTGAAAACACCAGATAACGTGTTTCTCGCATTAAATAGCTCGAAAAGAGGGGTCTCGATGATTCTGCATACTACTGACAGAAGTCTCACCAAGATTATCGTAGAATGTGCATATCTCAGCTTGAACCCCGACGAAATCCAAGATGTCGCCGGTTCTGCATATCAAACGCACTGTGGAGTGGTGAAAACACCAGAAAACGTGATTCTCGCATTAAGTAGCTCGAAAAGAGCGATCCCGATGATTCTGCATACTTCTGACAGACGTCTCACCAAGATTATCGTAGAAAATGCATATCTCAGCTTGAAACCCGACCGAAACCAAGATATCTCCGGTTCTGCATGTCAAACGTAGTGTGGAGTGGTGAATACACCAGAAAACGTGTTTCTCGCATTAAATAGCTCGAAAAGAGCGATCTAGATGGTTCTGCATACTTCTGACAGAAGTCTCACCAAGATTATCGTAGAATGTGCATATCTCAGCTTGAACCCGGACGAAATCCAAGATGTCGCCGGTTCTGCATATCAAACGCACTGTGGAGTGGTGAAAACACCAGAAAACGTGTTTCTCGCATTAAGTAGCTCGAAAAGAGCGTTCTCGAAGATTCTGCATACTTCTGACTGAAGTCTCACCAAGATTATCGCAGAAAATGCATATCTCAGCTTGAAACCTCACGAAAACCAAGTTATCTCCGGTTCTGCACATCAAACGGACTGTAGTGTGGTGAAAACACCAGAAAACGTGTTTCTCGAATTAAATAGCTCGAAAAGAGCGATCTAGATGATTCTGCATACTTCTGTCAGAAGTCTCACCAAGATTATCGCAGAAAATGCATATCTCAGCTTGAAACCCGACCGAAACCAAGATATCTCCGGTTCTGCATGTCAAACGTACTGTGGAGTGGTGAATACACCAGAAAACGTGTTTGTCGCATTAAATAGCTCGAAAAGAGCGATCTAGATGATTCTGCATACTTCTGACAGAAGTCTCACCAAGATTATCCTAGAAAGTGCATATCTCAGCTTGAACCCCGACGAAATCCAAGATGTCGCCGGTTCTGCATATCAAACGCACTGTGGAGTGGTGAAAACACCAGATAACGTGTTTCCTGCATTAAATAGCTCGAAAAGAGGGATCTCGATGATTCTGCATACTTCTGACAGATGACTCACCAAGATTATCGCACAAAATGCATTTCTCAGCTTGAACCCCGACGAAATCCAAGATGTCGCCGGTTCTGCATATCAAACGCACTGTGGAGTGGTGAAAACACCACATAACGTGTTTCTCGCATTAAATAGCTCGAAAAAAGCGATCCCGATGATTCTGCATACTTCTGACAGACGGCTCACCAAGATTATCGTAGAAAATGCATATCTCAGCTTGAAACCCGACCGAAACCAAGATATCTCCGGTTCTGCTTGTCAAACGTACTGTGGGTTGGTGAATACACCAGAAAACGTGTTTCTCGCATTAAGTAGCTCGAAAAGAGCGTTCTCGAAGATTCTGCATACTTCTGACTGAAGTCTCACCAAGATTATCGCAGACAATGCATACCTCAGCTTGAAATCTCACGAAAATCAAGATGTCGCCGCTTCTGCATATCAAACGCACTGTGGAGTGGTGAAAACAACCAGATAACGTGTTTCTCGAATTAAATAGCTCGAAAAGAACGATCTAGATGATTCTGCATACTTCTGACAGAAGTCTCACCAAGATTATCGTAGAAAATGCATATCTCAGCTTGATACCCGAAGACAGCCAAGATGTCGCCGGTTCTGCATATCAAACGCACTGTGGAGTGGTGAAAACACCAGATAACGTGTTTCTCGCATTAAATAGCTCGAAATGAGCAATCCCGATGAATCTGCATACTTCTGACAGACGTCACACCAAGATTATCGTAGAAAATGCATATCTCAGCTTGAAACCCGACCGAAACCAAGATATCTCCGGTTCTGCATGTCAAACGTACTGTGGAGTGGCTGAATACACCAGACAACGTGTTTCTCGCATTAAGTAGCTCGAAAGGAGCGATCTAGATGATTCTGCATACTTCTGACTGAAGTCTCACCAAGATTATTGTAGATAATGCATATCTCAGCTTGAAACCCGACGAAATCTAAGATGTCGCCCGTTCTGCAAATCAAACGCACTGTGGAGTGGTGAAAACACCAGAAAACGTGTTTCTCGCATTAAGTAGCTCGAAAAGAGCGTTCTCGAAGATTCTGCAAACTTCTGACAGAAGGCTCAGCAAGATTATCGCAGAAAATGCATACCTCAGCTCGAAACACCACGAAAATCAAGATATCGCCGGTTCTGCATATCAAACGCACTGTGGAATGTTGAATGCACCAGAAAACTTGTTTTTTCGCATTAGATAGCTCGAAACGGGCGGTCTAGATGATTCTGCATGCTTCGGACAGAAGTCTCACCAAGATTATCGCAGACAATGCATACCTCAGCTTGAAATCTCACGAAAATCAAGATGTCGCCGCTTCTGCATATCAAACGCACTGTGGAGTGGTGAAAACCACCAGAATACGTGTTTCTCGCATTAAATAGCTCGAATAGAGCGATCTGGATGATTAAGCATACTTCGGACAGAAGTCTCACCAAGATTATCGTAAAAAATGCATATCTCAGCTTGAAACCCCACGAAAACCAAGGTTTCGCTGGTTCTGCATATCAAACGCACTGTGGAATGGTGAAAACACCAGATAACTTGTTTCTCGCATTAAATAGCTCGAAAAGAGCGATCTCGATGGTTCTGCACACTTCGGACAGAAGTCTCACCAAGATTATCGCAGATAATGCATATCTCAACTTGAAACCCCACGAAAACCAAGATATCGCCGGTTCTGCATATCATACGCACTGTGGAGTGGTGAAAACACCTGATAACGTGTTTCTGGCACTAAATAGATCGAAACGAGCGATCTCGATGACTTTGCGTACTTGGGACAGACGTTTTACCAAGATTATCGCAGAAAATGCATATCTGAGCTTGAAACCCCACGAAAACCAAGATATCGTCGGTTCTGCATATCAAACGCACTGCGGAGTGGTGAAAACACCAGATAACTTGTTTCTCGCATTAAATAGCTCGAAAAGAGCGATCTCGATGATTAAGCATACTTCGGACAGAAGTCTCACCTAGATTATCGCAGAAATTGCATATCTCAGCTTGAATCCCCACGAAAACCAAGATATCGCTGGTTCTGCATATCAAACGCACTGTGGAGTGCTGAAAACACCAGATAACGTGTTTCTCGCATTAAATAGCTCGAATAGAGCGATCTCGATGATTAAGCATACTTCGGACAGAAGTCTCACCTAGATTATCGCAGAAATTGCATATCTCAGCTTGAATCCCCACGAAAACCAAGATATCGCTGGTTCTGCATATCAAACGCACTGTGGAGTGCTGAAAACACCAGATAACGTGTTCCTGGCATTAAATAGCTCGAAAAGAGCGGTCTTGATGTTTCTGCATACTTCGGACAGACGTTTCACCAAGATTATCGTAGAAAATGCATATCTCAGCTTGAAAAACGACGAAAACCAAACATCGCCGGTTCTGCATATCAAACCAACTCTGGAGTGGTGAAAACACCAGACAACGTGTTTCTCGCATTAAATAGCTCGAATAGAGCGATCTCGATGATTAAGCATACTTCGGACAGAAGTCTCACCAAGATTAACGCAGAAATTGCATATCTCAGCTTGAAACCCCACGAAAACCAAGATATCGTCGGTTCTGCATATCATTCGCACTGTGGAGTGGTGAAAACACCAGATAACATGTTTCTCGCATTAAATAGCTCGAAACGAGCGATCTCGATGGTTAAGCATACTTCGGACAGAAGTCTCACCTAGATTGTCGCAGAAATTGCATATCTGAGCTTGAAACCCCACGAAAACCAAGATATCTCCGGTTCTGCATATCCAACGAACTGTGGAGTGGTGAAAACCCCAGAAAACGTGTTTCTCGTATTAAATAGCTCGAAAAGTGCGATCGCGATGATTCTGCATACTTCGGACAGAAGTCTCACCAAGATTATCGCAGAAAATGGATATCTGAGCTTGAAACACCACGAAAACCAAGATATCGTCGGTTCTGCATATCATACGCACTGTGGAGTGGTGAAAACACCAGATAACATGTTTCTCGCATTAAATAGCTCGAAAAGTACGATCTCGATGACTTTGCATACTTCGGACTGAAGTCTCACCAAGATTATCGTAAAAAATGCATATCTCAGCTTGAAACCCCACGAAAACCAAGGTTTCGCTGGTTCTGCATATCAAACGCTCTGTGGAATGGTGAAAACACCAGATAACTTGTTTCTCGCATTAAATAGCTCGAAAAGAGCGATCTCGATGACTCTGCATACTTCGGACAGAAGTCTCACCAAGATTATCGCAGAAAATGCATATCTCAGCTTGAAACCCCACGAAAACCAAGATATCGTCGGTTCTGCATATCATACGCACTGTGGAGTGGTGAAAACACCAGATAACGTGTTTCTCGCATTAAATAGCTCGAATAGAGCGATCTCGATGATTAAGCATACTTCGGACAGAAGTCTCACCAAGATTATCGCAGAAATTGCATATCTCAGCTTGAAACCCCACGAAAACCAAGATATCGTCGGTTCTGCATATCATTCGCACTGTGGAGTGGTGAAAACACCAGATAACATGTTTCTCGCATTAAATAGCTCGAAACGAGCGATCTCGATGGTTCTGCACACTTCGGACAGAAGTCTCACCAAGATTATCGCAGATAATGCATATCTCAGCTTGAAACCCCACGAAAACCAAGATATCGCCGGTTCTGCATATCATACGCACTGTGGAGTGGTGAAAACACCTGATAACGTGTTTCTGGCATTAAATAGGTCGAAACGTGCGATCTCGATGACTCTGCGTACTTGGGACAGACGTTTTACCAAGATTATCGCAGAAAATGCATATCTCAGCTTGAAACCCCACGAAAACCAAGGTTTCGCTGGTTCTGCATATCAAACGCTCTGTGGAATGGTGAAAACACCAGATAACTTGTTTCTCGCATTAAATAGCTCGAAAAGAGCGATCTCGATGACTCTGCATACTTCGGACAGAAGTCTCACCAAGATTATCGCAGAAATTGCATATCTCAGCTTGAAACCCCACGAAAACCAAGATATCGTCGGTTCTGCATATCATTCGCACTGTGGAGTGGTGAAAACACCAGATAACATGTTTCTCGCATTAAATAGCTCGAATAGAGCGATCTCGATGAATAAGCATACTTCGGACAGAAGTCTCACCAAGATTATCGTAAAAAAATTCATATCTCAGCTTGAAACCCCACGAAAAACCAAGATTTCGCTGGTTCTGCATACCAAACGCACTGTGGAGTGCTGAAAACACCAGATAACGTGTTTGTCGCATTAAATAGCTCGAAAAGTGCGATCTCGATGATTCTGCATACTTCGGACAGAAGTCTCACCAAGATTATCGTAAGAAATGCATATCTCAGCTTGAAACCCCACGAAAACCCAGATATCGCTGGTTCTGCATATCAAACGCACTGTGGAGTGCTGAAAACACCAGATAACGTGTTTGTCGCATTAAATAGCTCGAAAAGTGCGATCTCGATGATTCTGCATACTTCGGACAGAAGTCTCACCAAGATTATCGCAGAAAATGCATATCTCTGCTAGAAACCCCACGAAAACCAAGATATTTCCTGTTCTGCATATCCAACGAACTGTGGAGTGGTGAAAACTCCAGAAAACGTTTTTCTCGCATAGAATAGCTCGAAAAGTACGATCTCGATGACTCTGCATACTTCGGACAGAAGTCTCACCAAGATTATCGCAGAAAATGCATATCTGAGCTTGAAACCCCACGAAAACCAAGATATCGCTGGTTCTGCATATCAAACGCACTGTGGAGTGGTGAAAACCCGAGAAAACCTGTTTCTCGCATTGAATAGCTCGAAAAGTACGATCTCGATGACTCTGCATACTTCGGACAGAAGTCTCACCAAGATTATCGCAGAAAATGCATATCTGAGCTTGAAACCCCACGAAAACCAAGATATCGTCGGTTCTGCATATCATACGCACTGTGGAGTAGTGAAAACACCAGATAACGTGTTTCTCGCATTAAATATCTCGAATAGAGCGATCTCGATGATTAAGCATACTTCGGACAGAAGTCTCACCAAGATTATCGTAAAAAATGCATATCTCAGCTTGAAACCCCACGAAAACCAAGATTTCGCTGGTTCTGCATATCAAACGCACTGTGGAGTGGTGAAAACCCCAGAAAACGTGTTTCTCGCATTAAATAGCTTGAAAAGAGCGATCTCGATGATTCTGCATACTTCGGACAGAAGTCTCACCAAGATTATCGTAAGAAATGCATATCTCAGCCTGAAACCCCACGAAAACCCAGATATCGCTGGTTCTGCATATCAAACGCACTGTGGAGTGCTGAAAACACCAGATAACGTGTTTGTCGCATTAAATAGCTCGAAAAGTGCGATCTCGATGATTCTGCATACTTCGGACAGAAGTCTCACCAAGATTATCGCAGAAAATGCATATCTCTGCTAGAAACCCCACGAAAACCAAGATATCTCCTGTTCTGCATATCCAACGAACTGTGGAGTGGTGAAAACCCCAGAAAACGTTTTTCTCGCATAGAATAGCTCGAAAAGTACGATCTCGATGACTCTGCATACTTCGGACAGAAGTCTCACCAAGATTATCGCAGAAAATGCATATCTGAGCTTGAAACCCCACGAATACCAAGATATCGCTGGTTCTGCATATCAAACGCACTGTGGAGTGGTGAAAACCCGAGAAAACGTGTTTCTCGCATTGAATAGCTCGAAAAGTACGATCTCGATGACTCTGCATACTCCGGACAGAAGTCTCACCAAGATTATCGCAGAAAATGCATATCTGAGCTTGAAACCCCACGAAAACCAAGATATCGTCGGTTCTGCATATCATACGCACTGTGGAGTGCTGAAAACACCGGATAACTTGTTTCTCGCATTAAATAGCTCGAAAAGAGCGATCTCGATGACTCTGCATACTTCGGACAGAAGTCTCAACAAGATTATCGCAGAAAATGCATATCTCTGCTAGAAACCCCACGAAAACCAAGATATCTCCTGTTCTGCATATCCAACGAACTGTGGAGTGGTGAAAACCCCAGAAAACGTTTTTCTCGCATAGAGTAGCTCGAAAAGTACGATCTCGATGACTCTGCATACTTCGGACAGAAGTCTCACCATGATTATCGCAGAAAATGCATATCTGAGCTTGAAACCCCACGAAAACCAAGATATCGTCGGTTCTGCATATCAAACGCACTGCGGAGTGGTGAAAACACCAGATAACGTGTTTCTCGCATTAAATAGGTCGAAAAGAGCGATCTCGATGTTTCTGCATACTTCGGACAGAGGTCTCACCAAGATTATCGCAGAAAATGCATATCTCTGCTAGAAACCCCACGAAAACCAAGATATCTCCTGTTCTGCATATCCAACGAACTGTGGAGTGGTGAAAACACCAGATAACGTGTTTCTCGCATTAAATATCTCGAATAGAGCGATCTCGATGATTAAGCATACTTCGGACAGAAGTCTCACCAAGATTATCGTAAAAAAATTCATATCTCAGCTTGAAACCCCCCGAAAACCAAGATTTCGCTGGTTCTGCATATCAAACGCACTGTGGAGTGCTGAAAACACCAGATAACGTGTTTGTCGCATTAAATAGCTCGAAAAGTGCGATCTCGATGATTCTGCATACTTCGGACAGAAGTCTCACCAAGATTATCGTAAAAAATGCATATCTCAGCTTGAAACCCCACGAAAACCAAGATTTCGCTGGTTCTGCATATCAAACGCACTGTGGAGTGGTGAAAACCCCAGAAAACGTGTTTCTCGCATTAAATAGCTTGAAAAAGCGATCTCGATGATTCTGCATACTTCGGACAGAAGTCTCACCAAGATTATCGTAAGAAATGCATATCTCAGCTTGAAACCCCACGAAAACCCAGATATCGCTGGTTCTGCATATCAAACGCACTGTGGAGTGCTGAAAACACCAGATAACGTGTTTGTCGCATTAAATAGCTCGAAAAGTGCGATCTCGATGATTCTGCATACTTCGGACAGAAGTCTCACCAAGATTATCGCAGAAAATGCATATCTCTGCTAGAAACCCCACGAAAACCAAGATACCTCCTGTTCTGCATATCCAACGAACTGTGGAGTCGTGAAAACCCCAGAAAACGTTTTTCTCGCATAGAATAGCTCGAAAAGTACGATCTCGATGACTCTGCATACTTCGGACAGAATTCTCACCAAGATTATCGCAGAAAATGCATATCTGAGCTTGAAACCCCACGAAAACCAAGATATCGCTGGTTCTGCATATCAAACGCACTGTGGAGTGGTGAAAACCCGAGAAAACGTGTTTCTCGCATTGAATAGC
Organism: Anthophora plumipes; assembly: GCA_951804975.1. Taxonomy (NCBI): domain Eukaryota; kingdom Metazoa; phylum Arthropoda; class Insecta; order Hymenoptera; family Apidae; genus Anthophora; species Anthophora plumipes. Next base: position 1,552,849 of record CATORF010000043.1, read on the forward strand.
TCGAAAAGTGCGATCTCGATGACTCTGCATACTTCGGACAGAAGTCTCACCAAGATTATCGCAGAAAATGCATATCTGAGCTTGAAACCCCACGAAAACCAAGATATCGTCGGTTCTGCATATCATACGCACTGTGGAGTAGTGAAAACACCAGATAACGTGTTTCTCGCATTAAATATCTCGAATTGAGCGATCTCGATGATTAAGCATACTTCAGACAGAAGTATCACCAAGATTATCGTAAAAAATGCATATCTCAGCTTGAAACCCCACGAAAACCAAGATTTCGCTGGTTCTGCATATCAAACGCACTGTGGAGTGCTGAAAACACCAGATAACGTGTTTGTCGCATTAAATAGCTCGAAAAGTGCGATCTCGATGATTCTGCATACTTCGGACAGAAGTCTCACCAAGATTATCGTAAAAAATGCATATCTCAGCTTGAAACCCCACGAAAACCCAGATATCGCTGGTTCTGCATATCAAACGCACTGTGGAGTGCTGAAAACACCGGATAACGTGTTTGTCGCATTAAATAGCTCGAAAAGTGCGATCTCGATGATTCTGCATACTTCGGACAGAAGTCTCACCAAGATTATCGCAGAAAATGCATATCTCTGCTAGAAACCCCACGAAAACCAAGATATCTCCTGTTCTGCATATCCAACGAACTGTGGAGTGGTGAAAACCCCAGAAAACGTGTTTGTCGCATTAAATAGCTCGAAAAGTACGATCTCGATGACTCTGCATACTTCGGACAGAAGTCTCACCAAGATTATCGCAGAAAATGCATATCTGAGCTTGAAACCCCACGAAAACCAAAATATCGTCGGTTCTGCATATCATACGCACTGTGGAGTGGTGAAAACACCAGATAACGTGTTTCTCGCATTAAATATCTCGAATAGAGCGATCTCGATGATTAAGCATACTTCGGACAGAAGTCTCACCAAGATTATCGTAAAAAATGCATATCTCAGCTTGAAACCCCACGAAAACCAAGATTTCGCTGGTTCTGCATATCAAACGCACTGTGGAGTGGTGAAAACCCCACAAAACGTGTTTCTCGCATTAAATAGCTTGAAAAGAGCGATCTCGATGATTCTGCATACTTCGGACAGAAGTCTCACCAAGATTATCGTAAGAAATGCATATCTCAGCTTGAAACCCCACGAAAACCCAGATATCGCTGGTTCTGCATATCATACGCACTGTGGAGTGGTGAAAACACCAGATAACGTGTTTCTCGCATTAAATATCTCGAATAGAGCGATCTCGATGATTAAGCATACTTCGGACAGAATTCTCACCAAGATTATCGCAGAAAATGCATATCTGAGCTTGAAACCCCACGAAAACCAAGATATCGCTGGTTCTGCATATCAAACGCACTGTGGAGTGGTGAAAACCCGAGAAAACGTGTTTCTCGCATTGAATAGCTCGAAAAGTACGATCTCGATGACTCTGCATACTTCGGACAGAAGTCTCACCAAGATTATCGCAGAAAATGCATATCTGAGCTTGAAACCCCACGAAAACCAAGATATCGTCGGTTCTGCATATCATACGCACTGTGGAGTAGTGAAAACACCAGATAACGTGTTTCTCGCATTAAATATCTCGAATTGAGCGATCTCGATGATTAAGCATACTTCAGACAGAAGTATCACCAAGATTATCGTAAAAAATGCATATCTCAGCTTGAAACCCCACGAAAACCCAGATATCGCTGGTTCTGCATATCAAACGCACTATGGAGTGGTGATAACACCAGATAACGTGTTTCTCGCATTAAATAGGTCGAAAAGAGCGATCTCGATGTTTCTGCATACTTCGGACAGAGGTCTCACCAAGATTATCGCAGAAAATGCATATCTCTGCTAGAAACCCCACGAAAACCAAGATATCTCCTGTTCTGCATATCCAACGAACTGTGGAGTGGTGAAAACCCCAGAAAACGTGTTTGTCGCATTAAATAGCTCGAAATGTACGATCTCGATGACTCTGCATACTTCGGACAGAAGTCTCACCAAGATTATCGCAGAAAATGCATATCTGAGCTTGAAACCCCACGAAAACCAAGATATCGTCGGTTCTGCATATCATACGCACTGTGGAGTGGTGAAAACACCAGATAACGTGTTTCTGGCATTAAATATCTCGAATAGAGCGATCTCGATGATTAAGCATACTTCGGACAGAAGTCTCACCAAGATTATCGTAAAAAATGCATATCTCAGCTTGAAACCCCACGAAAACCAAAATTTCGCTGGTTCTGCATATCAAACGCACTGTGGAGTGGTGAAAACCCCAGAAAACGTGTTTCTCGCATTAAATAGCTTGAAAAGAGCGATCTCGATGATTCTGCATACTTCGGACAGAAGTCTCACCAAGATTATCGTACGAAATGCATATCTCAGCTTGAAACCCCACGAAAACCCAGATATCGCTGGTTCTGCATATCAAACGCACTGTGGAGTGCTGAAAACACCAGATAACGTGTTTGTCGCATTAAATAGCTCGAAAAGTGCGATCTCGATGATTCTGCATACTTCGGACAGAAGTCTCACCAAGATTATCGCAGAAAATGCATATCTCTGCTAGAAACCCCACGAAAACCAAGATACCTCCTGTTCTGCATATCCAACGAACTGTGGAGTCGTGAAAACCCCAGAAAACGTTTTTCTCGCATAGAATAGCTCGAAAAGTACGATCTCGATGACTCTGCATACTTCGGACAGAATTCTCACCAAGATTATCGCAGAAAATGCATATCTGAGCTTGAAACCCCACGAAAACCAAGATATCGCTGGTTCTGCATATCAAACGCACTGTGGAGTGGTGAAAACCCGAGAAAACGTGTTTCTCGCATTGAATAGCTCGAAAAGTACGATCTCGATGACTCTGCATACTTCGGACAGAAGTCTCACCAAGATTATCGCAGAAAATGCATATCTGAGCTTGAAACCCCACGAAAACCAAGATATCGTCGGTTCTGCATATCATACGCACTGTGGAGTAGTGAAAACACCAGATAACGTGTTTCTCGCATTAAATATCTCGAATTGAGCGATCTCGATGATTAAGCATACTTCAGACAGAAGTATCACCAAGATTATCGTAAAAAATGCATATCTCAGCTTGAAACCCCACGAAAACCAAGATTTCGCTGGTTCTGCATATCCAACGAACTGTGGAGTGGTGAAAACCCCAGAAAACGTGTTTGTCGCATTAAATAGCTCGAAAAGTACGATCTCGATGACTCTGCATACTTCGGACAGAAGTCTCACCAAGATTATCGCAGAAAATGCATATCTGAGCTTGAAACCCCACGAAAACCAAGATATCGTCGGTTCTGCATATCATACGCACTGTGGAGTGGTGAAAACACCAGATAACGTGTTTCTCGCATTAAATATCTCGACTAGAGCGATCTCGATGATTAAGCATACTTCGGACAGAAGTCTCACCAAGATTATCGTAAGAAATGCATATCTCAGCTTGAAACCCCACGAAAACCCAGATATCGCTGGTTCTGCATATCAAACGCACTGTGGAGTGCTGAAAACACCAGATAACGTGTTTGTCGCATTAAATAGCTCGAAAAGTGCGATCTCGATGATTCTGCATACTTCGGACAGAAGTCTCACCAAGATTATCGCAGAAAATGCATATCTCTGCTAGAAACCCCACGAAAACCAAGATACCTCCTGTTCTGCATATCCAACGAACTGTGGAGTCGTGAAAACCCCAGAAAACGTTTTTCTCGCATAGAATAGCTCGAAAAGTACGATCTCGATGACTCTGCATACTTCGGACAGAATTCTCACCAAGATTATCGCAGAAAATGCATATCTGAGCTTGAAACCCCACGTAAACCAAGATATCGCTGGTTCTGCATATCAAACGCACTGTGGAGTGGTGAAAACCCGAGAAAACGTGTTTCTCGCATTGAATAGCTCGAAAAGTACGATCTCGATGACTCTGCATACTTCGGACAGAAGTCTCACCAAGATTATCGCAGAAAATGCATATCTGAGCTTGAAACCCCACGAAAACCAAGATATCGTCGGTTCTGCATATCATACGCACTGTGGAGTAGTGAAAACACCAGATAACGTGTTTCTCGCATTAAATATCTCGAATTGAGCGATCTCGATGATTAAGCATACTTCAGACAGAAGTATCACCAAGATTATCGTAAAAAATGCATATCTCAGCTTGAAACCCCACGAAAACCAAGATTTCGCTGGTTCTGCATATCAAACGCACTGTGGAGTGCTGAAAACACCAGATAACGTGTTTGTCGCATTAAATAGCTCGAAAAGTGCGATCTCGATGATTCTGCATACTTCGGACAGAAGTCTCACCAAGATTATCGTAAAAAATGCATATCTCAGCTTGAAACCCCACGAAAACCCAGATATCGCTGGTTCTGCATATCAAACGCACTGTGGAGTGCTGAAAACACCGGATAACGTGTTTGTCGCATTAAATAGCTCGAAAAGTGCGATCTCGATGACTCTGCATACTTCGGACAGAAGTCTCACCATGATTATCGTAAAAAATGCATATCTCAGCTTGAAACCCAACGAAAACCAAGATTTCGCTGGTTCTGCATATCAAACGCACTGTGGAGTGGTGATAAAACCAGATAACGTGTTTCTCGCATTAAATAGGTCGAAAAGAGCGATCTCGATGTTTCTGCATACTTCGGACAGAGGTCTCACCAAGATTATCGCAGAAAATGCATATCTCTGCTAGAAACCCCACGAAAACCAAGATATCTCCTGTTCTGCATATCCAACGAACTGTGGAGTGGTGAAAACCCCAGAAAACGTGTTTGTCGCATTAAATAGCTCGAAAAGTACGATCTCGATGACTCTGCATACTTCGGACAGAAGTCTCACCAAGATTATCGCAGAAAATGCATATCTGAGCTTGAAGCCCCACGAAAACCAAGATATCGTCGGTTCTGCATATCATACGCACTGTGGAGTGGTGAAAACACCAGATAACATGTTTCTCGCATTAAATAGCTCGAAAAGTACGATCTCGATGACTTTGCATACTTCGGACTGAAGTCTCACCAAGATTATCGTAAAAAATGCATATCTCAGCTTGAAACCCCACGAAAACCAAGGTTTCGCTGGTTCTGCATATCAAACGCACTGTGGAATGGTGAAAACACCAGATAACTTGTTTCTCGCATTAAATAGCTCGAAAAGAGCGATCTGGATGACTCTGCATACTTCGGACAGAAGTCTCACCAAGATTATCGCAGAAAATGCATATCTCAGCTTGAAACCCCACGAAAACCAAGATATCGTCGGTTCTGCATATCATACGCACTGTGGAGTGGTGAAAACACCAGATAACGTGTTTCTCGCATTAAATAGCTCGAATAGAGCGATCTGGATGATTAAGCATACTTCGGACAGAAGTCTCACCAAGATTATCGTAAAAAATGCATATCTCAGCTTGAAACCCCACGAAAACCAAGGTTTCGCTGGTTCTGCATATCAAACGCACTGTGGAGTGGTGATAAAACCAGATAACGTGTTTCTCGCATTAAATAGGTCGAAAAGAGCGATCTCGATGTTTCTGCATACTTCCGACAGAGGTCTCACCAAGATTATCGCAGAAAATGCATATCTCTGCTAGAAACCCCACGAAAACCAAGATATCTCCTGTTCTGCATATCAAACGCACTGCGGAGTGGTGAAAACACCAGATAACTTGTTTCTCGCATTAAATAGCTCGAAAAGAGCGATCTCGATGACTCTGCATACTTCGGAAAGAAGTCTCACCAAGATTATCGCAGAAAAAGCATATCTCTGCTAGAAACCCCACGAAAACCAAGATATCGTCTGTTCTGCATATCATACGCACTGTGGAGTGGTGAAAACACCAGATAACGTGTTTCTCGCATTAAATATCTCGAATAGAGCGATCTCGATGATTAAGCATACTTCGGACAGAAGTCTCACCAAGATTATCGTAAAAAATGCATATCTCAGCTTGAAACCCCACGAAAACCAAGATTTCGCTGGTTCTGCATATCAAACGCACTGTGGAGTGGTGAAAACCCCAGAAAACGTGTTTCTCGCATTAAATAGCTTGAAAAGAGCGATCTCGATGATTCTGCATACTTCGGACAGAAGTCTCACCAAGATTATCGTAAGAAATGCATATCTCAGCTTGAAACCCCACGAAAACCAAGATATCGTCGGTTCTGCATATCATACGCACTGTGGAGTGGTGAAAACACCAGATAACGTGTTTCTCGCATTAAATAGCTCGAATAGAGCGATCTGGATGATTAAGCATACTTCGGACAGAAGTCTCACCAAGATTATCGTAAAAAATGCATATCTCAGCTTGAAACCCCACGAAAACCAAGGTTTCGCTGGTTCTGCATATCAAACGCACTGTGGAGTGGGGATAAAACCAGATAACGTGTTTCTCGCATTAAATAGGTCGAAAAGAGCGATCTCGATGTTTCTGCATACTTCCGACAGAGGTCTCACCAAGATTATCGCAGAAAATGCATATCTCTGCTAGAAACCCCACGAAAACCAAGATATCTCCTGTTCTGCATATCAAACGCACTGCGGAGTGGTGAAAACACCAGATAACTTGTTTCTCGCATTAAATAGCTCGAAAAGAGCGATCTCGATGACTCTGCATACTTCGGAAAGAAGTCTCACCAAGATTATCGCAGAAAAAGCATATCTCTGCTAGAAACCCCACGAAAACCAAGATATCGTCTGTTCTGCATATCATACGCACTGTGGAGTGGTGAAAACACCAGATAACGTGTTTCTCGCATTAAATATCTCGAATAGAGCGATCTCGATGATTAAGCATACTTCGGACAGAAGTCTCACCAAGATTATCGTAAAAAATGCATATCTCAGCTTGAAACCCCACGAAAACCAAGATTTCGCTGGTTCTGCATATCAAACGCACTGTGGAGTGGTGAAAACCCCAGAAAACGTGTTTCTCGCATTAAATAGCTTGAAAAGAGCGATCTCGATGATTCTGCATACTTCGGACAGAAGTCTCACCAAGATTATCGTAAGAAATGCATATCTCAGCTTGAAACCCCACGAAAACCCAGATATCGCTGGTTCTGCATATCAAACGCAGTGTGGAGTGCTGAAAACACCAGATAACGTGTTTGTCGCATTAAATAGCTCGAAAAGTGCGATCTCGATGATTCTGCATACTTCGGACAGAAGTCTCACCAAGATTATCGCAGAAAATGCATATCTCTGCTAGAAACCCCACGAAAACCAAGATATCTCCTGTTCTGCATATCCAACGAACTGTGGAGTGGTGTAAACCCCAGAAAACGTTTTTCTCGCATTGAATAGCTCGAAAAGTACGATCTCGATGACTCTGCATACTTCGGACAGAAGTCTCACCAAGATTATCGCAGAAAATGCATATCTGAGCTTGAAACCCCACGAAAACCAAGATATCGCTGGTTCTGCATATCAAACGCACTGCGGAGTGGTGAAAATACCAGATAACTTGTTTCTCGCATTAAATAGCTCGAAAAGAGCGATCTCGATGACTCTGCATACTTCGGACAGAAGTCTCACCAAGATTATCGCAGAAAATGCATATCTCATCTTGAAACCCCACGAAAACCCAGATTTCGCTGGTTCTGCATATCAAACGCAGTGTGGAGTGCTGAAAACACCAGATAACGTGTTTGTCGCATTAAATAGCTCGAAAAGTGCGATCTCGATGATTCTGCATACTTCGGACAGAAGTCTCACCAAGATTATCGCAGAAAATGCATATCTGAGCTTGAAACCCCACGAAAACCAAGATATCTCCTGTTCTGCATATCCAACGAACTGTGGAGTGGTGAAAACCCCAGAAAACGTTTTTCTCGCATTGAATAGCTCGAAAAGTACGATCTCGATGACTCTGCATACTTCGGACAGAAGTCTCACCAAGATTATCGCAGAAAATGCATATGTGAGCTTGAAACCCCACGAAAACCAAGATATCGTCGGTTCTGCATATCATGCGCACTGTGGAGTGGTGAAAACACCAGATAACGTGTTTCTCGCATTAAATATATCCAATAGAGCGATCTCGATGATTAAGCATACTTCGGACAGAAGTGTCACCAAGATTATCGTAAAAAATGCATATGTCAGCTTGAAACCCCACGAAAACCAAGATTTCGCTGGTTCTGCATATCAAACGCACTGTGGAGTGGTGAAAACCCCAGAAAACGTGTTTCTCGCATTAAATAGCTTGAAAAGAGCGATCTCGATGATTCTGCATACTTCGGACAGAAGTCTCACCAAGATTATCGTAAGAAATGCATATCTCAGCTTGAAACCCCACGAAAACCCAGATATCGCTGGTTCTGCATATCAAATGCACTGTGGAGTGCTGAAAACACCAGATAACGTGTTTGTCGCATTAAATAGCTCGAAAAGTGCGATCTCGATGATTCTGCATACTTCGGACAGAAGTCTCACCAAGATTATCGCAGAAAATGCATATCTCAGCTTGAAACCCCACGAAAACCAAGATTTCGCTGGTTCTGCATATCAAACGCACTGTGGAGTGCTGAAAACACCAGATAACGTGTTTGTCGCATTAAATAGCTCGAAAAGTGCGATCTCGATGATTCTGCATACTTCGGACAGAAGTCTCACCATGATTATCGTAAAAAATGCATATCTCAGCTTGAAACCCAACGAAAACCAAGATTTCGCTGGTTCTGCATATCAAACGCACTGTGGAGTGGTGAAAACACCAGATAACGTGTTTCTCGCATTAAATAGGTCGAAAAGAGCGATCTCGATGTTTCTGCATACTTTGGACACAGGTCTCACCAAGATTATCGCAGAAAATGCATATCTCTGCTAGAAACCCCACGAAGACCAAGATATCTCCTGTTCTGCATATCCAACGAACTGTGGAGTGGTGAAAACACCAGAAAACGTGTTTGTCGCATTAAATAGCTCAAAAAGTACGATCTCGATGTCTCTGCATACTTCGGACAGAAGTCTCACCAAGATTATCGCAGAAAATGCATATCTGAGCTTGAAACCCCACGGAAACCAAGATATCGTCGGTTCTGCATATCATACGCACTGTGGAGTGGTGAAAACACCAGATAACGTGTTTCTCGCATTAAATATCTCGAATAGAGCGATCTCGATGATTAAGCATACTTCGGACAAAAGTCTCACCAAGATTATCGTAAAAAAATGCATATCTCAGCTTGAAACCCCACGAAAACCTAGATTTCGCTGGTTCAGCATATCAAACGCACTGTGGAGTGCTGAAAACACCAGATAACGTGTTTGTCGCATTAAATAGCTCGAAAAGTGCGATCTCGATGATTCTGCATACTTCGGACAGAAGTCTCACCAAGATTATCGCAGAAAATGCATATCTCAGCTTGAAACCCCACGAAAACCAAGATTTCGCTGGTTCTGCATATCAAACGCACTGTGGAGTGCTGAAAACACCAGAAAACGTGTTTGTCGCATTAAATAGCTCAAAAAGTACGATCTCGATGACTCTGCATACTTCGGACAGAAGTCTCACCAAGATTATCGCAGAAAATGCATATCTGAGCTTGAAACCCCACGGAAACCAAGATATCGTCGGTTCTGCATATCATACGCACTGTGGAGTGGTGAAAACACCAGATAACGTGTTTCTCGCATTAAATATCTCGAATAGAGCGATCTCGATGATTAAGCATACTTCGGACAGAAGTCTCACCAAGATTATCGTAAAAAAATGCATATCTCAGCTTGAAACCCCACGAAAACCAAGATTTCGCTGGTTCTGCATATCAAACGCACTGTGGAGTGCTGAAAACACCAGATAACGTGTTTGTCGCATTAAATAGCTCGAAAAGTGCGATCTCGATGATTCTGCATACTTCGGACAGAAGTCTCACCAAGATTATCGTAAAAAATGCATATCTCAGCTTGAAACCCCACGAAAACCCAGATATCGCTGGTTCTGCATATCGAACGCACTGTGGAGTGGTGAAAACCCCAGAAAACGTGTTTCTCGCATTGAATAGCTCGAAAAGTACGATCTCGATGACTCTGCATACTTCGGACAGAAGTCTCACCAAGATTATCCCAGAAAATGCATATCTGAGCTTGAAACCCCACGAAAACCAAGATATCGCTGGTTCTGCATATCAAACGCACTGTGGAGTGCTGAAAACACCAGATAACGTGTTTGTCGCATTAAATAGCTCGAAAAGTGCGATCTCGATGATTAAGCATACTTCGGACAGAAGTGTCACCAAGATTATCGTAAAAAATGCATATGTCAGCTTGAAACCCCACGAAAACCAAGATTTCGCTGGTTCTGCATATCAAACGCACTGTGGAGTGGTGAAAACCCCAGAAAACGTGTTTCTCGCATTAAATAGCTTGAAAAGTGCGATCTCGATGATTCTGCATACTTCGGACAGAAGTCTCACCATGATTATCGTAAAAAATGCATATCTCAGCTTGAAACCCAACGAAAACCAAGATTTCGCTGGTTCTGCATATCAAACGCACTGTGGAGTGGTGAAAACACCAGATAACGTGTTTCTCGCATTAAATAGGTCGAAAAGAGCGATCTCGATGTTTCTGCATGCTTTGGACACAGGTCTCACCAAGATTATCGCAGAAAATGCATATCTCTGCTAGAAACCCCACGAAAACCAAGATATCTCCTGTTCTGCATATCCAACGAACTGTGGAGTGCTGAAAACACCAGATAACGTGTTTGTCGCATTAAATAGCTCGAAAAGTGCGATCTCGATGATTCTGCATACTTCGGACAGAAGTCTCACCATGATTATCGTAAAAAATGCATATCTCAGCTTGAAACCCAACGAAAACCAAGATTTCGCTGGTTCTGCATATCAAACGCACTGTGGAGTGGTGAAAACACCAGATAACGTGTTTCTCGCATTAAATAGGTCGAAAAGAGCGATCTCGATGTTTCTGCATACTTTGGACACAGGTCTCACCAAGATTATCGCAGAAAATGCATATCTCTGCTAGAAACCCCACGAAAACCAAGATATCTCCTGTTCTGCATATCCAACGAACTGTGGAGTGGTGAAAACCCCAGAAAACGTGTTTGCCGCATTAAATAGCTCAAAAAGTACGATCTCGATGATTCTGCATACTTCGGACAGAAGTCTCACCAAGATTATCGCAGAAAATGCATATCTCAGCTTGAAACCCCACGAAAACCAAGATTTCGCTGGTTCTGCATATCAAACGCACTGTGGAGTGCTGAAAACACCAGATAACGTGTTTGTCGCATTAAATAGCTCGAAAAGTGCGATCTCGATGATTCTGCATACTTCGGACAGAAGTCTCACCATGATTATCGTAAAAAATGCATATCTCAGCTTGAAACCCTACGAAAACCAAGATTTCGCTGGTTCTGCATATCAAACGCACTGTGGAGTGCTGAAAACACCAGATAACGTGTTTGTCGCATTAAATAGCTCGAAAAGTGCGATCTCGATGATTCTGCATACTTCGGACAGAAGTCTCACCATGATTATCGTAAAAAATGCATATCTCAGCTTGAAACCCAACGAAAACCAAGATTTCGTTGGTTCTGCATATCAAACGCACTGTGGAGTGGTGAAAACACCAGATAACGTGTTTCTCGCATTAAATAGGTCGAAAAGAGCGATCTCGATGTTTCTGCATACTTTGGACACAGGTCTCACCAAGATTATCGCAGAAAATGCATATCTCTGCTAGAAACCCCACGAAAACCAAGATATCTCCTGTTCTGCATATCCAACTAACTGTGGAGTGGTGAAAACCCCAGAAAACGTGTTTGTCGCATTAAATAGCTCAAAAAGTACGATCTCGATGACTCTGCATACTTCGGACAGAAGTCTCACCAAGATTATCGCAGAAAATGCATATCTGAGCTTGAAACCCCACGGAAACCAAGATATCGTCGGTTCTGCATATCATACGCACTGTGGAGTGGTGAAAACACCAGATAACGTGTTTCTCGCATTAAATATCTCGAATAGAGCGATCTCGATGATTAAGCATACTTCGGACAGAAGTCTCACCAAGATTATCGTAAAAAAATGCATATCTCAGCTTGAAACCCCACGAAAACCAAGATTTCGCTGGTTCTGCATATCAAACGCACTGTGGAGTGCTGAAAACACCAGATAACGTGTTTGTCGCATTAAATAGCTCGAAAAGTGCGATCTCGATGATTCTGCATACTTCGGACAGAAGTCTCACCAAGATTATCGTAAAAAATGCATATCTCAGCTTGAAACCCCACGAAAACCCAGATATCGCTGGTTCTGCATATCGAACGCACTGTGGAGTGGTGAAAACCCCAGAAAACGTGTTTCTCGCATTGAATAGCTCGAAAAGTACGATCTCGATGACTCTGCATACTTCGGACAGAAGTCTCACCAAGATTATCCCAGAAAATGCATATCTGAGCTTGAAACCCCACGAAAACCAAGATATCGCTGGTTCTGCATATCAAACGCACTGCGGAGTGGTGAAAACACCAGATAACTTGTTTCTCGCATTAAATAGCTCGAAAAGAGCGATCTCGATGACTCTGCATACTTCGGACAGAAGTCTCACCAAGATTATCGCAGAAAATGCATATCTGAGCTTGAAACCCCACGAAAACCAAGATATCGTCGGTTCTGCATATCATACGCACTGTGGAGTGGTGAAAACACCAGATAACGTGTTTCTCGCATTAAATAGCTCGAATAGAGCGATCTCGATGATTAAGCATACTTCGGACAGAAGTCTCACCAAGATTATCGTAAAAAATGCATATCTCAGCTTGAAACCCCACGAAAACCAAGATTTCGCTGGTTCTGCATATCAAACGCACTGTGGTGTGCTGAAAACACCAGATAACGTGTTTGTCGCATTAAACAGCTCTAAAAGTGCGATCTCGATGATTCTGCATACTTCGGACAGAAGTCTCACCAAGATTATCGCAGAAAATGCATATCTGAGCTTGAAACCCCACGAAAACCAAGATATCGCTGGTTCTGCATATCAAACGCACTGCGGAGTGGTGAAAACACCAGATAACGTGTTTCTCGCATTAAATAGGTCGAAAAGAGCGATCTCGATGTTTCTGCATACTTCGGACACAGGTCTCACCAAGATTATCGCAGAAAATGCATATCTCTGCTAGAAACCCCACGAAAACCAAGATATCTCCTGTTCTGCATATCCAACGAACTGTGGAGTGGTGAAAACCCCAGAAAACGTGTTTCTCGAATTAAATAGCTCGAAAAGAGCGATCTCGATGATACTGCATACTTCTGACAGAAGTCTCACCAAGATTATCGCAGAAAATGCATATCTCAGCTTGAAACCCGACCGAAACCAAGATATCTCCGGTTCTGCGCATCAAACGGACTGTGGTGTAGTGAAAACACCAGAAAACGTGTTTCTCGCATTAAGTAGCTCGAAAAGAGCGTTCTCGAAGATTCTGCATACTTCGGACAGAAGTCTCACCATGATTATCGCAGAAAATGCATATCTGAGCTTGAAACCCCACGAAAACCAAGATATCGTCGGTTCTGTATATCATACGCACTGTGGAGTGGTGAAAACACCAGATAACGTGTTTCTCGCATTAAATAGCTCGAATAGAGCGATCTCGATGATTAAGCATACTTCGGACAGAAGTCTCACCAAGATTATCGTAAAAAATGCATATCTCAGCTTGAAACCCCACGAAAACCAAGATTTCGCTGGTTCTGCATATCAAACGCACTGTGGTGTGCTGAAAACACCAGATAACGTGTTTGTCGCATTAAATAGCTCGAAAAGTGCGATCTCGATGATTTTGCATACTTCGGACAGAAGTCTCACCATGATTATCGTAAAAAATGCATATCTCAGCTTGAAACCCAACGAAAACCAAGATTTCGCTGGTTCTGCATATCAAACGCACTGTGGAGTGGTGAAAACACCAGATAACGTGTTTCTCGCATTCAATAGGTCGAAAAGAGCGATCTCCATGTTTCTGCATACTTCGGACAGAAGTCTCACCAAGATTATCGCAGAAAATGCATATCTGAGCTTGAAACCCCACGAAAACCAAGATATCGTCGGTTCTGCATATCATACGCACTGTGGAGTTGTGAAAACACCAGATAACGTGTTTTTCCCATTAAATAGCTCGAATAGTACGATCTCGATGACTCTGCATACTTCGGACAGAAGTCTCACCATGATTATCGCAGAAAATGCATATCTGAGCTTGAAACCCCACGAAAACCAAGATATCGTCGGTTCTGTATATCATACGCACTGTGGAGTGGTGAAAACACCAGATAACGTGTTTCTCGCATTAAATAGCTCGAATAGAGCGATCTCGATGATTAAGCATACTTCGGACAGAAGTCTCACCAAGATTATCGTAAAAAATGCATATCTCAGCTTGAAACCCTACGAAAACCAAGATTTCGCTGGTTCTGCATATCAAACGCACTGTGGTGTGCTGAAAACACCAGATAACGTGTTTGTCGCATTAAATAGCTCGAAAAGTGCGATCTCGATGATTCTGCATACTTCGGACAGAAGTCTCACCAAGATTATCGTAAAAAATGCATATCTCAGCTTGAAACCCCACGTAAACCCAGATATCGCTGGTTCTGCATATCGATCGCACTGTGGAGTGCTGAAAACACCAGATAACGTGTTTGTCGCATTAAATAGCTCGAAAAGTGCGATCTCGATGATTCTGCATACTTCGGACAGAAGTCTCACCATGATTATCGTAAAAAATGCATATCTCAGCTTGAAACCCCACGAAAACCAAGATATCGCTGTTTCTGCATATCAAACGCACTGTGGAGTGGTGAAAACACCAGATAACTTGTTTCTCGCATTAAATAGCTCGAAACGAGCGATCTCGATGATTAAGCATACTTCGGACAGAAGTCTCACCTAGATTATCGCAGAAAATGCATATCTCTGCTAGAAACCCCACGAAAACCCAGATATCGCTGGTTCTGCATATCAAACGCACTGCGGAGTGGTGAAAACACCAGATAACTTGTTTCTCGCATTAAATAGCTCGAAAAGAGCGATCTCGATGACTCTGCATACTTCGGACAGAAGTCTCACCAAGATTATCGCAGAAAATGCATATCTGAGCTTGAAACCCCACGAAAACCAAGATATCGTCGGTTCTGCATATCATACGCACTGCGGAGTGGTAAAAACACCAGATAACTTGTTTCTCGCATTAAATAGCTCGAAAAGAGCGATCTCGATGACTCTGCATACTTCGGACAGAAGTCTCACCAAGATTATCGCAGAAAATGCATATCTGAGCTTGAAACCCCACGAAAACCAAGATATCGTCGGTTCTGCATATCATACGCACTGTGGAGTGGTGAAAACACCAGATAACGTGTTTTTCGCATTAAATAGCTCGAATAGTACGATCTCGATGATTCTGCATACTTCGGACTGAAGTCTCACCAAGATTATCGCAGAAAATGCATATCTGAGCTTGAAACCCCACGTAAACCAAGATATCGCTGGTTCTGCATATCAAACGCACTGTGGAGTGCTGAAAACACCAGATAACGTGTTTCTCGCATTAAATAGGTCGAAAAGAGCCATCTCGATGTTTCTGCATACTTCGGACACAGGTCTCACCAAGATTATCACAGAAAATGCATATCTCTGCTAGAAACCCCACGAAAACCAAGATATCTCCTGTTCTGCATATCCAACGAACTGTGGAGTGGTGAAAACCCCAGAAAACGTGTTTGTCGCATTAAATAGCTCGAAAAGTACGATCTCGATGACTCTGCATACTTCGGACAGAAGTCTACACCAACATTATCGCAGAAAATGCATATCTGAGCTTGAAACCCCACGAAAACCAAGATATCGTCGGTTCTGTATATCATACGCACTGTGGAGTGGTGAAAACACCAGATAACGTGCTTCTCGCATTAAATATCTCGAATAGAGCGATCTCGATGATTAAGCATACTTCGGACAGAAGTCTCACCACGATTATCGTAAAAAAATCCATACCTCAGCTTGAAACCCCACGAAAACCAAGATTTCGCTGGTTCTGCATATCAAACGCACTGTGGAGTGCTGAAAACACCAGATAACGTGTTTGTCGCATTAAATAGCTCGAAAAGTGCGATCTCGATGATTCTGCATACTTCGGACAGAAGTCTCACCATGATTATCGTAAAAAATGCATATCTCAGCTTGAAACCCCACGCAAACCAAGATATCGCTGTTTCTGCATATCAAACGCACTGTGGAGTGGTGAAAACACCAGATAACTTGTTTCTCGCATTAAATAGCTCGAAACGAGCGATCTCGATGATTAAGCATACTTCGGACAGAAGTCTCACCTAGATTATCGCAGAAAATGCATATCTCTGCTAGAAACCCCACGAAAACCAAGATATCTCCTGTTCTGCATATCCAACGAACTGTGGAGTGGTGAAAACCCCAGAAAACCTGTTTCTCGCATTGAATAGCTCGAAAAGTACGATCTCGATGACTCTGCATACTTCGGACAGAAGTCTCACCAAGATTATCGCAGAAAATGCATATCTGAGCTTGAAACCCCACGAAAACCAAGATATCGCTGGTTCTGCATATCAAACGCACTGCGGAGTGGTGAAAACACCAGATAACTTGTTTCTCGCATTAAATAGCTCGAAAAGAGCGATCTCGATGACTCTGCATACTTCGGACAGAAGTCTCACCAAGATTATCGCAGAAAATGCATATCTGAACTTGAAACCCCACGAAAACCAAGATATCGTCGGTTCTGCATATCATACGCACTGTGGAGTGGTGAAAACACCAGATAACGTGTTTCTCGCATTAAATAGCTCGAATAGAGCGATCTCGATGATTAAGCATACTTCGGACAGAAGTCTCACCAAGATTATCGTAAAAAATGCATATCTCAGCTTGAAACCCCACGAAAACCAAGATTTCGCTGGTTCTGCATATCAAACGCACTGTGGTGTGCTGAAAACAACAGATAACGTGTTTGTCGCATTAAATAGCTCGAAAAGTGCGATCTCGATGATTCTGCTTACTTCGGACAGAAGTCTCACCATGATTATCGTAAAAAATGCATATCTCAGCTTGAAACCCAACGAAAACCAAGATTTCGCTGGTTCTGCATATCAAACGCACTGTGGAGTGGTGAAAACACCAGATAACGTGTTTCTCGCATTCAATAGGTCGAAAAGAGCGATCTCCATGTTTCTGCATACTTCGGACAGAGGTCTCACCATGATTATCGCAGAAAATGCATATCTCTGCTAGAAACCCCACGAAAACCAAGATATCTCCTGTTCTGCATATCCAACGAACTGTGGAGTGGTGAAAACCCCAGAAAACGTGTTTGTCGCATTAAATAGCTCGAAAAGTACGATCTCGATGACTCTGCATACTTCGGACAGAAGTCTCACCAAGATTATCGCAGAAAATGCATATCTGAGCTTGAAACCCCACGTAAACCAAGATATCGCTGGTTCTGCATATCAAACGCACTGTGGAGTGCTGAAAACACCAGATAACGTGATTCTCGCATTAAATAGGTCGAAAAGAGCCATCTCGATGTTTCTGCATACTTCGTACACAGGTCTCACCAAGATTATCGCAGAAAATGCATATCTCTGCTAGAAACCCCACGAAAACCAAGATATCTCCTGTTCTGCATATCCAACGAACTGTGGAGTGGTGAAAACCCCAGAAAACGTGTTTGTCGCATTAAATAGCTCGAAAAGTACGATCTCGATGACTCTGCATACTTCGGACAGAAGTCTACACCAAGATTATCGCAGAAAATGCATATCTGAGCTTGAAACCCCACAAAAACCAAGATATCGCTGGTTCTGCATATCAAACGCACTGCGGAGTGGTGAAAACACCAGATAACTTGTTTTTCGCATTAAATAGCTCGAAAAGAGCGATCTCGAAGACTCTGCATACTTCGGACAGAAGTCTCACCATGATTATCGCAGAAAATGCATATCTGAGCTTGAAACCCCACGAAAACCAAGATATCGTCGGTTCTGTATATCATACGCACTGTGGAGTGGTGAAAACACCAGATAACGTGTTTCTCGCATTAAATAGCTCGAATAGAGCGATCTCGATGATTAAGCATACTTCGGACAGAAGTCTCACCAAGATTATCGTAAAAAATGCATATCTCAGCTTGAAACCCCACGAAAACCAAGATTTCGCTGGTTCTGCATATCAAACGCACTGTGGTGTGCTGAAAACACCAGATAACGTGTTTGTCGCATTAAATAGCTCGAAAAGTGCGATCTCGATGATTCTGCATACTTCGGACAGAAGTCTCACCATGATTATCGTAAAAAATGCATATCTCAGCTTGAAACCCAACGAAAACCAAGATTTCGCTGGTTCTGCATATCAAACGCACTGTGGAGTGGTGAAAACACCAGATAACGTGTTTCTCGCATTCAATAGGTCGAAAAGAGCGATCTCCATGTTTCTGCATACTTCGGACAGAAGTCTCACCAAGATTATCGCAGAAAATGCATATCTGAGCTTGAAACCCCACGAAAACCAAGATATCGTCGGTTCTGCATATCATACGCACTGTGGAGTGGTGAAAACACCAGATAACGTGTTTTTCGCATTAAATAGCTCGAATAGTACGATCTCGATGACTCTGCATACTCCGGACAGAAGTCTCACCATGATTATCGCAGAAAATGCATATCTGAGCTTGAAACCCCACGAAAACCAAGATATCGTCGGTTCTGTATATCATACGCACTGTGGAGTGGTGAAAACACCAGATAACGTGTTTCTCGCATTAAATAGCTCGAATAGAGCGATCTCGATGATTAAGCATACTTCGGACAGAAGTCTCACCAAGATTATCGTAAAAAATGCATATCTCAGCTTGAAACCCTACGAAAACCAAGATTTCGCTGGTTCTGCATATCAAACGCACTGTGGTGTGCTGAAAACACCAGATAACGTGTTTGTCGCATTAAATAGCTCGAAAAGTGCGATCTCGATGATTCTGCATACTTCGGACAGAAGTCTCACCAAGATTATCGTAAAAAATGCATATCTCAGCTTGAAACCCCACGTAAACCCAGATATCGCTGGTTCTGCATATCGATCGCACTGTGGAGTGCTGAAAACACCAGATAACGTGTTTGTCGCATTAAATAGCTCGAAAAGTGCGATCTCGATGATTCTGCATACTTCGGACAGAAGTCTCACCATGATTATCGTAAAAAATGCATATCTCAGCTTGAAACCCCACGAAAACCAAGATATCGCTGTTTCTGCATATCAAACGCACTGTGGAGTGGTGAAAACACCAGATAACTTGTTTGTCGCATTAAATAGCTCGAAAAGTGCGATCTCGATGATTCTGCATACTTCGGACAGAAGTCTCACCATGATTATCGTAAAAAATGCATATCTCAGCTTGAAACCCCACGAAAACCATGATATCGCTGTTTCTGCATATCAAACGCACTGTGGAGTGGTGAAAACACCAGATAACTTGTTTCTCGCATTAAATAGCTCGAAACGAGCGATCTCGATCATTAAGCATACTTCGAACAGAAGTCTCACCTAGATTATCGCAGAAAATGGATATCTCTGCTAGAAACCCGACCGAAACCAAGATATCTCCGGTTCTGCGCATCAAACGGACTGTGGTGTAGTGAAAACACCAGAAAACGTGTTTCTCGCATTAAGTAGCTCGAAAAGAGCGTTCTCGAAGATTCTGCATACTTCGGACAGAAGTCTCACCAAGATTATCGCAGAAAATGCATATCTGAGCTTGAAACCCCACGAAAACCAAGATATCGCTGGTTCTGCATATCAAACGCACTGCGGAGTGGTGAAAACACCAGATAACGTGTTTGTCGCATTAAATAGCTCGAAAAGTGCGATCTCGATGATTCTGCATACTTCGAACAGAAGTCTCACCAAGATTATCGTAAAAAATGCATATCTCAGCTTGAAACCCCACGAAAACCCAGATATCGCTGGTTCTGCATATCGAACGCACTGTGGAGTGCTGAAAACACCAGATAACGTGTTTGTCGCATTAAATAGCTCGAAAAGTGCGATCTCGATGATTCTGCATACTTCGGACAGAAGTCTCACCATGATTATCGTAAAAAATGCATATCTCAGCTTGAAACCCCACGAAAACCAAGATATTGCTGTTTCTGCATATCAAACGCACTGTGGAGTGGTGAAAACACCAGATAACTTGTTTCTCGCATTAAATAGCTCGAAACGAGCGATCTCGATGATTAAGCATACTTCGAACAGAAGTCTCACCTAGATTATCGCAGAAAATGCATATCTCTGCTAGAAACCCCACGAAAACCAAGATATCTCCTGTTCTGCATATCCAACGAACTGTGGAGTGGTGAAAACCCCAGAAAACGTGTTTCTCGCATTGAATAGCTCGAAAAGTACGATCTCGATGACTCTGCATACTTCGGACAGAAGTCTCACCAAGATTATCGCAGAAAATGCATATCTGAGCTTGAAACCCCACGAAAACCAAGATATCGCTGGTTCTGCATATCAAACGCACTGCGGAGTGGTCAAAACACCAGATAACTTGTTTCTCGCATTAAATAGCTCGAAAAGAGCGATCTCGATGACTCTGCATACTTCGGACAGAAGTCTCACCAAGATTATCGCAGAAAATGCATATCTGAGCTTGAAACCCCACGAAAACCACGATATCGTCGGTTCTGCATATCATACGCACTGTGGAGTGGTGAAAACACCAGATAACGTGTTTCTCGCATTCAATAGGTCGAAAAGAGCGATCTCCATGTTTCTGCATACTTCGGACAGAGGTCTCACCAAGATTATCGCAGAAAATGCATATCTCTGCTAGAAACCCCACGAAAACCAAGATATCTCCTGTTCTGCATATCCAACGAACTGTGGAGTGGTGAAAACCCCAGAAAACGTGTTTCTCGCATTGAATAGCTCGAAAAGTACGATCTCGATGACTCTGCATACTTCGGACAGAAGTCTCACCAAGATTATCGCAGAAAATGCATATCTGAGCTTGAAACCCCACGAAAACCAAGATATCGCTGGTTCTGCATATCAAACGCACTGCGGAGCGGTGAAAACACCAGATAACTTGTTTCTCGCATTAAATAGCTCGAAAAGAGCGATCTCGATGACTCTGCATACTTCGGACAGAAGTCTCACCAAGATTATCGCAGAAAATGCATATCTAAGCTTGAAACCCCACGAAAACCAAGATATCGTCGGTTCTGCATATCATACGCACTGTGGAGTGGTGAAATCACCAGATAACGTGTTTTTCGCATTAAATAGCTCGAATAGTACGATCTCGATGATTCTGCATACGTCGGACTGAAGTCTCACCAAGATTATCGCAGAAAATGCATATCTGAGCTTGATACCCCACGTAAACCAAGATATCGCTGGTTCTGCATATCAAACGCACTGTGGAGTGCTGAAAACACCAGATAACGTGTTTCTCGCATTAAATAGGTCGAAAAGAGCGATCTCGATGTTTCTGCATACTTCGGACACAGGTCTCACCAAGATTATCGCAGAAAATGCATATCTCTGCTAGAAACCCCACGAAAACCAAGATATCTCCTGTTCTGCATATCCAACGAACTGTGGAGTGGTGAAAACCCCAGAAAACGTGTTTGTCGCATTAAATAGCTCGAAAAGAGCGATCTCGATGACTCTGCATACTTCGGACAGAAGTCTCACCATGATTATCGCAGAACATGCATATCTGAGCTTGAAACCCCACGAAAACCAAGATATCGTCGGTTCTGTATATCATACGCACTCTGGAGTGGTGAAAACACCAGATAACGTGTTTCTCGCATTAAATAGCTCGAATAGAGCGATCTCGATGATTAAGCATACTTCGGACAGAAGTCTCACCAAGATTATCGTAAAAAATGCATATCTCAGCTTGAAACCCCACGAAAACCAAGATTTCGCTGGTTCTGCATATCAAACGCACTGTGGTGTGCTGAAAACACCAGATAACGTGTTTGTCGCATTAAATAGCTCGAAAAGTGCGATCTCGATGATTCTGCATACTTCGGACAGAAGTCTCACCATGATTATCGTAAAAAATGCATATCTCAGCTTGAAACCCAACGAAAACCAAGATTTCGCTGGTTCTGCATATCAAACGCACTGTGGAGTGGTGAAAACACCAGATAACGTGTTTCTCGCATTCAATAGGTCGAAAAGAGCGATCTCCATGTTTCTGCATACTTCGGACAGAGGTCTCACCAAGATTAGCGCAGAAAATGCATATCTCTGCTAGAAACCCCACGAAAACCAAGATATCTCCTGTTCTGCATATCCAACGAACTGTGGAGTGGTGAAAACCCCAGAAAACGTGTTTGTCGCATTAAATAGCTCGAAAAGTACGATCTCGATGACTCTGCATACTTCGGACAGAAGTCTCACCAAGATTATCGCAGAAAATGCATATCTGAGCTTGAAACCCCACGAAAACCAAGATATCGCTGGTTCTGCATATCAAACGCACTGCGGAGTGGTGAAAACACCAGATAACGTGTTTCTCGCATTAAATATCTCGAATAGATCGATCTCGATGATTAAGCATACTTCGGACAGAAGTCTCACCAAGATTATCGTAAAAAAATGCATATCTCAGCTTGAAACCCCACGAAAACCAAGATTTCGCTGGTTCTGCATATCAAACGCACTGTGGAGTGCTGAAAACACCAGATAACGTGTTTGTCGCATTAAATAGCTCGAAAAGTGCGATCTCGATGATTCTGCATACTTCGGACAGAAGTCTCACCAAGATTATCGTAAAAAATGCATATCTCAGCTTGAAACCCCACGTAAACCCAGATATCGCTGGTTCAGCATATCGAACGCACTGTGGAGTGCTGAAAACACCAGATAACGTGTTTGTCGCATTAAATAGCTCGAAAAGTGCGATCTCGATGAGTCTGCATACTTCGGACAGAAGTCTCACCATGATTATCGTAAAAAATGCATATCTCAGCTTGAAACCCCACGCAAACCAAGATATCGCTGTTTCTGCATATCAAACGCACTGTGGAGTGGTGAAAACACCAGATAACTTGTTTCTCGCATTAAATAGCTCGAAACGAGCGATCTCGATGATTAAGCATACTTCGGACAGAAGTCTCACCTAGATTATCGCAGAAAATGCATATCTCTGCTAGAAACCCCACGAAAACCAAGATATCTCCTGTTCTGCATATCCAACGAACTGTGGAGTGGTGAAAACCCCAGAAAACGTGTTTCTCGCATTGAATAGCTCGAAAAGTACGATCTCGATGACTCTGCATACTTCGGACAGAAGTCTCACCAAGATTATCGCAGAAAATGCATATCTGAGCTTGAAACCCCACGAAAACCAAGATATCGCTGGTTCTGCATATCAAACGCACTGCGGAGTGTTGAAAACACCAGATAACTTGTTTCTCGCATTAAATAGCTCGAAAAGAGCGATCTCGATGACTCTGCATACTTCGGACAGAAGTATCACCAAGATTATCGCAGAAAATGCATATCTGAACTTGAAACCCCACGAAAACCAAGATATCGTCGGTTCTGCATATCATACGCACTGTGGAGTGGTGAAAACACCAGATAACGTGTTTCTCGCATTAAATAGCTCGAATAGAGCGATCTCGATGATTAAGCATACTTCGGACAGAAGTCTCACCAAGATTATCGTAAAAAATGCATATCTCAGCTTGAAACCCCACGAAAACCAAGATTTCGCTGGTTCTGCATATCAAACGCACTGTGGTGTGCTGAAAACAACAGATAACGTGTTTGTCGCATTAAATAGCTCGAAAAGTGCGATCTCGATGATTCTGCATACTTCGGACAGAAGTCTCACCAAGATTATCGTAAAAAATGCATATCTGAGCTTGAAACCCCACGTAAACCCAGATATCGCTGGTTCTGCATATCGAACGCACTGTGGAGTGCTGAAAACACCAGATAACGTGTTTGTCGCATTAAATAGCTCGAAAAGTACGATCTCGATGACTCTGCATACTTCGGACAGAAGTCTACAACAACATTATCGTAGAAAATGCATATCTGAGCTTGAAACCCCACGAAAACCAAGATATCGTCGGTTCTGCATATCATACGCACTGCGGAGTGGTGAAAACACCAGATAACTTGTTTCTCGCATTAAATAGCTCGAAAAGAGCGATCTCGATGACTCCGCATACTTCGGATAGAAGTCTCACCAAGATTATCGCAGAAAATGCATATCTGAGCTTGAAACCCCACGAAAACCAAGATATCGTCGGTTCTGCATATCATACGCACTGTGGAGTGGTGAAAACACCAGATAACGTGTTTCTCGCATTAAATAGGTCGAAAAGAGCCATCTCGATGTTTCTGCATACTTCGGACACAGGTCTCACCAAGATTATCGCAGAAAATGCATATCTCTGCTAGAAACCCCACGAAAACCAAGATATCTCCTGTTGTGCATATCCAACGAACTGTGGAGTGGTGAAAACCCCAGAAAACGTGTTTGTCGCATTAAATAGCTCGAAAAGTACGATCTCGATGACTCTGCATACTTCGGACAGAAGTCTACAACAACATTATCGTAGAAAATGCATATCTGAGCTTGAAACCCCACGAAAACCAAGATATCGCTGGTTCTGCATATCAAACGCACTGCGGAGTGGTGAAAACACCAGATAACTTGTTTCTCGCATTAAATAGCTCGAAAAGAGCGATCTCGAAGACTCTGCATACTTCGGACAGAAGTCTCACCATGATTATCGCAGAAAATGCATATCTGAGCTTGAAACCCCACGAAAACCAAGATATCGTCGGTTCTGTATATCATACGCACTGTGGAGTGGTGAAAACACCAGATAACGTGCTTCTCGCATTAAATATCTCGAATAGAGCGATCTCGATGATTAAGCATACTTCGGACAGAAGTCTCACCACGATTATCGTAAAAAAATCCATACCTCAGCTTGAAACCCCACGAAAACCAAGATTTCGCTGGTTCTGCATATCAAACGCACTGTGGAGTGCTGAAAACACCAGATAACGTGTTTGTCGCATTAAATAGCTCGAAAAGTGCGATCTCGATGATTCTGCATACTTCGGACAGAAGTCTCACCATGATTATCGTAAAAAATGCATATCTCGGCTTGAAACCCCACGAAAACCATGATATCGCTGTTTCTGCATATCAAACGCACTGTGGAGTGGTGAAAACACCAGATAACTTGTTTCTCGCATTAAATAGCTCGAAACGAGCGATCTCGATGATTAAGCATACTTCGAACAGAAGTCTCACCTAGATTATCGCAGAAAATGCATATCTCTGCTAGAAACCCCACGAAAACCAAGATATCTCCTGTTCTGCATATCCAACGAACTGTGGAGTGGTGAAAACCCCAGAAAACGTGTTTCTCGCATTGAATAGCTCGAAAAGTACGATCTCGATGACTCTGCATACTTCGGACAGAAGTCTCACCAAGATTATCGCAGAAAATGCATATCTGAGCTTGAAACCCCACGAAAACCAAGATATGGCTGGTTCTGCATATCAAACGCACTGCGGAGTGGTGAAAACACCAGATAACTTGTTTCTCGCATTAAATAGCTCGAAAAGAGCGATCTCGATGACTCTGCATACTTCGGACAGAAGTCTCACCAAGATTATCGCAGAAAATGCATATCTGAGCTTGAAACCCCACGAAAACCAGGATATCGTCGGTTCTGCATATCATACGCACTGTGGAGTGGTGAAAACACCAGATAACGTGTTTCTCGCATTCAATAGGTCGAAAAGAGCGATCTCCATGTTTCTGCATACTTCGGACAGAGGTCTCACCAAGATTATCGCAGAAAATGCATATCTCTGCTAGAAACCCCACGAAAACCAAGATATCTCCTGTTCTGCATATCCAACGAACTGTGGAGTGGTGAAAACCCCAGAAAACGTGTTTCTCGCATTGAATAGCTCGAAAAGTACGATCTCGATGACTCTGCATACTTCGGACAGAAGTCTCACCAAGATTATCGCAGAAAATGCATATCTGAGCTTGAAACCCCACGAAAACCAAGATATCGCTGGTTCTGCATATCAAACGCACTGCGGAGTGGTGAAAACACCAGATAACTTGTTTCTCGCATTAAATAGCTCGAAAAGAGCGATCTCGATGACTCTGCATACTTCGGACAGAAGTCTCACCAAGATTATCGCAGAAAATGCATATCTAAGCTTGAAACCCCACGAAAACCAAGATATCGTCGGTTCTGCATATCATACGCACTGTGGAGTGGTGAAAACACCAGATAACGTGTTTTTCGCATTAAATAGCTCGAATAGTACGATCTCGATGATTCTGCATACTTCGGACTGAAGTCTCACCAAGACTATCGCAGAAAATGCATATCTGAGCTTGAAACCCCACGTAAACCAAGATATCGCTGGTTCTGCATACCAAACGCACTGTGGAGTGCTGAAAACACCAGATAACGTGTTTCTCGCATTAAATAGGTCGAAAAGAGCGATCTCGATGTTTCTGCATACTTCGGACACAGGTCTCACCAAGATTATCGCAGAAAATGCATATCTCTGCTAGAAACCCCACGAAAACCAAGATATCTCCTGTTCTGCATATCCAACGAACTGTGGAGTGGTGAAAACCCCAGAAAACGTGTTTGTCGCATTAAATAGCTCGAAAAGAGCGATCTCGATGACTCTGCATACTTCGGACAGAAGTCTCACCATGATTATCGCAGAAAATGCATATCTGAGCTTGAAACCCCACGAAAACCAAGATATCGTCGGTTCTGTATATCATACGCACTGTGGAGTGGTGAAAACACCAGATAACGTGTTTCTCGCATTAAATAGCTCGAATAGAGCGATCTCGATGATTAAGCATACTTCGGACAGAAGTCTCACCAAGATTATCGTAAAAAATGCATATCTCAGCTTGAAACCCCACGAAAACCAAGATTTCGCTGGTTCTGCATATCAAACGCACTGTGGTGTGCTGAAAACACCAGATAACGTGTTTGTCGCATTAAATAGCTCGAAAAGTGCGATCTCGATGATTCTGCATACTTCGGACAGAAGTCTCACCATGATTATCGTAAAAAATGCATATCTCAGCTTGAAACCCAACGAAAACCAAGATTTCGCTGGTTCTGCATATCAAACGCACTGTGGAGTGGTGAAAACACCAGATAACGTGTTTCTCGCATTCAATAGGTCGAAAAGAGCGATCTCCATGTTTCTGCATACTTCGGACAGAGGTCTCACCAAGATTAGCGCAGAAAATGCATATCTCTGCTAGAAACCCCACGAAAACCAAGATATCTCCTGTTCTGCATATCCAACGAACTGTGGAGTGGTGAAAACCCCAGAAAACGTGTTTGTCGCATTAAATAGCTCGAAAAGTACGATCTCGATGACTCTGCATACTTCGGACAGAAGTCTCACCAAGATTATCGCAGAAAATGCATATCTGAGCTTGAAACCCCACGAAAACCAAGATATCGCTGGTTCTGCATATCAAACGCACTGCGGAGTGGTGAAAACACCAGATAACGTGTTTCTCGCATTAAATATCTCGAATAGAGCGATCTCGATGATTAAGCATACTTCGGACAGAAGTCTCACCAAGATTATCGTAAAAAAATGCATATCTCAGCTTGAAACCCCACGAAAACCAAGATTTCGCTGGTTCTGCATATCAAACGCACTGTGGAGTGCTGAAAACACCAGATAACGTGTTTGTCGCATTAAATAGCTCGAAAAGTGCGATCTCGATGATTCTGCATACTTCGGACAGAAGTCTCACCAAGATTATCGTAAAAAATGCATATCTCAGCTTGAAACCCCACGTAAACCCAGATATCGCTGGTTCTGCATATCGAACGCACTGTGGAGTACTGAAAACAACAGATAACGTGTTTGTCGCATTAAATAGCTCGAAAAGTGCGATCTCGATGATTCTGCATACTTCGGACAGAAGTCTCACCATGATTATCGTAAAAAATGCATATCTCAGCTTGAAACCCCACGCAAACCAAGATATCGCTGTTTCTGCATATCAAACGCACTGTGGAGTGGTGAAAACACCAGATAACTTGTTTCTCGCATTAAATAGCTCGAAACGAGCGATCTCGATGATTAAGCATACTTTGGACAGAAGTCTCACCTAGATTATCGCAGAAAATGCATATCTCTGCTAGAAACCCCACGAAAACCAAGATATCTCCTGTTCTGCATATCCAACGAACTGTGGAGTGGTGAAAACCCCAGAAAACGTGTTTCTCGCTTTGAATAGCACGAAAAGTACGATCTCGATGACTCTGCATACTTCGGACAGAAGTCTCACCAAGATTATCGCAGAAAATGCATATCTGAGCTTGAAACCCCACGAAAACCAAGATATCGCTGGTTCTGCATATCAAACGCTCTGCGGAGTGGTGAAAACACCAGATAACTTGTTTCTCGCATTAAATAGCTCGAAAAGAGCGATCTCGATGACTCTGCATACTTCGGTCAGAAGTCTCACCAAGATTATCGCAGAAAATGCATATCTGAGCTTGAAACCCCACGAAAACCAAGATATCGCTGTTTCTGCATATCAAACGCACTGTGGAGTGGTGAAAACACCAGATAACTTGTTTCTCGCATTAAATAGCTCGAAACGTGCGATCTCGATGATTAAGCATACTTCGGACAGAAGTCTCACCTAGATTATCGCAGAAAATGCATATCTCAGCTTGAAACCCCACGAAAACCAAGATATCTACTGTTCTGCATATCAAACGCACTGTGGAGTGGTGAAAACACCAGATAACGTGTTTCTCGCACTAACTAGCTCGAAAATAGCGGTCTCGATGATTCAGCATACTTCGGACAGAAGACTCACCAAGATAATCGCAGAAAATGCATATCTCAGCTTGAAACCCCACGAAAACCAAGATATCGCTGGTTCTGCATATCAAACGCACTGTGGATTGGTGAAAACACCAGATAACGTGTTTCTCGCATTAAATAGCTCGAGACGAGCGATCTTGATGATTCTGCATACTTCGGACAGAAGTCTCACCAAAATTATCGTAAAAAATGCATATCTCAGCTTGAAACCCCACGAAAACCAAGATATCGCCGGTTCTGCATATCATACGCACTGTGGAGTGGTGAAAACACCAGCTATCGTGTTTCTCGCATTAAATAGCTCGAAAAGTGCGATCTCGATGATTCTGCATACTTCGGACAGAAGTGTCACCAAGATTATCGCAGGAAATGCATATCTCAGCTTGAAACCCCACGAAAACCAAGATATCTCCGGCTCTGCATATCCAACGAACTGTTTAGTGGTGAAAACCCTAGAAAACGAGTTTCTCGCATTAAATAGCTCGAAAAGAGCGCTCTCGATGTTTCTGCATACTTCTAACAGAAGTCTCACCAAGATTATCGCAGAAAATGCATATCTCTGCTTGAAACCCCACGAAAACCAAGATATCTACTGTTCTGCATATCCAACGAACTGTGGTGTGGTGAAAACACCAGATATCGTGTTTCTCGCATTAAATAGCTCGAAAAGCGCGATCTCGATGATTCTGCATACTTCTAACAGAAGTCTCACCAAGTTTATCGCAGAAAATGCATATCTCAGCTTGAAACCCCACGAAAACCAAGATATCTACTGTTCTGCATATCAAACGCACTGTGGAGTGGTGAAAACACCAGATAACGTGTTTCTCGCACTAACTATCTCGAAAAGAGCGGTCTCGATGATTCAGCATACTTCGGGCAGAAGACTCACCCAGATTATCGCAGAAAATGCGTATCTCAGCTTGAAACCCCACGAAAACCAAGATATCTACTGTTCTGCATATCAAACGCACTGTGGAGTGGTGGAAACACCAGATAACGTGTTTCTCGCACTAACTAGCTCGAAAAGAGCGATATCGATGATTCAGCATACTTCGGACAGAAGTCTCACCAAGATTATCGTAAAAAATGCATATCTCAGCTTGAAACCCCACGAAAGCCAAGATATCGCTGGTTCTGCATATCAAACGCACTGTGGAGTGGCGAAATCACCAGAAAACGTGTTTCGCGCATTAAGTAGCTCGAAACGAGCGATCTCGATGATTCTGCATACTTCGGACAGAAGTCTCAACAAGATTATCGCAGAAAATGCATATCTCAGCTTGAAACCCCACGAAAACCAAGATATTTACTGTTCTGCATATCAAACGCACTGTGGAGTGGTGAAAACACCAGATAACGTGTTTCTCGCACTAACTAGCTCGAAAAGAGCGGTCTCGATGATTCAGCATACTTCGGACAGAAGACTCACCCAGATTATCGCAGAAAATGCATATCTCAGCTTGAAACCCCACGAAAACCAAGATATCGCTAGTTCTGCATATCAAACGCACTGTGGAGTGGTGAAAACACCAGATAACGTGTTTCTCGCATTAAATAGCTCGAGACGAGCGATCTCGATGAATCTGCATACTTCGGACAGAAGTCTCACCAAAATTATCGCAGAAAATGCATATTTCAGCTTGAAACCCCACGAAAACCAAGATATCTACTGTTCTGCATATCAAACGCACTGTGGAGTGGTGGAAACACCAGATAACGTGTTTCTCGCTCTAACTAGCTCGAAAAGAGCGATATCGATGATTCAGCATACTTCGGACAGAAGTCTCACCAAGATTATCGTAAAAAATGCATATCTCAGCTTGAAACCCCACGAAAGCCAAGATATCGCTGGTTCTGCATATCAAACGCACTGTGGAGTGGTGAAAACACCAGATAACGTGTTTCTCGCACTAACTAGCTCGAAAAGAGCGATCTCGATGATTCAGCATACTTCGGACAGAAGTCTCACCAAGATTATCGCAGAAAATGCATATCTCTGCTTGAAACCCCACGAAAACCCAGATATCTACTGTTCTGCATATCAAACGCACTGTGGAGTGGTGAAAACACCAGATAACGTGTTTCTCGGACTAACTAGCTCGAATAGAGCGATCTCGATGATTCAGAATACTTAGCACAGAAGTCTCACCAAGATTATCGCAGAAAATGCATATCTCAGCCTGAAACCCCACGAAAACCAAGATATCGCCAGTTCTGCATATCAAACGCACTGTGGAGTGGTGAAAACACCAGAAAACGTGATTCTCGCATTAAATCGCTCGAAAAGAGCGCTCTCGACGTTTCTGCATACTTCGGACAGATGTTTCACCAAGCTTATCGTAGAAAATGCATATCTCAGCTTGAAACCCGACGAAAACCAAAATATCTGAGGTTCTGCATATCCAACGCACTGTGGAGTGGTGAAAACACCAGATAACGTGTTTCTCGCATTAAATAGCTCGAAACGAGCGATCTGCATGATTCTGCATACTTCGGACAGAAGTCTCAACAAGATTATCGCAGAAAATGCATATCTCTGCTTGAAACCCCACGAAAACCAAGATATCTACTGTTCTGCATATCCAACGAACTGTGGTGTGGTGAAAACACCAGATACCGTGTTTCTCGCATTAAATAGCTCGAAAAGCGCGATCTCGATGTTTCTGCATACTTCGGACTGATGTCTCACCAAGCTTATCGTAGAAAATGCATATCTCAGCTTGAAACCCGGCGAAAACCAAAATATCTCCGGTTCTGCATATCAAACCAACTGTGGAGTGGTGAAAACAGCAGATAACGTGTTTCTCGCATTAAATAGCTCGACAAGTGCGATCTCGATGATTCTGCATACTTCTAACAGAAGTCTCACCAAGTTTATCGCAGAAAATGCATATCTCAGCTTGAAACCCCACGAAAACCCAGATATCTACCGTTCTGCATATCAAACGCACTGTGGAGTGGTGAAAACACCAGATAACGTGTATCTCGGACTAACTAGCTCGAATAGAGCGATCTCGATGATTCAGCATACTTAGCACAGAAGTCTCACCAAGATTATCGCAGAAAATGCATATCTCAGCCTGAAACCCCACGAAAACCAAGATATCGCCAGTTCTGCATATCAAACGCACTGTGGAGTGGTGAAAACACCAGAAAACGTGATTCTCGCATTAAATCGCTCGAAAAAAGCGCTCTCGACGTTTCTGCATACTTCGGACAGATGTTTCACCAAGCTTATCGTAGAAAATGCATATCTCAGCTTGAAACCCGACGAAAACCAAAATATCTGAGGTTCTGCATATCCAACGCACTGTGGAGTGGTGAAAACACCGGATAACGTGTTTCTCGCATTAAATAGCTCGAAAAGATCGATCTCGATGATTCTGCATACATCGGACAGAAGTCTCACCAAGATTATCGCAGAAAATGCATATTTCAGCTTGACACCCCACGAAAACCAAGATATCTCCGGTTCTGCATATCCAACGAACAGAGGTGTGGTGAAAACCCCAGAAAACGTGTTTCTCGCATTAAATAGCTCGAAAAGAGCGCTCTCGATTTTTCTGCATACTTCGGACAGAAGTCTCAACAAGATTATTGCAGAAAATGCATACCTCAGCTTGAAACCCGACCGAAACGAAGATACCTCCGGTTCTGCATGTCTAACGTACTGTGGAGTGGTGAATACACCACATAACGTGTTGCTCGCATTAAATAGCTCTAAAAGAGCGATATCGATGATTCTGCATACTTCGGACAGAAGTCTCACCAATATTATCGCAGAAAATGCATATCTGAGCTTGAAACCCCACGAAAAGCAGGATATCGTTGGTTCTGCACATCATACGCACTGTGGAGTGGAGAAAACACCAGATAACGTGTTTCTCGCATTAAATAGCTCGAAACGAGCGATCTCGATGATTCAGCATACTTCGGACAGAAGTCTCACCAATATTATCGCAGAAAATGCATATCTCAGCTTGAAACCTCACGAACATCAAGATGTCGCCGGTTCTGCATATCAAACGCACTGTGGAGTGCTGAAAACACCAGATAACGTGTTTCTCGCATTAAATAGCTCGATAAGAGCGATCGCGATGATTCTGCATACTACGGACAGAAGTCTCACCAAGATTATCGCAGAAAATGCATATCTCAGCTTGAAACCCCACGAAAACCAAATTATCTCCGGTTCTGCATATCAAACCAACTGTGGAGTAGTGAAAACACCAGACAACGTGTTTCTCGCATTAAATAGCTCGAAAAGTGTGATCTCGATGATTCTGCATACTTCTGTCTGAAGTCTCCCCAATATTATCGCACAAAATGCATGTCTGAGCTTGAAACCCCACGAAAAGCAGGATATCGTTGGTTCTGCACATCATACGCACTGTGGAGTGGAGAAAACACCAGATAACGTGTTTCTCGCATTAAATAGCTCGAAACGAGCGATCTCGATGATTCAGCATACTTCGGACAGAAGTCTCACCAATATTTTCGCAGAAAATGCATATCTCAGCTAGAAACCCCACGAAAATCAAGATGTCGCCGGTTCTGCATATCAAACGCACTGTGGAGTGGTGAAAACAACCAGATAACGTGTTTCTCGCATTAAATAGCTCGAATAGAGCGATCTCGAAGATTCTGCATACTTCTGACAGAAGACTCACCAAGATTATCGCAGAAAATGTATGTCTCAGCTGGAAACCCCACGAAAACCAAGATATCGCCGGTTCTGCATATCAGACGCACTGTGGAGTGGTGAAAACACCAGAAAACTTGTTTTTTCGCATTAAATATCTCGAAACGAGCGATCTAGATGATTCTGCAAACTTCTGACAGAAGTCTCACCAAGATTATCGTAGAAAATGCATATCTCAGCTTGAAACCCGACGAAATCCAAGATGTCGCCAGTTCTGCATATCAAACCCACTGTGGAGTGGTGAAAACACCGGATAACGTGTTTCTCGCATTAAATAGCTCGAAAAGAGTGATCTAGATGATTCTGCATACTTCTGTCTGAAGTCTCACCAATATTATCGCAGAAAATGCATATCTGAGCTTGAAACCCCACGATAACCAGGATATCGTCGGTTCTGCACATCATACGCACTGTGGAGTGGTGAAAACACCAGTTAACGTGTCTCACGCATTAAATAGCTCGAAAAGAGCGATCTCGATGATTCTGCATACATCGGACAGAAGTCTCACCAAGATTATCGCAGAAAATGCATATTTCAGCTTGAAACCCCACGAAAACCAAGATATCTCCGGTTCTGCATATCCAACGAACTGTGGTGTGGTGAAAACCCCAGAAAACGTGTTTCTCGCATTAAATAGCTCGAAAAGAGCGCTCTCGATGTTTCTGCATACTTCGGACAGAAGTCTCACCAAGATTATCGCAGAAAATGCATATCTCAGCTTGAAACCCCACGAAAACCCAGATATCGCTGGTTCTACATATCAAACGCACTGCGGAGTGGTGAAAACACCAGATAACGTGTTTCTCGCATTAGATATCTCGAAAAAAGCGATCCCGATGATTCTGCATACTTCTGACAGAAGTCTCACCAAGATTATCGTAGAAAATGCATATCTCAGCTTGAACCCCGACGAAATCCAAGATGTCGCCGGTTCTGCATATCAAACGCACTGTGGAGTGGTGGAAACTCCAGTTAACGTGTTTCTCGCATCAAATAGCTCGAAAAGAGCGATCTCGATGATTCTGCATACTTCGGACAGAAGTCTCACCAAGATTATCGTAAAAAATGCATATCTCAGCTTGAAACCCAACGAATGCCAAGATATCGCTGGTTCTGCATATCAAACGCACTGTGGAGTGGTGAAAACCCCTGACAAGGTTTTTCTCGCATTAGCTAGCTCGAAAAGAGCGATCTCGATGATTCAGCCTAATTCGGACAGAAGTCTCTCCATGTTTATCGGAGAAAATGCATATCTCAGCTTGAAACCCCACGAAAACCAAGATATCGCTGGTTCTGCATATCAAACGCACTGTGGAGTGCTGAAAACACCAGATAACGTTTTGTCGCGTTAAATAGCTCGAATAGAGCGATCTCGATGATTCTGCATACTTCGGACAGAACTCTCACCAAGATTATCGCTGAAAATGCATATCTCAGCTTGAAACCCCACGAAAACCCAGATATCGCCGGTTCTGCATATCAAACCAACTGTGGAGTGGTGAAAACACCAGACAACGTGTTTCTCGCATTAAATAGATCGAAAAGTGCGATCTCGATGATTCTGCATACTTCTAACCGAAGTCTCACCATAATTATCGCAGAAAATGCATATCTCTGCTAGAAACCATACGAAAACCAAGATATCTCCGGTTCTGCACATCCAACGAACTGTGGTGTGGTGAAAACCCCAGAAAACGTGTTTCTCGCATTAAATAGCTCGAAAAGAGCGCTCTTGATGTTTCTGCATACTTCGGACAGATGTTTCACCAAGATTATCGTAGAAAAAGCATATCTCAACTTGAAACCCGACGAAAACCAAACATCGCCGGTTCTGCATATCAAACCAACTGTGGAGTGGTGAAAACACCAGATAACGTGTTTCTCGCATTAAATAGCTGGAAACGAGCGATCTCGATGATTAAGCATACTTCGGACAGATTTCTCACCAAGATTATCGCAGAAAATGCACATCTGAGCTTGAAACCCCACGAAAACCAGGATATCGTCGGTTCTGCATATCACACGCACTGTGGAGTGGTGAAAACA
Source organism: Anthophora plumipes (assembly GCA_951804975.1). Lineage (NCBI taxonomy): Eukaryota > Metazoa > Arthropoda > Insecta > Hymenoptera > Apidae > Anthophora > Anthophora plumipes. Next base: position 1,588,650 of record CATORF010000043.1, read on the forward strand.
CCAGATAACGTGTTTCTCGCATTAAATAGCTGGAAACGAGCGATCTCGATGATTAAACATACTTCGGACAGATTTCTCACCAAGATTATCGCAGGAATTGCATATCTTAGCTTGAACCCCGACGAAATCCAAGATGTCGCCGGTTCTGCATATCAAACGCACTGTGGAGTGGTGAAAACACCAGAAAACTTGTTTTTTCGCATTAAATAGCTCGAAAAGAGCGATCTTGATGATTCTGCCTACTTCGGACAGATGTTTCTCCAAGATTATCGTAGAAAATGCATATCTCAACTTGAAACCCGACGAAAACCAAACTTCGCCGGTTCTGCATATCAAACCAACTGTGGAGTGGTGAAACGCCCAGAAAACGTGTTTCTCGCATTAAATAGCTCGAAAAGTACGATCTCGATGACTCTGCATACTTCGGACAGAAGTCTCACCAATATTTTCGCAGAAAATGCATATCTCAGCTAGAAACCCCACGAAAATCAAGATGTCGCCGGTTCTGCATATCAAACGCACTGTGGAGTGGTGAAAACAACCAGATAACGTGTTTCTCGCATTAAATAGCTCGAATAGAGCGATCTCGAAGATTCTGCATACTTCTGACAGAAGACTCACCATGATTATCGCAGAAAATGTATGTTTCAGCTGGAAACCCCACGAAAACCAAGATTTCGCCAGTTCTGCATATCAAACCCACTGTGGAGTGGTGAAAACACCGGATAACGTGTTTCTCGCATTAAATAGCTCGAAAAGATCGATCTCGATGATTCTGCATACATCGGACAGAAGTCTCACCAAGATTATCGCAGAAAATGCATATCTCAGCTTGAAACCCCACGAAAACCCAGATATCGCTGGTTCTACATATCAAACGCACTGCGGAGTGGTGAAAGCACCAGATAACGTGTTTCTCGCATTAGATATCTCGAAAAAAGCGATCCCGATGATTCTGCATACTTCTGACAGAAGTCTCACCAAGATTATCGTAGAAAATGCATATCTCAGCTTGAACCCCGACGAAATCCAAGATGTCGCCGGTTCTGCATATCAAACGCACTGTGGAGTGGTGGAAACACCAGTTAACGTGTTTCTCGCATCAAATAGCTCGAAAAGAGCGATCTCGATGATTCTGCATACTTCGGACAGAAGTCTCACCAAGATTATCGTAAAAAATGCATATCTCAGCTTGAAACCCAACGAAAGCCAAGATATCGCTGGTTCTGCATATCAAACGCACTGTGGAGTGGTGAAAACCCCTGACAAGGTTTTTCTCGCATTAACTAGCTCGAAAAGAGCGATCTCGATGATTCAGCCTAATTCGGACAGAAGTCTCTCCATGTTTATCGGAGAAAATGCATATCTCAGGTTGAAACCCCACGAAAACCAAGATATCGCTGGTTCTGCATATCAAACGCACTGTGGAGTGCTGAAAACACCAGATAACGTTTTGTCGCGTTAAATAGCTCGAATAGAGCGATCTCGATGATTCTGCATACTTCGGACAGAACTCTCACCAAGATTATCGCTGAAAATGCATATCTCAGCTTGAAACCCCACGAAAACCCAGATATCGCCGGTTCTGCATATCAAACCAACTGTGGAGTGGTGAAATCACCAGACAACGTGTTTCTCGCACTAAATAGATCGAAAAGTGCGATCTCGATGATTCTGCATACTTCTAACCGAAGTCTCACCATGATTATCGCAGAAAATGCATATCTCTGCTAGAAACCCCACGAAAACCAAGATATCTCCGGTTCTGCACATCCAACGAACTGTGGTGTGGTGAAAACCCCAGAAAACGTGTTTCTCGCATTAAATAGCTCGAAAAGAGCGCTCTTGATGTTTCTGCATACTTCGGACAGATGTTTCACCAAGATTATCGTAGAAAAAGCATATCTCAACTTGAAACCCGACGAAAACCAAACATCGCCGGTTCTGCATATCAAACCAACTGTGGAGTGGTGAAAACACCAGATAACGTGTTTCTCGCATTAAATAGCTGGAAACGAGCGATCTCGATGATTAAGCATACTTCGGACAGATTTCTCACCAAGATTATCGCAGGAATTGCATATCTCAGCTTGAACCCCGACGAAATCCAAGATGTCGCCGGTTCTGCATATCAAACGCACTGTGGAGTGGTGAAAACACCAGAAAACTTGTTTTTTCGCATTAAATAGCTCGAAAAGAGCGATCTTGATGATTCTGCATACTTCGGACAGATGTTTCTCCAAGATTATCGTAGAAAATGCATATCTCAACTTGAAACCCGACGAAAACCAAACATCGCCGGTTCTGCATATCAAACCAACTGTGGAGTGGTGAAAACCCCAGAAAACGTGTTTCTCGCATTAAATAGCTCGAAAAGTACGATCTCGATGACTCTGCATACTTCGGACAGAAGTCTCACCAATATTTTCGCAGAAAATGCATATCTCAGCTAGAAACTCCACGAAAACCAAGATATCTCCTGTTCTGCATATCCAACGAACTGTGGAGTGGTGAAAACCCCAGAAAACGTGTTTCACGCATTAAATAGCTCGAAAAGTACGATCTCGATGACTCTGCATACTTCGGACAGAAGTCTCACCAAGATTATCGCAGAAAATGCACATCTGAGCTTGAAACCCCACGAAAACCAGGATATCGTCGGTTCTGCATATCATACGCACTGTGGAGTGGTTAAAACACCAGATAACGTGTTTCTCGCATTAACTAGCTCGAAAAGAGCGATATCGATGATTCTGCATACTTCGGACAGAAGTCTCACCAAGATTATCGCAGACAATGCATACTTCAGCTGGAAACCCCACCAAAAACCAAGTTATCGGCGGTTCGACATATCAAACGCACTGTGGAGTGGTCAAAACACCAGATAACGTGTTGCTCGGATTAAATAGCTCTAAAAGAGCGATATCGATGATTCTGCATACTTCGGACAGAAGTCTCACCCATATTATCGCAGAAAATGCTTATCTCAGCTTGAAACCTCACGAAAATCAAGATGTCGCCGGTTCTGCATATCAAACGCACTGTGGAGTGCTGAAAACACCAGATAACGTGTTTCTCGCATTAAATAGCTCGAAAAGAGCGATCTCGATGATTCTGCATACTACGGACAGAAGTCTCACCAAGATTATCGCAGAAAATGCATATCTCAGCTTGAAACCCCACGAAAACCAAATTATCTCCGGTTCTGCATATCAAACCAACTGTGGAGTAGTGAAAACACCAGATAACGTGTTTCTCGCATTTAATAGTTCTAAAAGAGCGATATCGATGATTCTGCATACTTCGGACAGAAGTCTCACCAATATTATCGCACAAAATGCATATCTGAGCTTGAAACCCCACGAAAAGCAGGATATCGTTGGTTCTGCACATCATACGCACTGTGGAGTGGAGAAAACACCAGATAACGTGTTTCTCGCATTAAATAGCTCGAAACGAGCAATCTCGATGATTCAGCATACTTCGGACAGATGTTTCTCCAAGATTATCGTAGAAAATGCATATCTCAACTTGAAACCCGACGAAAACCAAACATCGCCGGTTCTGCATATCAAACCAACTGTGGAGTGGTGAAAACCCCAGAAAACGCGTTTCTCGCATTAAATAGCTCGAAAAGTACGATCTCGATGACTCTGCATACTTCGGACAGAAGTCTCACCAATATTTTCGCAGAAAATGCATATCTCAGCTAGAAACCCCACGAAAATCAAGATGTCGCCGGTTCTGCATATCAAACGCACTGTGGAGTGGTGAAAACAACCAGGTAACGTGTTTCTCGCATTAAATAGCTCGAATAGAGCGATCTCGAAGATTCTGCATACTTCTGACAGAAGACTCACCATGATTATCGCAGAAAATGTATGTCTCAGCTGGAAACCCCACGAAAACCAAGATGTTGCCAGTTCTGCATATCAAACCCACTGTGGAGTGGTGAAAACACCGGATAACGTGTTTCTCGCATTAAATAGCTCGAAAAGATCGATCTCGATGATTCTGCATACTTCGGACAGAAGTCTCACCAAGATTGTCGCAGAAAATGCATATCTCAGCTTGAAACCCCAGGAAATCAAGATATCTCCGGTTCTGCATATCCAACGAACTGTGGTGTGGTGAAAACCCCAGAAAACGTGATTCTCGCATTAAATAGCTCGATAAGAGCGATCCCGATGATTCTGCATACTTCGGACAGAAGTCTCACCAAGATTGTCGCAGAAAATGCATATCTCAGCTTGAAACCCCAGGAAAACCAAGATATCTCCGGTTCTGCATATCCAACGAACAGAGGTGTGGTGAAAATCCCAGAAAACGTGTTTCTCGCATTAAACAGCTCGAAAAGAGCGCTCTCGATTTTTCTGCATACTTCGGACAGAAGTCTCAACAAGATTATTGCAGAAAATGCATATCTCAGCTTGAACCCCCACGAAAACCAAGATATCTCCGGTTCTGCATATCCAACGAACTGTGGTGTGGTGAAAACCCCAGAAAACGTGATTCTCGCATTAAATAGCTCGAAAAGAGTGCTCTCGATGTTTCTGCATACTTCGGACAGAAGTCTCACCAAGATTATCGCAGAAAATGCATATTTCAGCTTGAAACCCCACGAAAACCAAGATATCTCCGGTTCTGCATATCCAACGAACAGTGGTGTGGTGAAATCGCCAGAAAACGTGTTTCTCGCATTAAATAGCTCGAAAAGAGCGATCCCGATGATTCTGCATACTTCGGACAGAAGTCTCACCAAGATTGTCGCAGAAAATGCATATCTCAACTTGAAACCCGACGAAAACCAAACATCGCGGGTTCTGCATATCAAACAACTGTGGAGTGGTGAAAACACCAGACAACGTGTTTCTCGCATGAAATAGATCGAAAAGTGCGATCTCGATGATTCTGCATACTTCTAACAGAAGTCTCACCATGATTATCGCAGAAAATGCATATCTCTGCTAGAAACCCCACGAAAACCAAGATATCTCCTGTTCTGCATATCCAACGAACTGTGGAGTGGTGAAAACCCCAGAAAACGTGTTTCTCGCATTAAATAGCTCGAAAAGTACGATCTCGATGACTCTGCATACTTCGGACATAAGTCTCACCAAGATTATCGCAGAAATTGCATATCTCAGCTTGAAACCCCACGAAAACCTAGATATCGCTGGTTCTGCATATCAAACGCACTGTGGAGTGCTGAAAACACCAGATATCCTGTTTCTCGCATTAAATAGCTCGAAAAGTGCGATCTCGATGATTCTGCATACTTCGGACAGAAGTCTCACCATGATTATCGTAAAAAATGCATATCTCAGCTTGAAACCCCACGAAAACCAAGATATCTCCTGTTCTGCATATCCAACGAAATGTGGAGTGGTGAAAACCCCAGAAAACGTGTTTCTCGCATTAAATAGCTCGAAAAGAGCGATCCCGATGATTCTGCATACTTCTGACAGAAGTCTCACCATGATTATCGCAGAAAATGCATATCTCAACTTGATACCCTACGACAGCCAAGATGTAGCCGGTTCTGCATATTAAACGCACTGTGGAGTGGTGAAAACACCAGATAACGTGTTTCTCGCATTAACTAGCACGCAAAGAGGGATCTCGATGATTCTGCATACTTCTGACAGAAGACTCACCAAGATTATCGCAGAAAATGCATGTCTCAGCTTGAAAACCGACGAAATCCAAGATATCTCCGGTTCTGCATATCCAACGAACAGTGGTGTGGTGAAATCGCCAGAAAACGTGTTTCTCGCATTAAATAGCTCGAAAAGAGCGATCCCGATGATTCTGCATACTTCGGACAGAAGTCTCACCAAGATTGTCGCAGAAAATGCATATCTCAACTTGAAACCCGACGAAAACCAAACATCGCGGGTTCTGCATATCAAACAACTGTGGAGTGGTGAAAACACCAATTAACGTGTTTCTCGCATGAAATAGCTCGAAAAGTGCGATCTCGATGATTCTGCATACTTCTGACAGAAGACTCACCAAGATTATCGCAGAAAATGCATATCTCAGCTGGAAACACCACGAAAATCAAGATATCATCGGTTCTGCATATCAAACGCACTGTGGAATGTTGAAAACACCAGAAAACTTGTTTTTTCGCATTAAATAGCTCGAAAAGAGCGATCTAGAAAATTCTGCATATTTCTGACTGAAGTCTCACCAAGATTATCGCAGAAAATGCATATCTCAGCTTGAAACCTCACGAAAATCAAGATGTCGCCCGTTCTGCATATCAAACGCACTGTGGAGTGGTGAAAACAACCAGATATCGTGTTTCTCGCATTAAGTAGCTCGAAACGAACGATCTCGAAGATTCTGCATACTTCTGACAGACGTCTCACCAAGATTATCGTAGAAAATGCATATTTCAGCTGGAAACACCACGAAAACCAAGATTTCGCCAGTTCTGCATATCAAACCCACTGTGGAGTGGTGAAAACACCGGATAACGTGTTTCTCGCATTAAATAGCTCGAAAAGATCGATCTCGATGATTCTGCATACATCGGACAGAAGTCTCACCAAGATTATCGCAGAAAATGCATATCTCAGCTTGAAACCCCACGAAAACCCAGATATCGCTGGTTCTACATATCAAACGCACTGCGGAGTGGTGAAAGCACCAGATAACGTGTTTCTCGCATTAGATATCTCGAAAAAAGCGATCCCGATGATTCTGCATACTTCTGACAGAAGTCTCACCAAGATTATCGTAGAAAATGCATATCTCAGCTTGAACCCCGACGAAATCCAAGATGTCGCCGGTTCTGCATATCAAACGCACTGTGGAGTGGTGGAAACACCAGTTAACGTGTTTCTCGCATCAAATAGCTCGAAAAGAGCGATCTCGATGATTCTGCATACTTCGGACAGAAGTCTCACCAAGATTATCGTAAAAAATGCATATCTCAGCTTGAAACCCAACGAAAGCCAAGATATCGCTGGTTCTGCATATCAAACGCACTGTGGAGTGGTGAAAACCCCTGACAAGGTTTTTCTCGCATTAACTAGCTCGAAAAGAGCGATCTCGATGATTCAGCCTAATTCGGACAGAAGTCTCTCCATGTTTATCGGAGAAAATGCATATCTCAGGTTGAAACCCCACGAAAACCAAGATATCGCTGGTTCTGCATATCAAACGCACTGTGGAGTGCTGAAAACACCAGATAACGTTTTGTCGCGTTAAATAGCTCGAATAGAGCGATCTCGATGATTCTGCATACTTCGGACAGAACTCTCACCAAGATTATCGCTGAAAATGCATATCTCAGCTTGAAACCCCACGAAAACCCAGATATCGCCGGTTCTGCATATCAAACCAACTGTGGAGTGGTGAAATCACCAGACAACGTGTTTCTCGCACTAAATAGATCGAAAAGTGCGATCTCGATGATTCTGCATACTTCTAACCGAAGTCTCACCATGATTATCGCAGAAAATGCATATCTCTGCTAGAAACCCCACGAAAACCAAGATATCTCCGGTTCTGCACATCCAACGAACTGTGGTGTGGTGAAAACCCCAGAAAACGTGTTTCTCGCATTAAATAGCTCGAAAAGAGCGCTCTTGATGTTTCTGCATACTTCGGACAGATGTTTCACCAAGATTATCGTAGAAAAAGCATATCTCAACTTGAAACCCGACGAAAACCAAACATCGCCGGTTCTGCATATCAAACCAACTGTGGAGTGGTGAAAACACCAGATAACGTGTTTCTCGCATTAAATAGCTGGAAACGAGCGATCTCGATGATTAAGCATACTTCGGACAGATTTCTCACCAAGATTATCGCAGGAATTGCATATCTCAGCTTGAACCCCGACGAAATCCAAGATGTCGCCGGTTCTGCATATCAAACGCACTGTGGAGTGGTGAAAACACCAGAAAACTTGTTTTTTCGCATTAAATAGCTCGAAAAGAGCGATCTTGATGATTCTGCATACTTCGGACAGATGTTTCTCCAAGATTATCGTAGAAAATGCATATCTCAACTTGAAACCCGACGAAAACCAAACATCGCCGGTTCTGCATATCAAACCAACTGTGGAGTGGTGAAAACCCCAGAAAACGTGTTTCTCGCATTAAATAGCTCGAAAAGTACGATCTCGATGACTCTGCATACTTCGGACAGAAGTCTCACCAATATTTTCGCAGAAAATGCATATCTCAGCTAGAAACTCCACGAAAACCAAGATATCTCCTGTTCTGCATATCCAACGAACTGTGGAGTGGTGAAAACCCCAGAAAACGTGTTTCACGCATTAAATAGCTCGAAAAGTACGATCTCGATGACTCTGCATACTTCGGACAGAAGTCTCACCAAGATTATCGCAGAAAATGCACATCTGAGCTTGAAACCCCACGAAAACCAGGATATCGTCGGTTCTGCATATCATACGCACTGTGGAGTGGTTAAAACACCAGATAACGTGTTTCTCGCATTAACTAGCTCGAAAAGAGCGATATCGATGATTCTGCATACTTCGGACAGAAGTCTCACCAAGATTATCGCAGACAATGCATACTTCAGCTGGAAACCCCACCAAAAACCAAGTTATCGGCGGTTCGACATATCAAACGCACTGTGGAGTGGTCAAAACACCAGATAACGTGTTGCTCGGATTAAATAGCTCTAAAAGAGCGATATCGATGATTCTGCATACTTCGGACAGAAGTCTCACCCATATTATCGCAGAAAATGCTTATCTCAGCTTGAAACCTCACGAAAATCAAGATGTCGCCGGTTCTGCATATCAAACGCACTGTGGAGTGCTGAAAACACCAGATAACGTGTTTCTCGCATTAAATAGCTCGAAAAGAGCGATCTCGATGATTCTGCATACTACGGACAGAAGTCTCACCAAGATTATCGCAGAAAATGCATATCTCAGCTTGAAACCCCACGAAAACCAAATTATCTCCGGTTCTGCATATCAAACCAACTGTGGAGTAGTGAAAACACCAGATAACGTGTTTCTCGCATTTAATAGTTCTAAAAGAGCGATATCGATGATTCTGCATACTTCGGACAGAAGTCTCACCAATATTATCGCACAAAATGCATATCTGAGCTTGAAACCCCACGAAAAGCAGGATATCGTTGGTTCTGCACATCATACGCACTGTGGAGTGGAGAAAACACCAGATAACGTGTTTCTCGCATTAAATAGCTCGAAACGAGCAATCTCGATGATTCAGCATACTTCGGACAGATGTTTCTCCAAGATTATCGTAGAAAATGCATATCTCAACTTGAAACCCGACGAAAACCAAACATCGCCGGTTCTGCATATCAAACCAACTGTGGAGTGGTGAAAACCCCAGAAAACGCGTTTCTCGCATTAAATAGCTCGAAAAGTACGATCTCGATGACTCTGCATACTTCGGACAGAAGTCTCACCAATATTTTCGCAGAAAATGCATATCTCAGCTAGAAACCCCACGAAAATCAAGATGTCGCCGGTTCTGCATATCAAACGCACTGTGGAGTGGTGAAAACAACCAGGTAACGTGTTTCTCGCATTAAATAGCTCGAATAGAGCGATCTCGAAGATTCTGCATACTTCTGACAGAAGACTCACCATGATTATCGCAGAAAATGTATGTCTCAGCTGGAAACCCCACGAAAACCAAGATGTTGCCAGTTCTGCATATCAAACCCACTGTGGAGTGGTGAAAACACCGGATAACGTGTTTCTCGCATTAAATAGCTCGAAAAGATCGATCTCGATGATTCTGCATACTTCGGACAGAAGTCTCACCAAGATTGTCGCAGAAAATGCATATCTCAGCTTGAAACCCCAGGAAATCAAGATATCTCCGGTTCTGCATATCCAACGAACTGTGGTGTGGTGAAAACCCCAGAAAACGTGATTCTCGCATTAAATAGCTCGATAAGAGCGATCCCGATGATTCTGCATACTTCGGACAGAAGTCTCACCAAGATTGTCGCAGAAAATGCATATCTCAGCTTGAAACCCCAGGAAAACCAAGATATCTCCGGTTCTGCATATCCAACGAACAGAGGTGTGGTGAAAATCCCAGAAAACGTGTTTCTCGCATTAAACAGCTCGAAAAGAGCGCTCTCGATTTTTCTGCATACTTCGGACAGAAGTCTCAACAAGATTATTGCAGAAAATGCATATCTCAGCTTGAACCCCCACGAAAACCAAGATATCTCCGGTTCTGCATATCCAACGAACTGTGGTGTGGTGAAAACCCCAGAAAACGTGATTCTCGCATTAAATAGCTCGAAAAGAGTGCTCTCGATGTTTCTGCATACTTCGGACAGAAGTCTCACCAAGATTATCGCAGAAAATGCATATTTCAGCTTGAAACCCCACGAAAACCAAGATATCTCCGGTTCTGCATATCCAACGAACAGTGGTGTGGTGAAATCGCCAGAAAACGTGTTTCTCGCATTAAATAGCTCGAAAAGAGCGATCCCGATGATTCTGCATACTTCGGACAGAAGTCTCACCAAGATTGTCGCAGAAAATGCATATCTCAACTTGAAACCCGACGAAAACCAAACATCGCGGGTTCTGCATATCAAACAACTGTGGAGTGGTGAAAACACCAGACAACGTGTTTCTCGCATGAAATAGATCGAAAAGTGCGATCTCGATGATTCTGCATACTTCTAACAGAAGTCTCACCATGATTATCGCAGAAAATGCATATCTCTGCTAGAAACCCCACGAAAACCAAGATATCTCCTGTTCTGCATATCCAACGAACTGTGGAGTGGTGAAAACCCCAGAAAACGTGTTTCTCGCATTAAATAGCTCGAAAAGTACGATCTCGATGACTCTGCATACTTCGGACATAAGTCTCACCAAGATTATCGCAGAAATTGCATATCTCAGCTTGAAACCCCACGAAAACCTAGATATCGCTGGTTCTGCATATCAAACGCACTGTGGAGTGCTGAAAACACCAGATATCCTGTTTCTCGCATTAAATAGCTCGAAAAGTGCGATCTCGATGATTCTGCATACTTCGGACAGAAGTCTCACCATGATTATCGTAAAAAATGCATATCTCAGCTTGAAACCCCACGAAAACCAAGATATCTCCTGTTCTGCATATCCAACGAAATGTGGAGTGGTGAAAACCCCAGAAAACGTGTTTCTCGCATTAAATAGCTCGAAAAGAGCGATCCCGATGATTCTGCATACTTCTGACAGAAGTCTCACCATGATTATCGCAGAAAATGCATATCTCAACTTGATACCCTACGACAGCCAAGATGTAGCCGGTTCTGCATATTAAACGCACTGTGGAGTGGTGAAAACACCAGATAACGTGTTTCTCGCATTAACTAGCACGCAAAGAGGGATCTCGATGATTCTGCATACTTCTGACAGAAGACTCACCAAGATTATCGCAGAAAATGCATGTCTCAGCTTGAAAACCGACGAAATCCAAGATATCTCCGGTTCTGCATATCCAACGAACAGTGGTGTGGTGAAATCGCCAGAAAACGTGTTTCTCGCATTAAATAGCTCGAAAAGAGCGATCCCGATGATTCTGCATACTTCGGACAGAAGTCTCACCAAGATTGTCGCAGAAAATGCATATCTCAACTTGAAACCCGACGAAAACCAAACATCGCGGGTTCTGCATATCAAACAACTGTGGAGTGGTGAAAACACCAATTAACGTGTTTCTCGCATGAAATAGCTCGAAAAGTGCGATCTCGATGATTCTGCATACTTCTGACAGAAGACTCACCAAGATTATCGCAGAAAATGCATATCTCAGCTGGAAACACCACGAAAATCAAGATATCATCGGTTCTGCATATCAAACGCACTGTGGAATGTTGAAAACACCAGAAAACTTGTTTTTTCGCATTAAATAGCTCGAAAAGAGCGATCTAGAAAATTCTGCATATTTCTGACTGAAGTCTCACCAAGATTATCGCAGAAAATGCATATCTCAGCTTGAAACCTCACGAAAATCAAGATGTCGCCCGTTCTGCATATCAAACGCACTGTGGAGTGGTGAAAACAACCAGATATCGTGTTTCTCGCATTAAGTAGCTCGAAACGAACGATCTCGAAGATTCTGCATACTTCTGACAGACGTCTCACCAAGATTATCGTAGAAAATGCATATTTCAGCTGGAAACACCACGAAAATCAAGATATCGCCGGTTCTGCATATCAAACGCACTGTGGAATGTTGAAAACACCAGAAAACTTGTTTTTTCGCATTAAATAGCTCGAAAAGAGCGATATAGAAGATTCTGCATATTTCTGACATGATGTCTCACCAAGATTATCGCAGAAAATGCATATCTCAGCTTGAAACCTCACGAAAATCAAGATGTTGCCCGTTCTGCATATCAAACGCACTGTGGAGTGGTGAAAACAACCAGATATCGTGTTTCTCGCATTAAGTTGCTCGAAAAGAACGATCTCGAAGATTCTGCATACTTCTGGCAGAAGACTCACCTAGATTATCGCAGAAAATGCATACCTCTGCTAGAAACCCCACGAAAACCAAGATATCTCCTGTTCTGCATATACAACGAACTGTGGAGTGGTGAAAACACCAGATAACGTGTTTCTCGCATTAACTAGCTCGAAATGAGCGATCTCGAAGATTCTGCATACTTCTGACTGAAGTCTCACCAAGATTATCGCAGAAAATGCATATTTCAGCTTGAAACCCCACGAAAACCAAGATATCGCCGGTTCTGCATATCATACGCACTGTGGAGTGCTGAAAACACCAGATATCGTGTTTCTCGCATTAAATAGCTTGAAAAGAGCGATCTAGATGATTCTGCATACTTCTGGCAGAAGACTCACCTAGATTATCGCAGAAAATGCATATCTCTGCTAGAAACCCCACGCAAACCAAGATATCTCCTGTTCTGCATATACAACGAACTGTGGAGTGGTGAAAACACCAGATAACGTGTTTCTCGCATTAACTAGCTCGTAATGAGCGATCTCGTAGATTCTGCATACCTCTGACTGAAGTCTCACCAAGATTATCGCAGAAAATGCATATCTCTGCTAGAAACCCCACGAAAACCAAGATATCTCCTGTTCTGCATATACAACGAACTGTGGAGTGGTGAAAACACCAGATAACGTGTTTCTCGCATTAACTAGCTCGAAATGAGCGATCTCGAAGATTCTGCATACTTCTGACTGAAGTCTCACCAAGATTATCGCAGAAAATGCATATCTCAGCTTGAAACCCCACGAAAACCCAGATATCGCCGGTTCTGCATATCAAACCAACTGTGGAGTGGTGAAAACACCAGACAACGTGTTTCTCGCATTAAATAAATCGAAATGTGCGATCTCGATGATTCTGCATACTTCTAACAGAAGTCTCACCGTGATTATCGCAGAAAATGCATATCTCTGCTAGAAACTCCACGAAAACCAAGATATCTCCTGATCTGCATATCCAACGAACTGTGGAGTGGTGAAAACCCCAGAAAACGTGTTTCTCGCATTAAATAGCTCGAAAAGTACGATCTCGATGTCTCTGCATACTTCGGACAGAAGTCTCACCAAGATTATCGCAGACAATGCATATCTCAGCTTGAAACCCCACGAAAACCAAGATATCGCCGGTTCTGCATATCATACGCACTGTGGAGTGCTGAAAACACCAGATATCGTGTTTCTCGCATTAAATAGCTCGAAAAGTGCGATCTAGATGATTCTGCATACTTCTAACAGAAGTCTCACCAAGCTTATCGCAGAAAATGCATATCTGAGCTTGAAACCCCACGAAAATCAAGATGTCGCCGCTTCTGCATATCAAACGCACTGTGGAGTGGTGAAAACAACCAGATAACGTGTTTCTCGAAATAAATAGCTCGAAAAGAACGATCTAGATGATTCTGCATACTTCTGACAGAAGTCTCACCAAGATTATCGTAGAAAATGCATATCTCAGCTTGAACCCCGACGAAATCCAAGATGTCGCCGGTACTGCATGTCAAACGCACTGTGGAGTGGTGAAAACACCAGATAACGTGTATCTCGCATTAAGTAGCTCGAAAAGAGCGATCTCGAAGATTCTGCATCCTTCTGAGAGAAGTCTCACCAAGATTATCGTAGAAAATGCATATCTCAGCTTGAAACCCCACGAAAACTGAGGTATCACTGGTTCTGCATATCAAACGCACTGTGGAGTGCTGAAAACACCAAATAACGTTTTGTCGCATTAAATAGTTCGAATAGAGCGATCTCGATGATTAAGCATACTTCGGACAGAAGTCTCACCAAGATTATCGTAAAAAGTGCATATCTCAGCTTGAAACCCCAGGAAAACCAAGATATCTCCGGTTCTGCATATCCAACGAACTGTGGTGTGGTGAAAACCCCAGAAAACGTGATTCTCGCATTAAATGGCTCGATAAGAGCGATCCCGATGATTCTGCATACTTCGGACAGAAGTCTCACCAAGATTGTGGCAGAAAATGCATATCTCAGCTTGAAACCCCAGGAAAACCAAGATATCTCCGGTTCTGCATATCCAACGAACTGTGGTGTGGTGAAAACCCCAGAAAACGTGATTCTCGCATTAAATAGCTCGATAAGAGCGATCCCGATGATTCTGCATACTTCGGACAGAAGTCTCACCAAGATTGTCGCAGAAAATGCATATCTCAGCTTGAAACCCCAGGAAAACCAAGATATCTCCGGTTCTGCATATCCAACGAACTGTGGTGTGGTGAAAACCCCAGAAAACGTGATTCTCGCATTAAATAGCTCGATAAGAGCGATCCCGATGATTCTGCATACTTCGGACAGAAGTCTCACCAAGATTGTCGCAGAAAATGCATATCTCAGCTTGAAACCCCACGAAAACCAAGATATCTCCGGTTCTGCATATCCAACGAACTGTGGTGTGTTGAAAACCCCAGAAAACGTGATTCTCGCATTAAATAGCTCGAAAAGAGTGCTCTCGATGTTTCTGCATACTTCGGACAGAAGTCTCACCAAGATTATCGCAGAAAATGCATATCTCAGCTTGAAACCCCACGAAAACCCAGATATCGCTGGTTCTACATATCAAGCGGACTGCGGAATGGTGAAAACACCAGTTAACGTGTTTCTCGCATTAAATAGCTCGAAAAGAGCGATCTAGATGATTCTGCAAACTTCTGACAGAAGTCTCACCAAGATTATCGTAGAAAATGCATATCTCAGCTTGAAACCCGACGAAATCCAAGATGTCGCCAGTTCTGCATATCAAACCCACTGTGGAGTGGTGAAAACACCGGATAACGTGTTTCTCGCATTAAATAGCTCGAAAAGAGCGATCTCGATGATTCTGCATACATCGGACAGAAGTCTCACCAAGATTATCGCAGAAAATGCATATTTCAGCTTGAAACCCCACGAAAACCAAGATATCTCCGGTTCTGCATATCCAACGAACAGTGGTGTGGTGAAATCGCCAGAAAACGTGTTTCTCGCATTGAATAGCTCGAAAAGAGCGATCCCGATGATTCTGCATACTTCTGACTGAAGTCTCACCAAGATTATCGCAGAAAATGCATATTTCAGCTTGAAACCCCACGAAAACCAAGATATCGCCGGTTCTGCATATCATACGCACTGTGGAGTGCTGAAAACACCGGATAACGTGTTTCTCGCATTAAATAGCTCGAAAAGAGCGATCTCGATGATTCTGCATACATCGGACAGAAGTCTCACCAAGATTATCGCAGAAAATGCATATTTCAGCTTGAAACCCCACGAAAACCAAGATATCTCCGGTTCTGCATATCCAACGAACAGTGGTGTGGTGAAATCGCCAGAAAACGTGTTTCTCGCATTAAATAGCTCGAAAAGAGCGATCCCGATGATTCTGCATACTTCGGACAGAAGTCTCACCAAGATTGTCGCAGAAAATGCATATCTCAACTTGAAACCCGACGAAAACCAAACATCGCGGGTTCTGCATATCAAACCAACTGTGGAGTGGTGAAAACACCAGACAACGTGTTTCTCGCATGAAATAGATCGAAAAGTGCGATCTCGATGATTCTGCATACTTCTAACAGAAGTCTCACCATGATTATCGCAGAAAATGCATATCTCTGCTAGAAACCCCACGAAAACCAAGATATCTCCTGTTCTGCATATCCAACGAACTGTGGAGTGGTGAAAACCCCAGAAAACGTGTTTCTCGCATTAAATAGCTCGAAAAGTACGATCTCGATGACTCTGCATACTTCGGACATAAGTCTCACCAAGATTATCGCAGAAATTGCATATCTCAGCTTGAAACCCCACGAAAACCTAGATATCGCTGGTTCTGCATATCAAACGCACTGTGGAGTACTGAAAACACCAGATATCCTGTTTCTCGCATTAAATAGCTCGAAAAGTGCGATCTCGATGATTCTGCATACTTCGGACAGAAGTCTCACCATGATTATCGTAAAAAATGCATATCTCAGCTTGAAACCCCACGAAAACCAAGATATCGCTGGTTCTGCATATCAAACGCACTGTGGAGTGGTGAAAACACCAGATAACGTGTTTCTCGCATTAAATAGATCGAAATGTGCGATCTCGATGATTCTGCATACTTCTAACAGAAGTCTCACCATGATTATCGCAGAAAATGCATTTCTCTGCTAGAAACCCCACGAAAACCAAGATATCTGCTGTTCTGCATATCCAACGAAATGTGGAGTGGTGAAAACCCCAGAAAACGTGTTTCTCGCATTAAATAGCTCGAAAAGAGCGATCCCGATGATTCTGCATACTTCTGACAGAAGTCTCACCATGATTATCGCAGAAAGTGCATATCTCAACTTGATACCCTACGACAGCCAAGATGTAGCCGGTTCTGCATATTAAACGCACTGTGGAGTGGTGAAAACACCAGATAACGTGTTTCTCGCATTAACTAGCTCGAAAAGAGGGATCTCGATGATTCTGCATACTTCTGACAGAAGACTCACCAAGATTATCGCAGAAAATGCATGTCTCAGCTGGAAACACCACGAAAATCAAGATATCATCGGTTCTGCATATCAAACGCACTGTGGAATGTTGAAAACACCAGAAAACTTGTTTTTTCGCATTAAATAGCTCGAAAAGAGCGATCTAGAAAATTCTGCATATTTCTGACTGAAGTCTCACCAAGATTATCGCAGAAAATGCATATCTCAGCTTGAAACCTCACGAAAATCAAGATGTCGCCCGTTCTGCATATCAAACGCACTGTGGAGTGGTGAAAACAACCAGATATCGTGTTTCTCGCATTAAGTAGCTCGAAAAGAACGATCTCGAAGATTCTGCATACTTCTGACAGACGTCTCACCAAGATTATCGTAGAAAATGCATATTTCAGCTGGAAACACCACGAAAATCAAGATATCGCCGGTTCTGCATATCAAACGCACTGTGGAATGTTGAAAACACCAGAAAACTTGTTTTTTCGCATTAAATAGCTCGAAAAGAGCGATATAGAAGATTCTGCATATTTCTGACATGATGTCTCACCAAGATTATCGCAGAAAATGCATATCTCAGCTTGAAACCTCACGAAAATCAAGATGTCGCCCGTTCTGCATATCAAACGCACTGTGGAGTGGTGAACACAACCAGATATCGTGTTTCTCGCATTAAGTTGCTCGAAAAGAACGATCTCGAAGATTCTGCATCCTTCTGAGAGAAGTCTCACCAAGATTATCGCAGAAAATGCATATCTGAGCTTGAAACCCCACGAAAATCAAGATGTCGCCGCTTCTGCATATCAAACGCACTGTGGAGTGGTGAAAACCCCAGAAAACGTGTTTCTCGCATTAAATAGCTCGAAAAGTACGATGTCGATGACTCTGCATACTTCGGACAGAAGTCTCACCAAGATTATCGCAGACAATGCATATCTCTGCTTGAAACCCCACGAAAACCAAGATATCGCCGGTTCTGCATATCATACGCACTGTGGAGTGCTGAAAACACCAGATATCGTGTTTCTCGCATTAAATAGCTCGAAAAGTGCGATCTAGATGATTCTGCATACTTCTAACAGAAGTCTCACCAAGCTTATCGCAGAAAATGCATATCTGAGCTTGAAACCCCACGAAAATCAAGATGTCGCCGCTTCTGCATATCAAACGCACTGTGGAGTGGTGAAAACAACCAGATAACGTGTTTCTCGAATTAAATAGCTCGAAAAGAACGATCTAGATTATTCTGCATACTTCTGACAGAAGTCTCACCAAGATTATCGTAGAAAATGCATATCTCAGCTTGAACCCCGACGAAATCCAAGATGTCGCCGGTACTGCATATCAAACGCACTGTGGAGTGGTGAAAACACCAGATAACGTGTATCTCGCATTAAGTAGCTCGAAAAGAGCGATCTCGAAGATTCTGCATCCTTCTGAGAGAAGTCTCACCAAGATTATCGTAGAAAATGCATATCTCAGCTTGAAACCCCACGAAAACTGAGGTATCACTGGTTCAGCATATCAAACGCACTGTGGAGTTCTGAAAACACCAGATAACGTTTTGTCGCATTAAATAGTTCGAATAGAGCGATCTCGATGATTAAGCATACTTCGGACAGAAGTCTCACCAAGATTATCGTAAAAAGTGCATATCTCAGCTTGAAACCCCACGAAAACCAAGATATCACCTGTTCTGCATATCCAACGAACTGTGGTGTGGTAAAAACCCCAGAAAACGTGTTTCTCGCATTAAATAGCTCGAAAAGTACGATCTCGATGACTCTGCATACTTCGGACAGAAGCCTCACCAAGATTATCGCATAAAATGCATATCTGAGCTTGAAACCCCACGAAAACCAGGATATCGCTGGTTCTGCATATCAAACGCACTGTGGAGTGGTGAAATCACCAGATATCGTGTTTCTCGCATTAAATAGCTCGAAAAGTGCGATCTAGATGATTCTGCATACTTCTAACAGAAGTCTCACCAAGCTTATCGCAGAAAATGCATATCTGAGCTTGAAACCCCACGAAAATCAAGATGTCGCCGCTTCTGCATATCAAACGCACTGTGGAGTGGTGAAAACAACCAGATATCGTGTTTCTCGCATTAAGTAGCTCGAAAAGAACGATCTCGAAGATTCTGCATACTTCTGACAGACGTCTCACCAAGATTATCGTAGAAAATGCATATTTCAGCTGGAAACACCACGAAAATCAAGATATCGCCGGTTCTGCATATCAAACGCACTGTGGAATGTTGAAAACACCAGAAAACTTGTTTTTTCGCATTAAATAGCTCGAAAAGAGCGATATAGAAGATTCTGCATATTTCTGACATGATGTCTCACCAAGATTATCGCAGAAAATGCATATCTCAGCTTGAAACCTCACGAAAATCAAGATGTCGCCCGTTCTGCATATCAAACGCACTGTGGAGTGGTGAACACAACCAGATATCGTGTTTCTCGCATTAAGTTGCTCGAAAAGAACGATCTCGAAGATTCTGCATCCTTCTGAGAGAAGTCTCACCAAGATTATCGCAGAAAATGCATATCTGAGCTTGAAACCCCACGAAAATCAAGATGTCGCCGCTTCTGCATATCAAACGCACTGTGGAGTGGTGAAAACCCCAGAAAACGTGTTTCTCGCATTAAATAGCTCGAAAAGTACGATGTCGATGACTCTGCATACTTCGGACAGAAGTCTCACCAAGATTATCGCAGACAAAGCATATCTCTGCTTGAAACCCCACGAAAACCAAGATATCGCCGGTTCTGCATATCATACGCACTGTGGAGTGCTGAAAACACCAGATATCGTGTTTCTCGCATTAAATAGCTCGAAAAGTGCGATCTAGATGATTCTGCATACTTCTAACAGAAGTCTCACCAAGCTTATCGCAGAAAATGCATATCTGAGCTTGAAACCCCACGAAAATCAAGATGTCGCCGCTTCTGCATATCAAACGCACTGTGGAGTGGTGAAAACAACCAGATAACGTGTTTCTCGAATTAAATAGCTCGAAAAGAACGATCTAGATTATTCTGCATACTTCTGACAGAAGTCTCACCAAGATTATCGTAGAAAATGCATATCTCAGCTTGAACCCCGACGAAATCCAAGATGTCGCCGGTACTGCATATCAAACGCACTGTGGAGTGGTGAAAACACCAGATAACGTGTATCTCGCATTAAGTAGCTCGAAAAGAGCGATCTCGAAGATTCTGCATCCTTCTGAGAGAAGTCTCACCAAGATTATCGTAGAAAATGCATATCTCAGCTTGAAACCCCACGAAAACTGAGGTATCACTGGTTCAGCATATCAAACGCACTGTGGAGTTCTGAAAACACCAGATAACGTTTTGTCGCATTAAATAGTTCGAATAGAGCGATCTCGATGATTAAGCATACTTCGGACAGAAGTCTCACCAAGATTATCGTAAAAAGTGCATATCTCAGCTTGAAACCCCACGAAAACCAAGATATCACCTGTTCTGCATATCCAACGAACTGTGGTGTGGTAAAAACCCCAGAAAACGTGTTTCTCGCATTAAATAGCTCGAAAAGTACGATCTCGATGACTCTGCATACTTCGGACAGAAGCCTCACCAAGATTATCGCATAAAATGCATATCTGAGCTTGAAACCCCACGAAAACCAGGATATCGCTGGTTCTGCATATCAAACGCACTGTGGAGTGGTGAAATCACCAGATATCGTGTTTCTCGCATTAAATAGCTCGAAAAGTGCGATCTAGATGATTCTGCATACTTCTAACAGAAGTCTCACCAAGCTTATCGCAGAAAATGCATATCTGAGCTTGAAACCCCACGAAAATCAAGATGTCGCCGCTTCTGCATATCAAACGCACTGTGGAGTGGTGAAAACAACCAGATAACGTGTTTCTCGAATTAAATAGCTCGAAAAGAACGATCTAGATTATTCTGCATACTTCTGACAGAAGTCTCACCAAGATTATCGTAGAAAATGCATATCTCAGCTTGAACCCCGACGAAATCCAAGATGTCGCCGGTACTGCATATCAAACGCACTGTGGAGTGGTGAAAACACCAGATAACGTGTATCTCGCATTAAGTAGCTCGAAAAGAGCGATCTCGAAGATTCTGCATCCTTCTGAGAGAAGTCTCACCAAGATTATCGTAGAAAATGCATATCTCAGCTTGAAACCCCACGAAAACCAGGATATCGCTGGTTCTGCATATCAAACGCACTGTGGAGTGGTGAAATCACCAGATAACGTGCTTCTCGCATTAAATATGTCGAAAAGAGCGATCTCGATGTTTCTGCATACTTCGGACAGAGGTCTCACCAAGATTATCGCAGAAAATGCATATCTCAGCTTGAAACCCCACGAAAACCCAGATATCGCCGGTTCTGCATATCAAACGCACTGTGGGGTGGTGAAAACACCAGATAAGGTTTTTCTCGCATTAAATAGCTCAAAAAGTGCGATCTCGATGATTCTGCACACTTCGGACAGATGTCTCACCAAGATTATCGCAGACAATGCACATCTCAGCTTGAGACCCCACGAAAACCAAGATATCGCCGGTTCTGCATATCATACGCACTGTGGAGTGCTGAAAACACCAGATATCGTGTTTCTCGCATTAAATAGCTCGAAAAGAGCGATCTAGATGATTCTGCATACTTCTGGCAGAAGACTCACATAGATTATCGCAGAAAATGCATATCTCTGCTAGAAACCCCACGAAAACCAAGATATCTCCTGTTCTGCCTATACAACGAACTGTGGAGTGGTGAAAACACCAGATAACGTGTTTCTCGCATTAACTAGCTCGAAATGAGCGATCTAGATGATTCTGCATACTTCTGACAGAAGACTCACCAAGATTATCGCTGAAAATGCATATCTCAGCACGAAAAACCACGAAAATCAAGATATCGCCGGTTCTGCATATCAAACGAACTGTGGAGTGGTGAAAACAACCAGATAACGTGTTTCTCTCATTAAATAGCTCGAAAAGAGGGATCTCGATGATTCTGCATACTTCTGACAGAAGACTCACCAAGATTATCGCTGAAAATGCATATCTCAGCACGAAAAACCACGAAAATCAAGATATCGCCGGTTCTGCATATCAAACGAACTGTGGAGTGGTGAAAACAACCAGATAACGTGTTTCTCGCATTAAGTTGCTCGAAAAGAGCGAACTCGAAGATTCTGCATACTTCTGACTGAAGTCTCACCAAGATTATCGCAGAAAATGCATTTCTCAGCTTGAAACCCGACGAAAACCAAGATATCTCCGGTTCTGCATATCAAACGCACTGTGGGGTGGTGAAAACACAAGAAAACGTGTTTCTCGCATTAAATAGCTCGAAAAGAGCGATCTAGATGATTCTGCATACTTCTGACAGAAGACTCACCAAGATTATCGCAGAAAATGCATATCTCAGCTACAAACCCCACGAAAACCAAGATATCTCCGGTTCTGCATATCAAACGCACTGTGGGGTGGTGAAAACACAAGAAAACGTGTTTCTCGCATTAAATAGCTCGAAAAGAGCGATCCCGATGATTCTGCATACTTCTGACAGAAGTCTCGCCAAGATTATCGTAGAAAATGCATATCTCAGCTTGAATCCCGACCGTAACCAAGATATCTCCGGTTCTGCATGTCAAACGCACTGTGGAGTGCCGAAAACACCAGATAACGTGTTTCTCGCATTAAGTAGCTCGAAAAGAGCGATCTCGATTATTCTGCATACTTCTGACTGAAGTCTCACCAAGATTGCCGCAGAAAATGCATATCTCAGCTTGAAACCCCACGAAAACCCAGATATCGCCGGTTCTGCATATCAAACCAACTGTGGAGTGGTGAAAACACCAGACAACGTGTTTCTCGCATTAAATAGATCGAAAAGAGCGTTCTGGATGATTCTGCATACTTCTCATAGATGAAACACAAAGATTATCGCAGAAAATGCATATTTCAGCTGGAAACCCCACGAAAACCAAGATATCTCCTGTTCTGCATATACAACGAACTGTGGAGTGGTGAAAACACCAGATAACGTGTTTCTCGCATTAACTAGCTCGAAATGAGCGATCTCGTAGATTCTGCATACCTCTGACTGAAGTCTCACCAAGATTATCGCAGAAAATGCATATCTCAGCTTGAAACCCGACGAAAACCAAACATCGCCGGTTCTGCATATCAAACCAACTGTGGAGTGGTGAAAAAACCAGACAACGTGTTTCTCGCATTAAATAGATCGAAAAGTGCGATCTCGATGATTCTGCATACTTCTAACAGAAGTCTCACCATGATTATCGCAGATAATGCATATCTCTGCTAGAAACCCCACGAAAACCAAGATATCTCCTGTTCTGCATATACAACGAACTGTGGAGTGGTGAAAACACCAGAAAACGTGTTTCTCGCATTAAGTATCTCGAAAAGAGCGTTCTCGAAGATTCTGCATACTTCTGACAGAAGTATCGCCTAGATTATCGTAGAAAATGCATATCTCAGCTTGAATCGCGACCGTAACCAAGATATCTCCGGTTCTGCATGTCAAACGCACTGTGGAGTGCCGAAAACACCAGATAACGTGTTTCTCGCATTAAGTAGCTCGAAAAGAGCGATCTCGATGATTCTGCATACTTCGGACAGAAGGCTCACCAAGATTGCCGCAGAAAATGCATATCTCAGCTTGAAACCCGACGAAATCCAAGATGTCGCCGGTTCTGCATGTCAAACGTACTGTGGAGTGGTCAATACACCAGAAAACGTGTTTGTCGAATTAAATAGCTCGAGAAGAGCGATCTAGATGATTCTGCATACTTCTGACTGAAGTCTCACCAATATTATCGCAGAAAATGCATATCTCAGCTTGAAACACCACGAAAACCAAGATGTCGCCGGTTCTGCATATCAAACGCACTGTGGGGTGGTGAAAACACCAGAAAACGTGTTACTCGCATTAACTAGCTCGAAAAGAGCGTTCTGGATGATTCTGCATACTTCTCATAGATGAAACACAAAGATTATCGCAGAAAATGCATATTTCAGCTGGAAACCCCACGAAAACCAATTTATCGCCGGTTCTGCATATCAAACGAACTGTGGAGTGGTGATAACAACCAGATAACATGTTTCTCGCATTAAATAGCTCGAAAAGAGGGATCTTGATGATTCTGCATACTTCTGACAGAAGACTCACCAAGATTATCGCAGAAAATGCATATCTCAGCTGGACACACCACGAAAATCAAGATATCGCCGGTTCTGCATATCAAACGCACTGTGAAGTGGTGAAAATACCAGATAACGTGTTTCTCGCATTAAATAGCTCGAAAAGAGCGATCTAGATGATTCTGCATACTTCTGACAGAAGACTCACCAAGATTATCGCTGAAAATGCATATCTCAGCACGAAAAACCACGAAAATCAAGATATCGCCGGTTCTGCATATCAAACGAACTGTGGAGTGGTGAAAACAACCAGATAACGTGTTTCTCGCATTAAATAGCTCGAAAAGAGGGATCTCGATGATTCTGCATACTTCTGACAGAAGACTCACCAAGATTATCGCTGAAAATGCATATCTCAGCACGAAAAACCACGAAAATCAAGATATCGCCGGTTCTGCATATCAAACGAACTGTGGAGTGGTGAAAACAACCAGATAACGTGTTTCTCGCATTAAGTTGCTCGAAAAGAGCGAACTCGAAGTTTCTGCAAACTTCTGACTGAAGTCTCACCAAGATTATCGCAGAAAATGCATTTCTCAGCTTGAAACCCGACGAAAACCAAACATCGCCGGTTCTGCATATCAAACCAACTGTGGAGTGGTGAAAACACCAGACAACGTGTTTCTCGGTATTAAATAGCTCGAGAAGAGAGATCTAGATGGTTCTGCATACTTCTGACAGAAGACTCACCAAGATTAACGCAGAAAATGCATATCTCATCTACAAACCCCACGAAAACCAAGATATCGCCGGTTCTGCATTTCAGACGCACTGTGGAGTGGTGAAACACCAGAAAACGTGTTTCTCGCATTAAGTATCTCGAAAAGAGCGTTCTCGAAGATTCTGCATACTTCTGACAGAAGACTCACCAAGATTATCGCAGAAAATGCATATCTCAGCTACAAACCCCACGAAAACCAAGATATCTCCGGTTCTGCATATCAAACGCACTGTGGGGTGGTGAAAACACAAGAAAACGTGTTTCTCGCATTAAATAGCTCGAGAAGAGAGATCTAGATGTTTCTGCATACTTCTGACAGAAGACTCACCAAGATTAACGCAGAAAATGCATATCTCATCTACAAACCCCACGAAAACCAAGATATCGCCGGTTCTGCATTTCAGACGCACTGTGGAGTGGTGAAACACCAGAAAACGTGTTTCTCGCATTAAGTATCTCGAAAAGAGCGTTCTCGAAGATTCTGCATACTTCTGACAGAAGTATCGCCTAGATTATCGTAGAAAATGCATATCTCAGCTTGAATCCCGACCGTAACCAAGATATCTCTGGTTCTGCATGTCAAACGCACTGTGGAGTGCCGAAAACACCAGATAACGTGTTTCTCGCATTAAGTAGCTCGAAAAGAGCGATCTCGATTATTCTGCATACTTCTGACTGAAGTCTCTCCAAGATTGCCGCAGAAAATGCATATCTCAGCTTGAAAACCCACGAAAACCCAGATATCGCCGGTTCTGCATATCAAACCAACTGTGGAGTGGTGAAAACACCAGACAACGTGTTTCTCGCATTAAATAGATCGAAAAGAGCGTTCTGGATGATTCTGCATACTTCTCATAGATGAAACACAAAGATTATCGCAGAAAATGCATATTTCAGCTGGAAACCCCACGAAAACCAATTTATCGGTGGCTCTACATATCAAACGCACTGTGGAGCGGTCAAAACACCAGAAATCTTGTTTTTTCACATTAAATAGCTCGAAACGAGCGATCTCGATGATTCTGCATACTTCGGACAGAAGGCTCACCAAGATTGCCGCAGAAAATGCATATCTCAGCTTGAAACCCGACGAAATCCAAGATGTCGCCGGTTCTGCATGTCAAACGTACTGTGGAGTGGTCAATACACCAGAAAACGTGTTTGTCGAATTAAATAGCTCGAGAAGAGCGATCTAGATGATTCTGCATACTTCTGACTGAAGTCTCACCAATATTATCGCAGAAAATGCATATCTCAGCTTGAAACACCACGAAAACCAAGATGTCGCCGGTTCTGCATATCAAACGCAATGTGGGGTGGTGAAAACACCAGAAAACGTGTTACTCGCATTAACTAGCTCGAAAAGAGCGTTCTGGATGATTCTGCATACTTCTCATAGATGAAACACAAAGATTATCGCAGAAAATGCATATTTCAGCTGGAAACCCCACGAAAACCAATTTATCGGTGGCTCTACATATCAAACGCACTGTGGAGTGGTGAAAACACCAGATAACGTGTTTCTCGCATTAAATAGCTCGAAAAGAGCTATCTCGATGAATCTGCATACTTCGGACAGAAGTCTCACCAAGATTATCGTAAAAAATGCATATCTCGGCTTGAAACCCCACGAAAACCAAGATATCGCTGGTACTGCATATCAAACGCACTGTGGAGTGGTGAAAACACCAGATAACGTGTTTCTCGCATTAAACAGCTCGAAAAGAGCGATCGCGATGAATCTGCATACTTCGGACAGTAGTCTCACCAAGATTATCGTAAAAAATGCATATCTCAGCTTGAAACCCAACGAAAGCCAAGATATCGCTGGTTCTGCATATCAAACGCACTGTGGAATGTTGAAAACACCAGAAAACTTGTTTTTTCGCATTAAATAGCTCGAAAAGAGCGATCTAGATGATTCTGCATACTTCTGACTGAAGTCTCACCAAGATTATCGCAGAAAAAGCATATCTCAGCTTGAAACCTCACGAAAATCAAGACGTCGCCGGTTCTGCATATCAAACGCACTGTAGAGTGGTGAAAACAACCAGATAACGTCTTTCTCGCATTAAATAGCTCGAAAAGAGCGATCTAGATGATTCTGCATACTTCTGGCAGAATTCTTACCAAGATTATCGTTGAAAATGCATATCCCAGCTTGAACCCCGACGAATTCCAAGATGTCGCCGGTTCTGCAAGTTAAACGCACTGTGGAGTGGTGAAAACACCAGATAACGTGTTTCTCGCATTAAGTAGCTCGAAACGAGCGATCTAGATGATTCTGCATACTTCTGACTAAAGTCTCACCAAGATTATCTCAGAAAATGCATATCTCAGCTTGAAACCCGACCAAAACCACGATGTCGCCGGTTCTGCATATCAAACGCACTGTGGGGTGGTGAATACACCAGAAAACGTGTTTCTCGAATTAAATAGCTCGAAAAGAGCGATCTAGATGATTCTGCATACTTCTCATAGATGAAACACAAAGATTATCGCAGAAAATGCATATTTCAGCTGGAAGCCCCACGAAAACCAAGTTATCGGCGGCTCTACATATCAAACGCACTGTGGAGTGGTCAAAACAACCAGATAACGTGTTTCTCGCTTTAAATAGCTCGAAACGAGCGATCTAGATGATTCTGCATACTTCTGACTGAAGTCTCACCAAGATTATCGCAGAAAATGCATATCTCAGCTGGAAACCCCACGAAAACCAAGATATCGCCGGTTCTGCATATCAAACGCACTGTGGAGTGGTGAAAACAACCAGATAACGTGTTTCTCGCATTAAATAGCTCGAATAGAGCGATCTCGATGATTCTGCATACTTCTGACAGAAGACTCACCAAGATTATCGCAGAAAATGCATATCTCAGCTGGAAACCCCACGAAAACCAAGATATCGCCGGTTCTGCATATCAAACGCACTGTGGAGTGGTGAAAACAACCAGATAACGTGTTTCTCGCTTTAAATAGCTCGAAACGAGCGATCTAGATGATTCTGCATACTTCTGACTGAAGTCTCACCAATATTATCGCAGAAAATGCTATATCTCAGCTTGAAACCCGACGAAAACCACGATGTCGCCGGTTCTGCATATCAAACGCACTGTGGCGTGGTGAAAACACCA
This sequence comes from Anthophora plumipes, assembly GCA_951804975.1. Taxonomy (NCBI): domain Eukaryota; kingdom Metazoa; phylum Arthropoda; class Insecta; order Hymenoptera; family Apidae; genus Anthophora; species Anthophora plumipes. The sequence continues at coordinate 1,616,747 of CATORF010000043.1, forward strand.
GAAAACGTGTTTCTCGCATTAAATAGCTCGAAAAGAGCGATCTAGATGATTCTGCATACTTCTGACAGAAGACTCACCAAGATTATCACAGAAATTGCATATCTCAGCTGGAAACCCCACGAAAACCAAGATATCGCCGGTTCTGCATATCAGACGCACTATGGAGTGGTGAAAACATCAGAAAACGTGTATCTCGCATTAACTAGCTCGAAAAGAGCGTTCTCGATGATTCTGCATACTTCTCATAGATGAAACACCAAGAGTATCGCAGAAAATGCATATTTCAGCTGGAAACCCCACGAAAACCAAGTTATCGGCGGCTCTACATATCAAACGCACTGTGGCGTGGTGAAAACACCAGAAAACCTGTTTCTCGCATTAAATAGCTCGAAAAGAGCGATCTAGATGATTCTGCATACTTCTGACAGAAGACTCACCAAGATTATCACAGAAAATGCATATCTCAGCTGGAAACCCCAGGAAAACCAAGATATCGCCGGTTCTGCATATCAAACGCCCTGCGGAGTGATGAAAACACCAGATAACGTGTTTCTCGCATTAAATAGCTCGAATAGAGCGATCGCGATGATTCTGCATACTTCTGACAGAAGTCTCACCAAGATTATCGCAGAAAATGCATATCTCAGCTTGAAACCTCACGAAAATCAAGATGTCGCCGGTTCTGCATATCAAACGCACTGTGGAGTGGTGAAAACACCAGAAAACGTGTTTCTCGCATCCAATAGCTCGAAAAGAGCGATCTAGATGATTCTGCATACTTCTGACAGAAGACTCACCAATATGATCGCAGAAAATGCATATCTCAGCTTGAAACCCGACGAAAAACACGATGTCGCCGGTTCTGCATATCAAACGAACTGTGGAGTGGTGAAAACACCAGAAAACGTGTATCTCGCATCAAATAGCTCGAAAAGAGCGATCTAGATGATTCTGCATACTTCTGACAGAAGACTCACCAAGATTATCGCAGAAAATGCATATCTCAGCTTGAAACCTCACGAAAATCAAGATGTCGCCGGTTCTGCATATCAAACGCACTGTGGAGTGGTGAAAACACCAGAAAACGTGTTTCTCGCATCAAATAGCTCGAAAAGAGCGATCTAGATGATTCTGCATACTTCTGACAGAAGACTCACCAATATGATCGCAGAAAATGCATATCTCAGCTTGAAACCCGACGAAAACCACGATGTCGACTGTTCTGCATATCAAACGCACTGTGGAGTGGTGAAAACACCAGAAAACGTGTTTCTCGCATCAAATAGCTCGAAAAGAGCGATCTAGATGATTCTGCATACTTCTGACAGAAGACTCACCAAGATTATCGCAGAAAATGCATATCTCAGCTTGAAACCTCACGAAAATCAAGATGTCGCCGGTTCTGCATATCAAACGCACTGTGGAGTGGTGAAAACAACCAGATAACGTGTTTCTCGCATTAAATAACTCGAATCGAGCGATCTAGATGATTCTGCATACTTCTGACTGAAGTCTCACCAATATTATCGCGGAAAATGCATATTTCAGCTGGAATCCCCACGAAAACCAAGTTATCGGCGGTTCTACATATCAAACGCACTGTGGAGTGGTCAAAACACCAGAAAACGTGTTTCTCGCATTAAGTAGCTCGAAAAGAGCGATCTAGATGATACTGCATACTTCTGACAGAATTCTTACCAAGATTATCGTTGAAAATGCATATCCCAGCTTGAACTCCGACGAAATCCAAGATGTCGCCGGTTCTGCAAGTTAAACGCACTGTGGAGTGGTGAAAACACCAGATAACGTGTTTCTCGCATTAAGTAGCTCGAAACGAGCGATCTAGATGATTCTGCATACTTCTGACAGAAGACTCACCAAGATTATCACAGAAATTGCATATCTCAGCTGGAAACCCCACGAAAACCAAGATATCGCCGGTTCTGCATATCAGACGCACTATGGAGTGGTGAAAACATCAGAAAACGTGTATCTCGCATTAACTAGCTCGAAAAGAGCGTTCTCGATGATTCTGCATACTTCTCATAGATGAAACACCAAGAGTATCGCAGAAAATGCATATTTCAGCTGGAAACCCCACGAAAACCAAGTTATCGGCGGCTCTACATATCAAACGCACTGTGGCGTGGTGAAAACACCAGAAAACCTGTTTCTCGCATTAAATAGCTCGAAAAGAGCGATCTAGATGATTCTGCATACTTCTGACAGAAGACTCACCAAGATTATCACAGAAAATGCATATCTCAGCTGGAAACCCCAGGAAAACCAAGATATCGCCGGTTCTGCATATCAAACGCCCTGCGGAGTGATGAAAACACCAGATAACGTGTTTCTCGCATTAAATAGCTCGAATAGAGCGATCGCGATGATTCTGCATACTTCTGACAGAAGTCTCACCAAGATTATCGCAGAAAATGCATATCTCAGCTTGAAACCTCACGAAAATCAAGATGTCGCCGGTTCTGCATATCAAACGCACTGTGGAGTGGTGAAAACACCAGAAAACGTGTTTCTCGCATCAAATAGCTCGAAAAGAGCGATCTAGATGATTCTGCATACTTCTGACAGAAGACTCACCAATATGATCGCAGAAAATGCATATCTCAGCTTGAAACCCGACGAAAAACACGATGTCGCCGGTTCTGCATATCAAACGAACTGTGGAGTGGTGAAAACACCAGAAAACGTGTATCTCGCATCAAATAGCTCGAAAAGAGCGATCTAGATGATTCTGCATACTTCTGACAGAAGACTCACCAAGATTATCGCAGAAAATGCATATCTCAGCTTGAAACCTCACGAAAATCAAGATGTCGCCGGTTCTGCATATCAAACGCACTGTGGAGTGGTGAAAACACCAGAAAACGTGTTTCTCGCATCAAATAGCTCGAAAAGAGCGATCTAGATGATTCTGCATACTTCTGACAGAAGACTCACCAATATGATCGCAGAAAATGCATATCTCAGCTTGAAACCCGACGAAAACCACGATGTCGACTGTTCTGCATATCAAACGCACTGTGGAGTGGTGAAAACACCAGAAAACGTGTTTCTCGCATCAAATAGCTCGAAAAGAGCGATCTAGATGATTCTGCATACTTCTGACAGAAGACTCACCAAGATTATCGCAGAAAATGCATATCTCAGCTTGAAACCTCACGAAAATCAAGATGTCGCCGGTTCTGCATATCAAACGCACTGTGGAGTGGTGAAAACAACCAGATAACGTGTTTCTCGCATTAAATAACTCGAATCGAGCGATCTAGATGATTCTGCATACTTCTGACTGAAGTCTCACCAATATTATCGCGGAAAATGCATATTTCAGCTGGAATCCCCACGAAAACCAAGTTATCGGCGGTTCTACATATCAAACGCACTGTGGAGTGGTCAAAACACCAGAAAACGTGTTTCTCGCATTAAGTAGCTCGAAAAGAGCGATCTAGATGATACTGCATACTTCTGACAGAATTCTTACCAAGATTATCGTTGAAAATGCATATCCCAGCTTGAACTCCGACGAAATCCAAGATGTCGCCGGTTCTGCAAGTTAAACGCACTGTGGAGTGGTGAAAACACCAGATAACGTGTTTCTCGCATTAAGTAGCTCGAAACGAGCGATCTAGATGATTCTGCATACTTCTGACAGAAGTCTCACCAAGATTATCGCAGAAAATGCATATCTCAGCTGGAAACCCCACGAAAACCAAGATATCGCCGGTTCTGCATATCAGACGCACTATGGAGTGGTGAAAACATCAGAAAACGTGTATCTCGCATTAACCAGCTCGAAAAGAGCGTTCTCGATGATTCTGCATACTTCTCATAGATGAAACACCAAGATTATCGCAGAAAATGCATATTTCAGCTGGAAACCCCACGAAAACCAAGTTATCGGCGGCTCTACATATCAAACGCACTGTGGCGTGGTGAAAACACCAGAAAACGTGTTTCTCGCATCAAATAGCTCGAAAAGAGCGATCTAGATGATTCTGCATACTTCTGACAGAAGACTCACCAAGATTATCACAGAAAATGCATATCTCAGCTGGAAACCCCAGGAAAATCAAGATGTCGCCGGTTCTGCATATCAAACGAACTGTGGAGTGGTGAAAACACCAGAAAACGTGTATCTCGCATCAAATAGCTCGAAAAGAGCGATCTAGATGATTCTGCATACTTCTGACAGAAGACTCACCAAGATTATCGCAGAAAATGCATATCTCAGCTTGAAACCTCACGAAAATCAAGATGTCGCCGGTTCTGCATATCAAACCCACTGTGGAGTGGTCAAAACACCAGAAAACGTGTTTCTCGCATCAAATAGCTCGAAAAGAGCGATCTAGATGATTCTGCATACTTCTGACAGAAGACTCACCAATATGATCGCAGAAAATGCATATCTCAGCTTGAAACCCGACGAAAACCACGATGTCGACTGTTCTGCATATCAAACGCACTGTGGAGTGGTGAAAACACCAGAAAACGTGTTTCTCGCATTAAGTAGCTCGAAAAGAGCGATCTAGATGATACTGCATACTTCTGACAGAATTCTTACCAAGATTATCGTTGAAAATGCATATCCCAGCTTGAACCCCGACGAAATCCAAGATGTCGCCGGTTCTGCAAGTTAAACGCACTGTGGAGTGGTGAAAACGCCAGATAACGTGTTTCTCGCATTAAATAGCTCGAAACGAGCGATCTAGGTGATTCTGCATACTTCTGACTGAAGTCTCACCAATATGATCGCAGAAAATGCATATCTCAGCTTGAAACCCGACCAAAACCACGATGTCGCCGGTTCTGCATATCAAACGCACTATGGAGTGGTGAAAACACCAGAAAACGTGTATCTCGCATTAACTAGCTCGAAAAGAGCGTTATCGATGATTCTGCATACTTCTCATAGATGAAACACCAAGATTGTCGCAGAAAATGCATATTTCAGCTGGAAGCCCCTCGAAAACCAAGTTATCGGCGGCTCTACATATCAAACGCACTGTGGAGTGGTCAAAACACCAGAAAACTTGTTATTTCGCATTAAATAGCTCGAAACGAGCGATCTAGATGATTCTGCATAGTTCTGACTAAAGTCTCACCAAGATTATCGCAGAAAATGAATATCTCAGCTGGAAACCCCACGAAAACCAAGATATCGCCGGTTCTGCATATCAGACTCACTACGGAGTGCTGAAAACACCAGAAAACGTGTATCTCGCATTAACTAGCTCGAAAAGAGCGTTATCGATGATTCTGCATACTTCTCATAGATGAAACACCAAGATTGTCGCAGAAAATGCATATCTCAGCTGGAAACCCCACGATAACCAAGATATCGCCGGTTCTGCATATCAAACGCACTGTGGAGTGGTGAAAGCAAACAGATAACGTGTTTCTCGCATTAAATAGCTCGAAACGAGCGATCTAGATGATTCTGCATACTTCTGACTGAAGTCTCACCAATATGATCGCAGAAAATGCATATCTCAGCTTGAAACCCGACGAAAACCACGATGTCGCCGGTTCTGCATATCAAACGCACTGTGGCGTGGTGAAAACACCAGAAAACGTGTTTCTCGCATCAAATAGCTCGAAAAGAGCGATCTAGATGATTCTGCATACTTCTGACAGAAGACTCACCAAGATTATCGCAGAAAATGCATATCTCAGCTGGAAACCCCACGAAAACCAAGATATCGCCGGTTCTGCATATCAGACGCACTATGGAGTGGTGAAAACACCAGAAAACGTGTATCTCGCATTAACTAGCTCGAAAAGAGCGTTCTCGATGATTCTGCACACTTCTCATAGATGAAGCACCAAGATTATCGCAGAAAATGCATATTTCAGCTGGAAACCCCACGAAAACCAAGATATCGCCGGTTCTGCATATCAAACGCACTGTGGCGTGGTGAAGACACCAGAAAACCTGTTTCTCGCATTAAATAGCTCGAAAAGAGCGATCTAGATGATTCTGCATACTTCTGACAGAAGACTCACCAAGATTATCACAGAAAATGCATATCTCAGCTGGAAACCCCAGGAAAACCAAGATATCGCTGGTTCTGCATATCAAACGCCCTGTGGAGTGATGAAAACACCAGATAACGTGTTTCTCGCATTAAATAGCTCGAATAGATCGATCGCGATGATTCTGCATACTTCTGACAGAAGTCTCACCAAGATTATCGCAGAAAATGCATATCTCAGCTTGAAACCTCACGAAAATCAAGATGTCGCCGGTTCTGCATATCAAACGCACTGTGGAGTGGTTAAAACAACCAGATAACGTGTTTCTCGCATTAAATAGCTCGAAACGAGCGATCTAGGTGATTCTGCATACTTCTGACTGAAGTCTCACCAATATGATCGCAGAAAATGCATATCTCAGCTTGAAACCCGACGAAAAACACGATGTCGCCGGTTCTGCATATCAAACGAACTGTGGAGTGGTGAAAACACCAGAAAACGTGTTTCTCGCATCAAATAGCTCGAAAAGAGCGATCTAGATGATTCTGCATACTTCTGACAGAAGACTCACCAATATGATCGCAGAAAATGCATATCTCAGCTTTAAACCCGACGAAAACCACGATGTCGACTGTTCTGCATATCAAACGCACTGTGGAGTGGTGAAAACACCAGAAAACGTGTTTCTCGCATCAAATAGCTCGAAAAGAGCGATCTAGATGATTCTGCATACTTCTGACAGAAGACTCACCAAGATTATCGCAGAAAATGCATATCTCAGCTTGAAACCTCACGAAAATCAAGATGTCGCCGGTTCTGCATATCAAAAGCACTGTGGAGTGGTGAAAACAACCAGATAACGTGTTTCTCGCATTGAATAACTCGAAACGAGCGATCTAGATGATTCTGCATACTTCTGACTGAAGTCTCACCAATATTATCGCAGAAAATGCATATTTCAGCTGGAATCCCCACGAAAACCAAGTTATCGGCGGTTCTACATATCAAACGCACTGTGGAGTGGTCAAAACACCAGAAAACGTGTTTCTCGCATTAAGTAGCTCGAAAAGAGCGATCTAGATGATACTGCATACTTCTGACAGAATTCTTACCAAGATTATCGTTGAAAATGCATATCCCAGCTTGAACCCCGACGAAATTCAAGATGTCGCCGGTTCTGCAAGTTAAACGCACTGTGGAGTGGTGAAAACACCAGATAACGTGTTTCTCGCATTAAGTAGCTCGAAACGAGCGATCTAGGTGATTCTGCATACTTCTGACTGAAGTCTCACCAATATGATCGCAGAAAATGCATATCTCAGCTTGAAACCCGACGAAAAACACGATGTCGCCGGTTCTGCATATCAAACGCACTGTGGAGTGGTCAAAACACCAGAAAACTTGTTTTTTCGCATCAAATAGCTCGAAACGAGCGATCTAGATGATTCTGCATAGTTCTGACTAAAGTCTCACCAAGATTATCGCAGAAAATGCATATCCCAGCTTGAACCCCGACGAAATCCAAGATGTCGCCGGTTCTGCAAGTTAAACGCACTGTGGAGTGGTGAAAACACCAGATAACGTGTTTCTCGCATTAAGTAGCTCGAAACGAGCGATCTAGATGATTCTGCATACTTCTGACTAAAGTCTCACCAAGATTATCGCAGAAAATGCATGTCTCAGCTTGAAACCCGACCAAAACCACGATGTCGCCGGTTCTGCATATCAAACGCACTGTGGGGTGGTGAATACACCAGAAAACGTGTTTCTCGATTTAAATAGCTCGAAAAGAGCGATCTAGATGATTCTGCATACTTCTCATAGATGAAACACAAAGATTATCGCAGAAAATGCATATTTCAGCTGGAAGCCCCACGAAAACCAAGTTATCGGCGGCTCTACATATCAAACGCACTGTGGAGTGGTCAAAACACCAGAAAACTTGTTTTTTCGCATTAAATAGCTCGAAACGAGCGATCTAGATGATTCTGCATAGTTCTGACTAAAGTCTCACCAAGATTATCGCAGAAAATGCATATCTCAGACTGGAAACCCCACGAAAACCAAGATATCGCCGGTTCTGCATATCAGACGCACTATGGAGTGGTGAAAACACCAGAAAACGTGTATCTCGCATTAAATAGCTCGAAACGAGCGATCTAGGTGATTCTGCATACTTCTGACTGAAGTCTCACCAATATGATCGCAGAAAATGCATATCTCAGCTTGAAACCCGACGAAAACCACGATGTCGCCGGTTCTGCATATCAAACGCACTGTGGAGTGGTGTAAACACCAGAAAACGTGTTTCTCGCATCAAATAGCTCGAAAAGAGCGATCTAGATGATTCTGCATACTTCTGACAGAAGACTCACCAAGATTATCGCAGAAAATGCATATCTCAGCTTGAAACCTCACGAAAATCAAGATGTCGCCGGTTCTGCATATCAAACGCACTGTGGAGTGGTGAAAACAACCAGATAACGTGTTTCTCGCATTAAATAACTCGAAACGAGCGATCTAGATGATTCTGCATACTTCTGACTGAAGTCTCACCAATATTATCGCAGAAAATGCATATTTCAGCTGGAATCCCCACGAAAACCAAGTTATCGGCGGTTCTACATATCAAACGCACTGTGGAGTGGTCAAAGCACCAGAAAACGTGTTTCTCGCATTAAGTAGCTCGAAAAGAGCGATCTAGATGATACTGCATACTTCTGACAGAATTCTTACCAAGATTATCGTTGAAAATGCATATCCCAGCTTGAACCCCGACGAAATCCAAGATGTCGCCGGTTCTGCAAGTTAAACGCACTGTGGAGTGGTGAAAACACCAGATAACGTGTTTCTCGCATTAAGTAGCTCGAAACGAGCGATCTAGATGATTCTGCATACTTCTGACAGAAGACTCACCAAGATTATCGCAGAAAATGCAGATCTCAGCTTGAAACCCGACCGAAACCAAGATATCTCCGTTTCTGCATATCAAATGCACTGTGGATAGGTGAAAACAACCAGATAACGTGTTTCTCGCATTAAATAGCTCGAATAGAGCGATCTCGATGATTCTGCATACTTCTGACAGAAGACTCACCAAGATTATCGCAGAAAATGCATATCTCAGCTGGAAACCCCACGAAAACCAAGATATCGCCGGTTCTGCATATCAAACGCACTGTGGAGTGGTGAAAACAACCAGATAACGTGTTTCTCGCATTAAATAGCTCGAATAGGGCGATCTCGATGATTCTGCATACTTCTGACAGAAGACTCACCAAGATTATCGCAGAAAATGCATATTTCAGCTGGAAGCCCCACGAAAACCAAGTTATCGGCGGCTCTACATATCAAACGCACTGTGGAGTGGTCAAAACACCAGAAAACTGGTTTTTTCGCATTAAATAGCTCGAAACGAGCGATCTAGATGATTCTGCATAGTTCTGACTAAAGTCTCACCAAGATTATCGCAGAAAATGCATATCTCAGCTGGAAACCCCACGAAAACCAAGATATCGCCGGTTCTGCATATCAGACGCACTATGGAGTGGTGAAAACACCAGAAAACGTGTATCTCCCATTAAATAGCTCGAAACGAGCGATCTAGGTGATTCTGCATACTTCTGACTGAAGTCTCACCAATATGATCGCAGAAAATGCATATCTCAGCTTGAAACCCGACGAAAATCTCGATGTCGCCGGTTCTGCATATCAAACGCACTGTGGAGTGGTGTAAACACCAGAAAACGTGTTTCTCGCATCAAATAGCTCGAAAAGAGCGATCTAGATGATTCTGCATACTTCTGACAGAAGACTCACCAAGATTATCGCAGAAAATGCATATCTCAGCTTGAAACCTCACGAAAATCAAGATGTCGCCGGTTCTGCATATCAAACGCACTGTGGAGTGGTGAAAACAACCAGATAACGTGTTTCTCGCATTAAATAGCTCGAATAGAGCGATCTAGATGATTCTGCATACTTCTGACAGAAGACTCACCAAGATTATCACAGAAATTGCATATCTCAGCTGGAAACCCCACGAAAACCAAGATATCGCCGGTTCTGCATATCAGACGCACTATGGAGTGGTGAAAACATCAGAAAACGTGTATCTCGCATTAACTAGCTCGAAAAGAGCGTTCTCGATGATTCTGCATACTTCTCATAGATGAAACACCAAGATTATTGCAGGAATTGCAAATCTCAGCTTGAACCCCGACGAAATCCAAGATGTCGCCGGATCTGCATATCAAACGCACTGTGGAGTGGTGAAAACAACCAGATAACGTGTTTCTCGCATTAAATAGCTCGAATAGATCGATCGCGATGATTCTGCATACTTCTGACAGAAGTCTCACCAAGATTATCGCAGAAAATGCATATCTCAGCTTGAAACCTCACGAAAATCAAGATGTCGCCGGTTCTGCATATCAAACGCACTGTGGAGTGGTGAAAACAACCAGATAACGTGTTTCTCGCATTAAATAGCTCGAAACGAGCGATCTAGGTGATTCTGCATACTTCTGACTGAAGTCTCACCAATATGATCGCAGAAAATGCATATCTCAGCTTGAAACCCGACGAAAAACACGATGTCGCCGGTTCTGCATATCAAACGAACTGTGGAGTGGTGAAAACACCAGAAAACGTGTTTCTCGCATCAAATAGCTCGAAAAGAGCGATCTAGATGATTCTGCATACTTCTGACAGAAGACTCACCAATATGATCGCAGAAAATGCATATCTCAGCTTGAAACCCGACGAAAACCACGATGTCGACTGTTCTGCATATCAAACGCACTGTGGAGTGGTGAAAACACCAGAAAACGTGTTTCTCGCATCAAATAGCTCGAAAAGAGCGATCTAGATGATTCTGCATACTTCTGACAGAAGACTCACCAAGATTATCGCAGAAAATGCATATCTCAGCTTGAAACCTCACGAAAATCAAGATGTCGCCGGTTCTGCATATCAAAAGCACTGTGGAGTGGTGAAAACAACCAGATAACGTGTTTCTCGCATTGAATAACTCGAAACGAGCGATCTAGATGATTCTGCATACTTCTGACTGAAGTCTCACCAATATTATCGCAGAAAATGCATATTTCAGCTGGAATCCCCACGAAAACCAAGTTATCGGCGGTTCTACATATCAAACGCACTGTGGGGTGGTCAAAACACCAGAAAACGTGTTTCTCGCATTAAGTAGCTCGAAAAGAGCGATCTAGATGATACTGCATACTTCTGACAGAATTCTTACCAAGATTATCGCAGAAAATGCATATCTCAGCTGGAAACCCCACGAAAACCAAGATATCGCCGGTTCTGCATATCAAACGCCCTGTGGAGTGATGAAAACACCAGATAACGTGTTTCTCGCATTAGATAGCTCGAATAGAGCGATCGCGATGATTCTGCATACTTCTGACAGAAGACTCACCAAGATTATCGCAGAAAATGCATATCTCAGCTTGAAACCCGACCGAAACCAAGATATCTCCGTTTCTATATATCAAACGCACTGTGGAGTGGTGAAAACAACCAGATAACGTGTTTCTCGCATTAAATAGCTCGAATAGAGCGATCTCGATGATTCTGCATACTTCTGACAGAATACTTACCAAGATTATCGTTGAAAATGCATATCCCAGCTTGAACCCCGACGAAATCCAAGATGTCGCCGGTTCTGCAAGTTAAACGCACTGTGGAGTGGTGAAAACACCAGATAACGTGTTTCTCGCATTAAGTAGCTCGAAACGAGCGATCTAGATGATTCTGCATACTTCTGACTAAAGTCTCACCAAGATTATCGCAGAAAATGCATGTCTCAGCTTGAAACCCGACCAAAACCACGATGTCGCCGGTTCTGCATATCAAACGCACTGTGGGGTGGTGAATACACCAGAAAACGTGTTTCTCGATTTAAATAGCTCGAAAAGAGCGATCTAGATGATTCTGCATACTTCTCATAGATGAAACACAAAGATTATCGCAGAAAATGCATATTTCAGCTGGAAGCCCCACGAAAACCAAGTTATCGGCGGCTCTACATATCAAACGCACTGTGGAGTGGTCAAAACACCAGAAAACTTGTTTTTTCGCATTAAATAGCTCGAAACGAGCGATCTAGATGATTCTGCATAGTTCTGACTAAAGTCTCACCAAGATTATCGCAGAAAATGCATATCTCAGACTGGAAACCCCACGAAAACCAAGATATCGCCGGTTCTGCATATCAGACGCACTATGGAGTGGTGAAAACACCAGAAAACGTGTATCTCGCATTAAATAGCTCGAAACGAGCGATCTAGGTGATTCTGCATACTTCTGACTGAAGTCTCACCAATATGATCGCAGAAAATGCATATCTCAGCTTGAAACCCGACGAAAACCACGATGTCGCCGGTTCTGCATATCAAACGCACTGTGGAGTGGTGTAAACACCAGAAAACGTGTTTCTCGCATCAAATAGCTCGAAAAGAGCGATCTAGATGATTCTGCATACTTCTGACAGAAGACTCACCAAGATTATCGCAGAAAATGCATATCTCAGCTTGAAACCTCACGAAAATCAAGATGTCGCCGGTTCTGCATATCAAACGCACTGTGGAGTGGTGAAAACAACCAGATAACGTGTTTCTCGCATTAAATAACTCGAAACGAGCGATCTAGATGATTCTGCATACTTCTGACTGAAGTCTCACCAATATTATCGCAGAAAATGCATATTTCAGCTGGAATCCCCACGAAAACCAAGTTATCGGCGGTTCTACATATCAAACGCACTGTGGAGTGGTCAAAGCACCAGAAAACGTGTTTCTCGCATTAAGTAGCTCGAAAAGAGCGATCTAGATGATACTGCATACTTCTGACAGAATTCTTACCAAGATTATCGTTGAAAATGCATATCCCAGCTTGAACCCCGACGAAATCCAAGATGTCGCCGGTTCTGCAAGTTAAACGCACTGTGGAGTGGTGAAAACACCAGATAACGTGTTTCTCGCATTAAGTAGCTCGAAACGAGCGATCTAGATGATTCTGCATACTTCTGACAGAAGACTCACCAAGATTATCGCAGAAAATGCAGATCTCAGCTTGAAACCCGACCGAAACCAAGATATCTCCGTTTCTGCATATCAAATGCACTGTGGATAGGTGAAAACAACCAGATAACGTGTTTCTCGCATTAAATAGCTCGAATAGAGCGATCTCGATGTTTCTGCATACTTCTGACAGAAGACTCACCAAGATTATCGCAGAAAATGCATATCTCAGCTGGAAACCCCACGAAAACCAAGATATCGCCGGTTCTGCATATCAAACGCACTGTGGAGTGGTGAAAACAACCAGATAACGTGTTTCTCGCATTAAATAGCTCGAATAGGGCGATCTCGATGATTCTGCATACTTCTGACAGAAGACTCACCAAGATTATCGCAGAAAATGCATATTTCAGCTGGAAGCCCCACGAAAACCAAGTTATCGGCGGCTCTACATATCAAACGCACTGTGGAGTGGTCAAAACACCAGAAAACTGGTTTTTTCGCATTAAATAGCTCGAAACGAGCGATCTAGATGATTCTGCATAGTTCTGACTAAAGTCTCACCAAGATTATCGCAGAAAATGCATATCTCAGCTGGAAACCCCACGAAAACCAAGATATCGCCGGTTCTGCATATCAGACGCACTATGGAGTGGTGAAAACACCAGAAAACGTGTATCTCCCATTAAATAGCTCGAAACGAGCGATCTAGGTGATTCTGCATACTTCTGACTGAAGTCTCACCAATATGATCGCAGAAAATGCATATCTCAGCTTGAAACCCGACGAAAATCTCGATGTCGCCGGTTCTGCATATCAAACGCACTGTGGAGTGGTGTAAACACCAGAAAACGTGTTTCTCGCATCAAATAGCTCGAAAAGAGCGATCTAGATGATTCTGCATACTTCTGACAGAAGACTCACCAAGATTATCGCAGAAAATGCATATCTCAGCTTGAAACCTCACGAAAATCAAGATGTCGCCGGTTCTGCATATCAAACGCACTGTGGAGTGGTGAAAACAACCAGATAACGTGTTTCTCGCATTAAATAGCTCGAATAGAGCGATCTAGATGATTCTGCATACTTCTGACAGAAGACTCACCAAGATTATCACAGAAATTGCATATCTCAGCTGGAAACCCCACGAAAACCAAGATATCGCCGGTTCTGCATATCAGACGCACTATGGAGTGGTGAAAACATCAGAAAACGTGTATCTCGCATTAACTAGCTCGAAAAGAGCGTTCTCGATGATTCTGCATACTTCTCATAGATGAAACACCAAGATTATTGCAGGAATTGCAAATCTCAGCTTGAACCCCGACGAAATCCAAGATGTCGCCGGATCTGCATATCAAACGCACTGTGGAGTGGTGAAAACAACCAGATAACGTGTTTCTCGCATTAAATAGCTCGAATAGAGCGATCTCGATGATTCTGCATACTTCTGACTGAAGTCTCACCAATATGATCGCAGAAAATGCATATCTCAGCTTGAAACCCGACGAATACCACGATGTCGCCGGTTCTGCATATCAAACGCACTGTGGCGTGGTGAAAACACCAGAAAACGTGTTTCTCGCATCAAATAGCTCGAAAAGAGCAATCTAGATGATTCTGCATACTTCTGACAGAAGTCTCACCAAGATTATCGTAAAAAATGCATATCTCAGCTTGAAACCCCACGAAAGCCAAGATATCGCTGGTTCTGCATATCAAACGTACTGTGGAGTGGTGAAAACACCGGATAAGGTTTTTCTCGCATTAACTAGCTCGAACAGAGCGATCTCGATGTTTCAGCATACTTCGGACAGAAGTCTCACCAAGATTACCGCAGAAAATGTATATCTCAGCTTGAAACCCCACGAAAACCAAGATATCGCCGGTTCTGCATATCATACGCACTGTGGAGTGGTGAAAACACCAGATAACGTGTTTCTCGCATTAAATAGCTCGAAAAGAGGGGTCTCGATGATTCTGCATCCTACTGACAGAAGACTCACCAATATTATAGCAGAAAATGCATATCTCAGCTTGAAACCTCACGAAAATCAAGATGTCGCCGGATCTGCATATCAAACGCACTGTGGAGTGGTGAAAACACCAGATAACGTGTTTCTCGCATTAAATAGCTCGAAAAGAGGGGTCTCGATGATTCTGCATCCTACTGACAGAAGACTCACCAATATTATAGCAGAAAATGCATATCTCAGCTTGAAACCTCACGAAAATCAAGATGTCGCCGGTTCTGCATATCAAACGCACTGTGGAGTCGTGAAACCAACCAGACAACGTGTTTCTCGCATTAAATAGCTCGAAAAGAGCGATCCCGATGATTCTGCATACTTCTGACAGAAGTCTCACCAAGATTATCGTTGAAAATGCATATCTCAGCTTGATACCCGACCTAAACCAAGATATCTCCTGTTCTGCATGTCAAACGTACTGTGGAGTGGTGAATACACCAGAAAACGTGTTTATCGCTTTAAATAGCTCGAAAAGAGCGATCCCGATGATTCTGCATACGTCTGACAGAAGTCTCACCAAGATTATCGTAGAAAATGCATATCTCAGCTTGAAACCCGACCGAAACCAAGATATATCCGGTTCTGCATGTCAAACGTACTGTGGGGTGGTGAATACACCAGAAAACGTGTTTCTCACATTAAATAGCTCGAATAGAGCGATCTCGATGATTCTGCATACTTCTGACAGAAGACTCACCAAGATTATCGCAGAAAATGCATATCTCAGCTGGAAACCCCACGAAAACCAAGATATCGCCGGTTCTGCATATCAAACGCACTGTGGAGTGGGGAAAACAACCAGATAACGTGTTTCTCGCTTTAAATAGCTCGAAACGAGCGATCTAGATGATTCTGCATACTTCTGACTGAAGTCTCACCAATATTATCGCAGAAAATTCTATATCTCAGCTTGAAACCCGACGAAAACAACGATGTCGCCGGTTCTGCATATCAAACGCACTGTGGCGTGGTGAAAACACCAGAAAAAGTGTTTCTCGCATCAAATAGCTCGAAAAGAGCGATCTAGATGATTCTGCATACTTCTGACAGAAGACTCACCAAGATTATCGCAGAAAATGCATATCTCAGCTTGAAACCTCACGAAAATCAAGATGTCGCCGGTTCTGCATATCAAAAGCACTGTGGAGTGGTGAAAACAACCAGATAACGTGTTTCTCGCATTGAATAACTCGAAACGAGCGATCTAGATGATTCTGCATACTTCTGACTGAAGTCTCACCAATATTATCGCAGAAAATGCATATTTCAGCTGGAATCCCCACGAAAACCAAGTTATCGGCGGTTCTACATATCAAACGCACTGTGGAGTGGTCAAAACACCAGAAAACGTGTTTCTCGCATTAAGTAGCTCGAAAAGAGCGATCTAGATGATACTGCATACTTCTGACAGAATTCTTACCAAGATTATCGTTGAAAATGCATATCCCAGCTTGAACCCCGACGAAATTCAAGATGTCGCCGGTTCTGCAAGTTAAACGCACTGTGGAGTGGTGAAAACACCAGATAACGTGTTTCTCGCATTAAGTAGCTCGAAACGAGCGATCTAGGTGATTCTGCATACTTCTGACTGAAGTCTCACCAATATGATCGCAGAAAATGCATATCTCAGCTTGAAACCCGACGAAAAACACGATGTCGCCGGTTCTGCATATCAAACGCACTGTGGAGTGGTCAAAACACCAGAAAACTTGTTTTTTCGCATTAAATAGCTCGAAACGAGCGATCTAGATGATTCTGCATAGTTCTGACTAAAGTCTCACCAAGATTATCGCAGAAAATGCATATCTCAGCTGGAAACCCCACGAAAACCAAGATATCGCCGGTTCTGCATATCAGACGCACTATGGAGTGGTGAAAACACCAGAAAACGTGTATCTCGCATTAACTACCTCGAAAAGAGCGTTCTCGATGATTCTGCATACTTCTCATAGATGAAACACCAAGATTATCGCAGAAAATGCATATCTCAGCTGGAAACCCCACGAAAACCAAGATATCGCCGGTTCTGCATATCAAACGCCCTGTGGAGTGATGAAAACACCAGATAACGTGTTTCTCGCATTAGATAGCTCGAATAGAGCGATCGCGATGATTCTGCATACTTCTGACAGAAGACTCACCAAGATTATCGCAGAAAATGCATATCTCAGCTTGAAACCCGACCGAAACCAAGATATCTCCGTTTCTATATATCAAACGCACTGTGGAGTGGTGAAAACAACCAGATAACGTGTTTCTCGCATTAAATAGCTCGAATAGAGCGATCTCGATGATTCTGCATACTTCTGACAGAATACTTACCAAGATTATCGTTGAAAATGCATATCCCAGCTTGAACCCCGACGAAATCCAAGATGTCGCCGGTTCTGCAAGTTAAACGCACTGTGGAGTGGTGAAAACACCAGATAACGTGTTTCTCGCATTAAGTAGCTCGAAACGAGCGATCTAGATGATTCTGCATACTTCTGACTAAAGTCTCACCAAGATTATCGCAGAAAATGCATGTCTCAGCTTGAAACCCGACCAAAACCACGATGTCGCCGGTTCTGCATATCAAACGCACTGTGGGGTGGTGAATACACCAGAAAACGTGTTTCTCGATTTAAATAGCTCGAAAAGAGCGATCTAGATGATTCTGCATACTTCTCATAGATGAAACACAAAGATTATCGCAGAAAATGCATATTTCAGCTGGAAGCCCCACGAAAACCAAGTTATCGGCGGCTCTACATATCAAACGCACTGTGGAGTGGTCAAAACACCAGAAAACTTGTTTTTTCGCATTAAATAGCTCGAAACGAGCGATCTAGATGATTCTGCATAGTTCTGACTAAAGTCTCACCAAGATTATCGCAGAAAATGCATATCTCAGACTGGAAACCCCACGAAAACCAAGATATCGCCGGTTCTGCATATCAGACGCACTATGGAGTGGTGAAAACACCAGAAAACGTGTATCTCGCATTAAATAGCTCGAAACGAGCGATCTAGGTGATTCTGCATACTTCTGACTGAAGTCTCACCAATATGATCGCAGAAAATGCATATCTCAGCTTGAAACCCGACGAAAACCACGATGTCGCCGGTTCTGCATATCAAACGCACTGTGGAGTGGTGTAAACACCAGAAAACGTGTTTCTCGCATCAAATAGCTCGAAAAGAGCGATCTAGATGATTCTGCATACTTCTGACAGAAGACTCACCAAGATTATCGCAGAAAATGCATATCTCAGCTTGAAACCTCACGAAAATCAAGATGTCGCCGGTTCTGCATATCAAACGCACTGTGGAGTGGTGAAAACAACCAGATAACGTGTTTCTCGCATTAAATAACTCGAAACGAGCGATCTAGATGATTCTGCATACTTCTGACTGAAGTCTCACCAATATTATCGCAGAAAATGCATATCTCAGCTTGAAACCCGACGAAAATCTCGATGTCGCCGGTTCTGCATATCAAACGCACTGTGGAGTGGTGTAAACACCAGAAAACGTGTTTCTCGCATCAAATAGCTCGAAAAGAGCGATCTAGATGATTCTGCATACTTCTGACAGAAGACTCACCAAGATTATCGCAGAAAATGCATATCTCAGCTTGAAACCTCACGAAAATCAAGATGTCGCCGGTTCTGCATATCAAACGCACTGTGGAGTGGTGAAAACAACCAGATAACGTGTTTCTCGCATTAAATAGCTCGAATAGAGCGATCTAGATGATTCTGCATACTTCTGACAGAAGACTCACCAAGATTATCACAGAAATTGCATATCTCAGCTGGAAACCCCACGAAAACCAAGATATCGCCGGTTCTGCATATCAGACGCACTATGGAGTGGTGAAAACATCAGAAAACGTGTATCTCGCATTAACTAGCTCGAAAAGAGCGTTCTCGATGATTCTGCATACTTCTCATAGATGAAACACCAAGATTATTGCAGGAATTGCAAATCTCAGCTTGAACCCCGACGAAATCCAAGATGTCGCCGGATCTGCATATCAAACGCACTGTGGAGTGGTGAAAACAACCATATAACGTGTTTCTCGCATTAAATAGCTCGAAAAGAGCGATCTAGATGATTCTGCATACTCCTGACTGAAGACTCACCATGGTTATCGTAGAAAATGCATATCTCAGCTTGAAATCTCACGAAAATCAAGATGTCGCCTGTTCTGCATATCAAACGCACTGTGGAGTGGTGAAAACACCAGATAACGTGTTTCTCGCATTAAATAGCTCGAAAAGAGGGGTCTCGATGATTCTGCATCCTACTGACAGAAGACTCACCAATATTATAGCAGAAAATGCATATCTCAGCTTGAAACCTCACGAAAATCAAGATGTCGCCGGTTCTGCATATCAAACGCACTGTGGAGTCGTGAAACCAACCAGACAACGTGTTTCTCGCATTAAATAGCTCGAAAAGAGCGATCCCGATGATTCTGCATACTTCTGACAGAAGTCTCACCAAGATTATCGTTGAAAATGCATATCTCAGCTTGATACCCGACCTAAACCAAGATATCTCCTGTTCTGCATGTCAAACGTACTCTGGAGTGGTGAATACACCAGAAAACGTGTTTATCGCTTTAAATAGCTCGAAAAGAGCGATCCCGATGATTCTGCATACGTCTGACAGAAGTCTCACCAAGATTATCGTAGAAAATGCATATCTCAGCTTGAAACCCGACCGAAACCAAGATATATCCGGTTCTGCATGTCAAACGTACTGTGGGGTGGTGAATACACCAGAAAACGTGTTTCTCACATTAAATAGCTCGAATAGAGCGATCTCGATGATTCTGCATACTTCTGACAGAAGACTCACCAAGATTATCGCAGAAAATGCATATCTCAGCTGGAAACCCCACGAAAACCAAGATATCGCCGGTTCTGCATATCAAACGCACTGTGGAGTGGGGAAAACAACCAGATAACGTGTTTCTCGCTTTGAATAGCTCGAAACGAGCGATCTAGATGATTCTGCATACTTCTGACTGAAGTCTCACCAATATTATCGCAGAAAATTCTATATCTCAGCTTGAAACCCGACGAAAACAACGATGTCGCCGGTTCTGCATATCAAACGCACTGTGGCGTGGTGAAAACACCAGAAAAAGTGTTTCTCGCATTAAATAGCTCGAAAAGAGCGATCTAGATGATTCTGCATACTTCTGACAGAAGACTCACCAAGATTATCACAGAAATTGCATATCTCAGCTGGAAACCCCACGAAAACCAAGATATCGCCGGTTCTGCATATCAGACGCACTATGGAGTGGTGAAAACATCAGAAAACGTGTATCTCGCATTAACTAGCTCGAAAAGAGCGTTCTCGATGATTCTGCATACTTCTCATAGATGAAACACCAAGATTATCGCAGAAAATGCATATTTCAGCTGGAAACCCCACGAAAACCAAGTTATCGGCGGCTCTACATATCAAACGCACTGTGGAGTGGTCAAAACAACCAGATAAAGTGTTTCTCGCTTTAAATAGCTCGAAACGAGCGATCTAGATGATTCTAAATACTTCTGACTGAAGTCTCACCAATATGATCGCAGAAAATGCATATCTCAGCTTGAAACCCGACGAAAACCACGATGTCGCCGGTTCTGCATATCAAACGCACTGTGGCGTGGTGAAAACACCAGAAAACGTGTTTCTCGCATCAAATAGCTCGAAAAGAGCGATCTAGATGATTCTGCATACTTCTGACAGAAGACTCACCAAGATTATCGCAGAAAATGCATATCTCAGCTGGAAACCCCACGAAAACCAAGATATCGCCGGTTCTGCATATCAAACGCACTGTGGAGTGCTGAAAACACCAGATAACGTGTTTCTCGAATTAACCAGCTCGAAAAGAGCGTTCTCGATGATTAAGCATACTTCGGACAGAAGTCTCACCAAGATTATCGCAGGAATTGCAAATCTCAGCTTGAACCCCGACGAAATCCAAGATGTCGCCGGATCTGCATATCAAACGCACTGTGGAGTGGTGAAAACAACCAGATAACGTGTTTCTCGCATTAAATAGCTCGAATAGAGCGATCTCGATGATTCTGCATACTTCTGACTGAAGTCTCACCAATATGATCGCAGAAAATGCATATCTCAGCTTGAAACCCGACGTAAACCACGATGTCGCCGGTTCTGCATATCAAACGCACAGTGGCGTGGTGAAAACACCAGAAAACGTGTTTCTCGCATCAAATAGCTCGAAAAGAGCGATCTAGATGATTCTGCATACTTCTGACAGAAGACTCACCAAGATTATCGCAGAAAATGCATATCTCAGCTTGAAACCTCACGAAAATCAAGATGTCGCCGGTTCTGCATATCAAACGCACTGTGGAGTGGTGAAAACAACCAGATAACGTGTTTCTCGCATTAAATAACTCGAAACGAGCGATCTAGATGATTCTGCATACTTCTGACTGAAGTCTCACCAATATTATCGCAGAAAATGCATATTTCAGCTGGAAGTCCCACGAAAACCAAGTTATCGGCGGTTCTACATATCAAACGCACTGTGGAGTGGTCAAAGCACCAGAAAACGTGTTTCTCGCATTAAGTAGCTCGAAAAGAGCGATCTAGATGATACTGCATACTTCTGACAGAATTCTTACCAAGATTATCGTTGAAAATGCATATCCCAGCTTGAACCCCGACGAAATCCAAGATATCTCCGTTTCTGCATATCAAACGCACTGTGGATAGGTGAAAACAACCAGATAACGTGTTTCTCGCATTAAATAGCTCGAATAGAGCGATCTCGATGATTCTGCATACTTCTGACAGAAGACTCACCAAGATTATCGCAGAAAATGCATATCTCAGCTGGAAACCCCACGAAAACCAAGATATCGCCGGTTCTGCATATCAAACGCACTGTGGAGTGGTGAAAACAACCAGATAACGTGTTTCTCGCATTAAATAGCTCGAATAGAGCGATCTCGATGATTCTGCATACTTCTGACAGAAGACTCACCAAGATTATCGCAGAAAATGCATATCTCAGCTGGAAACCCCACGAAAACCAAGATATCGCCGGTTCTGCATATCAAACGCACTGTGGAGTGGGGAAAACAACCAGATAACGTGTTTCTCGCTTTATATAGCTCGAAACGAGCGATCTAGATGATTCTGCATACTTCTGACTGAAGTCTCACCAATATTATCGCAGAAAATGCTATATCTCAGCTTGAAACCCGACGAAAACAACGATGTCGCCGGTTCTGCATATCAAACGCACTGTGGCGTGGTGAAAACACCAGAAAAAGTGTTTCTCGCATTAAATAGCTCGAAAAGAGCGATCTAGATGATTCTGCATACTTCTGACAGAAGACTCACCAAGATTATCACAGAAATTGCATATCTCAGCTGGAAACCCCACGAAAACCAAGATATCGCCGGTTCTGCATATCAGACGCACTATGGAGTGGTGAAAACATCAGAAAACGTGTATCTCGCATTAACTAGCTCGAAAAGAGCTTTCTCGATGATTCTGCATACTTCTCATAGATGAAACACCAAGATTATCGCAGAAAATGCATATTTCAGCTGGAAACCCCACGAAAACAAAGCTATCGGCGGCTCTACATATCAAACGCACTGTGGAGTGGTCAAAACAAACAGATAAAGTGTTTCTCGCTTTAAATAGCTCGAAACGAGCGATCTAGATGATTCTGCATACTTCTGACTGAAGTCTCACCAATATGATCGCAGAAAATGCATATCTCAGCTTGAAACCCGGCGAAAACCACGATGTCGCCGGTTCTGCATATCAAACGCACTGTGGCGTCGTGAAAACACCAGAAAACGTGTTTCTCGCATCAAATAGCTCGAAAAGAGCGATCTAGATGATTCTGCATACTTCTGACAGAAGACTCACCAAGATTATCGCAGAAAATGCATATCTCAGCTGGAAACCCCACGAAAACCAAGATATCGCCGGTTCTGCATATCAAACGCACTGTGGAGTGCTGAAAACACCAGATAACGTGTTTCTCGCATTAACCAGCTCGAAAAGAGCGTTCTCGATGATTAAGCATACTTCGACCAGAAGTCTCACCAAGATTATCGCAGGAATTGCAAATCTCAGCTTGAACCCCGACGAAATCCAAGATGTCGCCGGATCTGCATATCAAACGCACTGTGGAGTGGTGAAAACAACCAGATAACGTGTTTCTCGCATTAAATAGCTCGAATAGAGCGATCTAGATGATTCTGCATACTTCTGACAGAAGACTCACCAAGATTATCGCAGAAAATGCATATCTCAGCTGGAAACCCCACGAAAACCAAGATATCGCCGGTTCTGCATATCAAACGCACTGTGGAGTGCTGAAAACACCAGATAACGTGTTTCTCGCATTAACCAGCTCGAAAAGAGCGTTCTCGATGATTCTGCATACTTCTGACTGAAGTCTCACCAATATGTTCGCAGAAAATGCATATCTCAGCTTGAAACCCGACGAAAACCACGATGTCGCCGGTTCTGCATATCAAACGCACTGTGGCGTGGTGAAAACACCAGAAAACGTGTTTCTCGCATCAAATAGCTCGAAAAGAGCGATCTAGATGATTCTGCATACTTCTGACAGAAGTCTCACCAAGATTATCGTAAAAAATGCATATCTCAGCTTGAAACCCCACGAAAACCAAGATATCGCTGGTTCTGCATATCAAATGCACTGTGGAGTGGTGAAAACAACCATATAACGTGTTTCTCGCATTAAATAGCTCGAAAAGAGCGATCTAGATGATTCTGCATACTCCTGACAGAAGACTCACCATGGTTATCGTAGAAAATGCATATTTCAGCTTGAAATCTCACGAAAATCAAGATGTCGCCTGTTCTGCATATCAAACGCACTGTGGAGTGGTGAAAACACCAGATAACGTGTTTCTCGCAATAAATAGCTCGAAAAGAGGGGTCTCGATGATTCTGCATCCTACTGACAGAAGACTCACCAATATTATAGCAGAAAATGCATATCTCAGCTTGAAACCTCACGAAAATCAAGATGTCGCCGGTTCTGCATATCAAACGCACTGTGGAGTCGTGAAACCAACCAGACAACGTGTTTCTCGCATTAAATAGCTCGAAAAGAGCGATCCCGATGATTCTGCATACTTCTGACAGAAGTCTCACCAAGATTATCGTTGAAAATGCATATCTCAGCTTGATACCCGACCTAAACCAAGATATCTCCTGTTCTGCATGTCAAACGTACTGTGGAGTGGTGAATACACCAGAAAACGTGTTTCTCGCTTTAAATAGCTCGAAAAGAGCGATCCCGATGATTCTGCATACGTCTGACAGAAGTCTCACCAAGATTATCGTAGAAAATGCATATCTCAGCTTGAAACCCGACCGAAACCAAGATATATCCGGTTCTGCATGTCAAACGTACTGTGGGGTGGTGAATACACCAGAAAACGTGTTTCTCACATTAAATAGCTCGAAGAGAGCGATCTAGATGATTCTGCATACTTCTGACAGAAGACTCACCATGGTTATCGTAGAAAATGCATATCGCAGCGTGAAATCTCACGAAAATTAAGATGTCGCCTGTTCTGCATATCAAACGCACTGTGGAGTGGTGAAAACACCAGATAACGTGTCTCTCGCATTAAATAGCTCGAAAAGAGGGGTCTCGATGATTCTGCATAGTACTGACAGAAGACTCACCAAGATTATCGACGAAAATGCATATCTCAGGTTGAAATCTCACGAAAATCAAGATGTCGCCGGTTCTGCATATCAAACGCACTGTGGAGTGGTGAAAACACCAGATAACGTGTTTCTCGCATTAAAGAGCTCGAAAAGAGGGATCTCGATGATTCTGCATACTTCTGACAGAAGACTCACCAAGATTATCACAGAAATTGCATATCTCAGCTGGAAACCCCACGAAAACCAAGATATCGCCGGTTCTGCATATCAGACGCACTATGGAGTGGTGAAAACATCAGAAAACGTGTATCTCGCATTAACTAGCTCGAAAAGAGCGTTCTCGATGATTCTGCATACTTCTCATAGATGAAACACCAAGATTATCGCAGAAAATGCATATTTCAGCTGGAAACCCCACGAAAACCAAGTTATCGGCGGCTCTACATATCAAACGCACTGTGGAGTGGTCAAAACAACCAGATAACGGGTTTCTCGCTTTAAGTAGCTCGAAACGAGCGATCTAGATGATTCTGCATACTTCTGACTGAAGTCTCACCAATATGATCGCAGAAAATGCATATCTCAGCTTGAAACCCGACGAAAACCACTATGTCGCCGGTTCTGCATATCAAACGCACTGTGGCGTGGTGAAAACACCAGAAAACGTGTTTCTCGCATCAAATAGCTCGAAAAGAGCGATCTAGATGATTCTGCATACTTCTGACAGAAGACTCACCAAGATTATCGCAGAAAATGCATATCTCAGCTGGAAACCCCGCGAAAACCAAGATATCGCCGTTTCTGCATATCAAACGCACTGTGGAGTGCTGAAAACACCAGATAACGTGTTTCTCGCATTAACTAGCTCGAAAAGAGCGTTCTCGATGATTAAGCATACTTCGGACAGAGTCTCACCAAGATTATCGCAGGAATTGCAAATCTCAGCTTGAACCCCGACGAAATCCAAGATGTCGCCGGATCTGCATATCAAACGCACTGTGGAGTGGTGAAAACACCAGTTAACGTGTTTCTCGCATAAAATAGCTCGAAAAGTTCGATCTTGATGATTCTGCATACTTCTGTCTGAAGTCTCTCCAATATTATCGCACAAAATGCATATCTGAGCTTGAAACCCCACGAAAACCAGGATATCGTCGGTTCTGCACATCATACGCACTGTGGAGTGGTCAAAACACCAGATAACGTGTTTCTCGCATTATATAGCTCTAAAAGAGCGATCTCGATGATTCTGCATACTTCTAAATGAATTCTCACCAAGATTATCGCAGAAAATGCATATCTCAGGTTGATACCCGACGAAAGCCAAGATGTCGCCGGTTCTGCATATCAAACGCACTGTGGAGAGGTGAAAACACCAGATAACGTGTTTCTCGCATTAAAGAGCTGGAAAAGAGGGATCTCGATGTTTCCGCTTACTTCTGATAGAAGTCTCACCAAGATTATCGCAGAAAACGCATATCTCAGCTTGAAACCCCACGAAAACCAAGATATCGCCGGTTCTGCATATCAAACCAACTGTGGAGTGGTGAAAACCCCAGATAACGTGTTTCTCGCATTAAATAGCTCGAAACGAGCGATCTCGATGATTAAGCATACTTCGAACAGAAGTCTCACCAAGATTATCGTAAAAAATGCATATCTCAGCTTGAAACCACACGAAAATCAAGATGTCGCCGGTTCTGCATATCAAACGCACTGTGGAGTGGTGAAAACACCAGTTAACGTGTTTCTCGCATAAAATAGCTCGAAAAGTTCGATCTTGATGATTCTGCATACTTCTGTCTGAAGTCTCTCCAATATTATCGCACAAAATGCATATCTGAGCTTGAAACCCCACGAAAACCAGGATATCGTCGGTTCTGCACATCATACGCACTGTGGAGTGGTCAAAACACCAGATAACGTGTTTCTCGCATTATATAGCTGTAAAAGAGCGATCTCGATGATTCTGCATACTTCGAACAGAAGTCTCAACAAGATTATCGCAGAAAATGCATATTTCAGCTTGAAACCCCACGAAAACCAAGATATCTACTGTTCTGCATATCAAACGCACTGTGGTGTGGTGAAAACACCAGATAACGTGTTTCTCGCACTAACTAGCTCGAAAAGAGCGATCTCGATGATTCAGCATACTTCGGACAGAAGTCTCACCAAGATTATCGTAAAAAATGCATATCTCAGCTTGAAACCCCACGAAAGCCAAGATATCGCTGGTTCTGCATATCAAACGAATTGTGGAGTGGTGAAAACACCGGATAAGGTTTTTCTCGCATTAACTAGCTCGAAACGAGCGATCTCGATGATTAAGCATACTTCGAACAGAAGTCTCACCAAGATTATCGTAAAAAATGCATATCTCAGCTTGAAACCACACGAAAATCAAGATGTCGCCTGTTCTGCATATCAAACGCACTGTGGAGTGGTGAAAACACCAGATAACGTGTTTCTCGCATTAAATAGCTCGAAAAGAGGGGTCTCGATGATTCTGCATCCTACTGACAGAAGACTCACCAATATTATAGCAGAAAATGCATATCTCAGCTTGAAACCTCACGAAAATCAAGATGTCGCCGGTTCTGCATATCAAACGCACTGTGGAGTCGTGAAACCAACCAGAGAACGTGTTTCTCGCATTAAATAGCTCGAAAAGAGCGATCCCGATGATTCTGCATACTTCTGACAGAAGTCTCACGAAGATTATCGTAGAAAATGCATATCTCAGCTTGAAACCCGACCGAAACCAAGATATATCCGGTTCTGCATGTCAAACGTACTGTGGGGTGGTGAATACACCAGAAAACGTGTTTCTCACATTAAATAGCTCGAAGAGAGCGATCTAGATGATTCTGCATACTTCTGACAGAAGACTCACCATGGTTATCGCAGAAAATGCATATCGCAGCTTGAAATCTCACGAAAATTAAGATGTCGCCTGTTCTGCATATCAAACGCACTGTGGAGTGGTGAAAACACCAGATAACGTGTCTCTCGCATTAAATAGCTCGAAAAGAGGGGTCTCGATGATTCTGCATAGTACTGACAGAAGACTCACCAAGATTATCGACGAAAATGCATATCTCAGGTTGAAATCTCACGAAAATAAAGATGTCGCCGGTTCTGCATATCAAACGCACTGTGGAGTGGTGAAAACACCAGATAACGTGTTTCTCGCATTAAAGAGCTCGAAAAGAGGGATCTCGATGATTCTGCATACTTCTGACAGAAGACTCACCAAGATTATCACAGAAATTGCATATCTCAGCTGGAAACCCCACGAAAACCAAGATATCGCCGGTTCTGCATATCACAACGCACTATGGAGTGGTGAAAACATCAGAAAACGTGTATCTCGCATTAACTAGCTCGAAAAGAGCGTTCTCGATGATTCTGCATACTTCTCATAGATGAAACACCAAGATTATCGCAGAAAATGCATATTTCAGCTGGAAACCCCACGAAAACCAAGTTATCGGCGGCTCTACATATCAAACGCACTGTGGAGTGGTCAGAACAACCAGATAACGTGTTTCTCGTTTTAAATAGCTCGAAACGAGCGATCTAGATGATTCTGCATACTTCTGACTGAAGTCTCACCAATATGATCGCAGAAAATGCATATCTCAGCTTGAAACCCGACGAAAACCACGATGTCGCCGGTTCTGCATATTAAACGCACTGTGGCGTGGTGAAAACACCAGAAAACGTGTTTCTCGCATCAAATAGCTCGAAAAGAGCGATCTAGATGATTCTGCATACTTCTGACAGAAGACTCACCAAGATTATCGCAGAAAATGCATATCTCAGCTGGA
Organism: Anthophora plumipes; assembly: GCA_951804975.1. Classification (NCBI taxonomy): domain Eukaryota; kingdom Metazoa; phylum Arthropoda; class Insecta; order Hymenoptera; family Apidae; genus Anthophora; species Anthophora plumipes. The sequence goes on from CATORF010000043.1 coordinate 1,645,353, forward strand.
AACCCCACGAAAACCAAGATATCGCCGGTTCTGCATATCAAACGCACTGTGGAGTGCTGAAAACACCAGATAACGTGTTTCTCGCATTAAAGATCTCGAAAAGAGGGATCTCGATGATTAAGCATACTTCGGACAGAAGTCTCACCAAGATTATCGCAGGAATTGCAAATCTCAGCTTGAACCCCGACGAAATCCAAGATGTCGCCGGATCTGCATATCAAACGCACTGTGGAGTGGTGAAAACACCAGATAACGTGTTTCTCGCATTATATAGCTCTAAAAGAGCGATCTTGATGATTCTGCATACTTCTAAATGAATTCTCACCAAGATTATCGCAGAAAATGCATATCTCAGGTTGATACCCGACGAAAGCCAAGACGTCGCCGGTTCTGCATATCAAACGCACTGTGGAGAGGTGAAAACACCAGATAACGTGTTTCTCGCATTAAAGAGCTCGAAAAGAGGGATCTCGATGTTTCCGCTTACTTCTGATAGAAGTCTCACCAAGATTATCGCAGAAAACGCATATCTCAGCTTGAAACCCCACGAAAACCAAGATATCGCCGGTTCTGCATATCAAACCAACTGTGGAGTGGTGAAAACCCCGGATAACGTGTTTCTCGCATTAAATAGCTCGAAAAGTGCGATCTCGATGATTCTGCATACTTCGAACAGAAGTCTCAACAAGATTATCGCAGAAAATGCATATTTCAGCTTGAAACCCCACGAAAACCAAGATATCTACTGTTCTGCATATCAAACGCACTGTGGTGTGGTGAAAACACCAGATAACGTGTTTCTCGCACTAACTAGCTCGAAAAGAGCGATCTCCATGATTCAGCATACTTCGGACAGAAGTCTCACCAAGATTATCGTAAAAAATGCATATCTCAGCTTGAAACCCCACGAAAGCCAAGATATCGCTGGTTCTGCATATCAAACGAATTGTGGAGTGGTGAAAACACCGGATAAGGTTTTTCTCGCATTAACTAGCTCGAAACGAGCGATCTCGATGATTAAGCATACTTCGAACAGAAGTCTCACCAAGATTATCGTAAAAAATGCATATCTCAGCTTGAAACCACACGAAAATCAAGATGTCGCCTGTTCTGCATATCAAACGCACTGTGGAGTGGTGAAAACACCAGATAACGTGTTTCTCGCATTAGATAGCTCGAAAAGAGGGGTCTCGATGATTCTGCATCCTACTGACAGAAGACTCACAAATATTATAGCAGAAAATGCATATCTCAGCTTGAAACCTCACGAAAATCAAGATGTCGCCGGTTCTGCATATCAAACGCACTGTGGAGTCGTGAAACCAACCAGAGAACGTGTTTCTCGCATTAAATAGCTCGAAAAGAGCGATCCCGATGATTCTGCATACTTCTGACAGAAGTCTCACGAAGATTATCGTAGAAAATGCATATCTCAGCTTGAAACCCGACCGAAACCAAGATATATCCGGTTCTGCATGTCAAACGTACTGTGGGGTGGTGAATACACCAGAAAACGTGTTTCTCACATTAAATAGCTCGAAGAGAGCGATCTAGATGATTCTGCATACTTCTGACAGAAGACTCACCATGGTTATCGCAGAAAATGCATATCGCAGCTTGAAATCTCACGAAAATTAAGATGTCGCCTGTTCTGCATATCAAACGCACTGTGGAGTGGTGAAAACACCAGATAACGTGTCTCTCGCATTAAATAGCTCGAAAAGAGGGGTCTCGATGATTCTGCATAGTACTGACAGAAGACTCACCAAGATTATCGACGAAAATGCATATCTCAGGTTGAAATCTCACGAAAATAAAGATGTCGCCGGTTCTGCATATCAAACGCACTGTGGAGTGGTGAAAACACCAGATAACGTGTTTCTCGCATTAAAGAGCTCGAAAAGAGGGATCTCGATGATTCTGCATACTTCTGACAGAAGACTCACCAAGATTATCACAGAAATTGCATATCTCAGCTGGAAACCCCACGAAAACCAAGATATCGCCGGTTCTGCATATCACAACGCACTATGGAGTGGTGAAAACATCAGAAAACGTGTATCTCGCATTTACTAGCTCGAAAAGAGCGTTCTCGATGATTCTGCATACTTCTCATAGATGAAACACCAAGATTATCGCAGAAAATGCATATTTCAGCTGGAAACCCCACGAAAACCAAGTTATCGGCGGCTCTACATATCAAACGCACTGTGGAGTGGTCAAAACAACCAGATAACGTGTTTCTCGTTTTAAATAGCTCGAAACGAGCGATCTAGATGATTCTGCATACTTCTGACTGAAGTCTCACCAATATGATCGCAGAAAATGCATATCTCAGCTTGAAACCCGACGAAAACCACGATGTCGCCGGTTCTGCATATTAAACGCACTGTGGCGTGGTGAAAACACCAGAAAACGTGTTTCTCGCATCAAATAGCTCGAAAAGAGCGATCTAGATGATTCTGCATACTTCTGACAGAAGACTCACCAAGATTATCGCAGAAAATGCATATCTCAGCTGGAAACCCCACGAAAACCAAGATATCGCCGGTTCTGCATATCAAACGCACTGTGGAGTGCTGAAAACACCAGATAACGTGTTTCTCGCATTAAAGATCTCGAAAAGAGGGATCTCGATGATTAAGCATACTTCGGACAGAAGTCTCACCAAGATTATCGCAGGAATTGCAAATCTCAGCTTGAACCCCGACGAAATCCAAGATGTCGCCGGATCTGCATATCAAACGCACTGTGGAGTGGTGAAAACACCAGATAACGTGTTTCTCGCATTATATAGCTCTAAAAGAGCGATCTTGATGATTCTGCATACTTCTAAATGAATTCTCACCAAGATTATCGCAGAAAATGCATATCTCAGGTTGATACCCGACGAAAGCCAAGACGTCGCCGGTTCTGCATATCAAACGCACTGTGGAGAGGTGAAAACACCAGATAACGTGTTTCTCGCATTAAAGAGCTCGAAAAGAGGGATCTCGATGTTTCCGCTTACTTCTGATAGAAGTCTCACCAAGATTATCGCAGAAAACGCATATCTCAGCTTGAAACCCCACGAAAACCAAGATATCGCCGGTTCTGCATATCAAACCAACTGTGGAGTGGTGAAAACCCCGGATAACGTGTTTCTCGCATTAAATAGCTCGAAAAGTGCGATCTCGATGATTCTGCATACTTCGAACAGAAGTCTCAACAAGATTATCGCAGAAAATGCATATTTCAGCTTGAAACCCCACGAAAACCAAGATATCTACTGTTCTGCATATCAAACGCACTGTGGTGTGGTGAAAACACCAGATAACGTGTTTCTCGCACTAACTAGCTCGAAAAGAGCGATCTCCATGATTCAGCATACTTCGGACAGAAGTCTCACCAAGATTATCGTAAAAAATGCATATCTCAGCTTGAAACCCCACGAAAGCCAAGATATCGCTGGTTCTGCATATCAAACGAACTGTGGAGTGGTGAAAACACCGGATAAGGTTTTTCTCGCATTAACTAGCTCGAAAAGAGCGATCTCGATGTTTCAGCATACTTCGGACAGAAGTCTCACCAAGATTACCGCAGAAAATGTATATCTCAGCTTGAAACCCCACGAAAACCAAGATATCGCCGGTTCTGCATATCATACGCACTGTGGAGTGGTGAAAACACCAGATAACGTGTTTCTCGCATTAAATAGCTCGAAACGAGCGATCTCGATGATTAAGCATACTTCGAACAGAAGTCTCACCAAGATTATCGTAAAAAATGCATATCTCAGCTTGAAACCCCACGAAAACCAAGATATCGCTGGTTCTGCATATCAAACGCACTGTGGAGTGGTGAAAACAACCATATAACGTGTATCTCGCATTAACTAGCTCGAAAAGAGCGTTCTCGATGATTCTGCATACTTCTCATAGATGAAACACCAAGATTATCGCAGAAAATGCATATTTCAGCTGGAAACCCCACGAAAACCAAGTTATCGGCGGCTCTACATATCAAACGCACTGTGGAGTGGTCAAAACAACCAGATAACGGGTTTCTCGCTTTAAATAGCTCGAAACGAGCGATCTAGATGATTCTGCATACTTCTGACTGAAGTCTCACCAATATGATCGCAGAAAATGCATATCTCAGCTTGAAATCCGACGAAAACCACGATGTCGCCGGTTCTGCATATCAAACGCACTGTGGCGTGGTGAAAACACCAGATAACGTGTTTCTCGCATTAACTAGCTCGAAAAGAGCGATCTCGATGATTAAGCATACTTCGGACAGAAGTCTCACCAAGATTATCGCAGGAATTGCAAATCTCAGCTTGAACCCCGACGAAATCCAAGATGTCGCCGGATCTGCATATCAAACGCACTGTGGAGTGGTGAAGACACCAGTTAACGTGTTTCTCGCATAAAATAGCTCGAAAAGTTCGATCTTGATGATTCTGCATACTTCTGTCTGAAGTCTCTCCAATATTATCGCACAAAATGCATATCTGAGCTTGAAACCCCACGAAAACCAGGATATCTTCGGTTCTGCATATCAAACGCACTGTGGAGTGCTGAAAACACCAGATAACGTGTTTCTCGCATTAACTAGCTCGAAAAGAGCGATCTCGATGATTAAGCATACTTCGGACAGAAGTCTCACCAAGATTATCGCAGAAAATGCATATCTCAGGTTGATACCCGACGAAAGCCAAGATGTCGCCGGTTCTGCATATCAAACGCACTGTGGAGAGGTGAAAACACCAGATAACGTGTTTCTCGCATTAAAGAGCTGGAAAAGAGGGATCTCGATGTTTCCGCTTACTTCTGATAGAAGTCTCACCAAGATTATCGCAGAAAACGCATATCTCAGCTTGAAACCCCACGAAAACCAAGATATCGCCGGTTCTGCATATCAAACCAACTGTGGAGTGGTGAATACCCCAGATAACGTGTTTCTCGCATTAAATAGCTCGAAAAGTGCGATCTCGATGATTCTGCATACTTCGAACAGAAGTCTCAACAAGATTATCGCAGAAAAGCATATTTCAGCTTGAAACCCCACGAAAACCAAGATATCTACTGTTCTGCATATCAAACGCACTGTGGTGTGGTGAAAACACCAGATAACGTGTTTCTCGCACTAACTAGCTCGAAAAGAGCGATCTCGATGATTCAGCATACTTCGGACAGAAGTCTCACCAAGATTATCGTAAAAAATGCATATCTCAGCTTGAAACCCCACGAAAGCCAAGATATCGCTGGTTCTGCATATCAAACGAATTGTGGAGTGGTGAAAACACCGGATAAGGTTTTTCTCGCATTAACTAGCTCGAAAAGAGCGATCTCGATGTTTCAGCATACTTCGGACAGAAGTCTCACCAAGATTACCGCAGAAAATGTATATCTCAGCTTGAAACCCCACGAAAACCAAGATATCGCCGGTTCTGCATATCATACGCACTGTGGAGTGGTGAAAACACCAGATAAAGTGTTTCGCGCATTAAATAGCTCGAAACGAGCGATCTCGATGATTAAGCATACTTCGAACAGAAGTCTCACCAAGATTATCGTTGAAAATGCATATCTCAGCTTGATACCCGACCTAAACCAAGATATCTCCTGTTCTGCATGTCAAACGTACTGTGGAGTGGTGAATACACCAGAAAACGTGTTTATCGCTTTAAATAGCTCGAAAAGAGCGATCCCGATGATTCTGCATACGTCTGACAGAAGTCTCACCAAGATTATCGTTGAAAATGCATATCTCAGCTTGATACCCGACCTAAACCAAGATATCTCCTGTTCTGCATGTCAAACGTACTGTGGAGTGGTGAATACACCAGAAAACGTGTTTCTCGCATTAAATAGCTCGAAAAGAGCGATCCCGATGATTCTGCATACTTCTGGCAGAAGTCTCACGAAGATTATCGTAGAAAATGCATATCTCAGCTTGAAACCCGACCGAAACCAAGATATATCCGGTTCTGCATGTCAAACGTACTGTGGGGTGGTGAATACACCAGAAAACGTGTTTCTCACATTAAATAGCTCGAAGAGAGCGATCTAGATGATTCTGCATACTTCTGACAGAAGACTCACCATGGTTATCGTAGAAAATGCATATCGCAGCTTGAAATCTCACGAAAATTAAGATGTCGCCTGTTCTGCATATCAAACGCACTGTGGAGTGGTGAAAACACCAGATAACGTGTCTCTCGCATTAAATAGCTCGAAAAGAGGGGTCTCGATGATTCTGCATAGTACTGACAGAAGACTCACCAAGATTATCGACGAAAATGCATATCTCAGGTTGAAATCTCACGAAAATCAAGATGTCGCCGGTTCTGCATATCAAACGCACTGTGGAGTCGTGAAACCAACCAGACAACGTGTTTCTCGCATTAAATAGCTCGAAAAGAGCGATCCCGATGATTCTGCATACTTCTGACAGAAGACTCACCAATATTATAGCAGAAAATGCATACCTCAGCTTGAAACCTCACGAAAATCAAGATGTTGCCGGTCTGCATATCAAACGCACTGTGGAGTCGTGAAACCAACCAGACAACGTGTTTCTCGCATTAAATAGCTCGAAAAGAGCGATCCCGATGATTCTGCATACTTCTGACAGAAGTCTCACCAAGATTATCGTTGAAAATGCATATCTCAGCTTGATACCCGACCTAAACCAAGATATCTCCTGTTCTGCATGTCAAACGTACTGTGGAGTGGTGAATACACCAGAAAACGTGTTTATCGCTTTAAATAGCTCGAAAAGAGCGATCCCGATGATTCTGCATACGTCTGACAGAAGTCTCACCAAGATTATCGTTGAAAATGCATATCTCAGCTTGATACCCGACCTAAACCAAGATATCTCCTGTTCTGCATGTCAAACGTACTGTGGAGTGGTGAATACACCAGAAAACGTGTTTCTCGCATTAAATAGCTCGAAAAGAGCGATCCCGATGATTCTGCATACTTCTGACTGAAGTCTCACCAATATGATCGCAGAAAATGCATATCTCAGCTTGAAACCCGACGAAAACCACGATGTCGCCGGTTCTGCATATCAAACGCACTGTGGCGTGGTGAAAACACCAGAAAACGTGTTTCTCGCATCAAATAGCTCGAAAAGAGCGATCTAGATGATTCTGCATACTTCTGACAGAAGACTCACCAAGATTATCGCAGAAAATGCATATCTCAGCTGGAAACCCCACGAAAACCAAGATATCGACGGTTCTGCATATCAAACGCACTGTGGAGTGCTGAAAACACCAGATAACGTGTTTCTCGCATTAACTAGCTCGAAAAGAGCGTTCTCGATGATTAAGCATACTTCGGACAGAAGTCTCACCAAGATTATCGCAGGAATTGCAAATCTCAGCTTGAACCCCGACGAAATCCAAGATGTCGCCGGATCTGCATATCAAACGCACTGTGGAGTGGTGAAAACACCAGTTAACGTGTTTCTCGCATAAAATAGCTCGAAAAGTTCGATCTTGATGATTCTGCATACTTCTGTCTGAAGTCTCTCCAATATTATCGCACAAAATGCATATCTGAGCTTGAAACCCCACGAAAACCAGGATATCGTCGGTTCTGCACATCATACGCACTGTGGAGTGGTCAAAACACCAGATAACGTGTTTCTC